>CM021110.1:363718866-363733051 GCA_007115665.2 Sequoiadendron giganteum | reverse complement strand
ATATCTGGGTGGGAGTTTTTGATAAATAATGTGACCATGCCTTTTTCTGTTGGTGGGGATTTCATCCTGCTAGCCAAGGCACACCACCTTTGTAAGTAGCTTGCAAAGGTCTCTCCATCACGTTGTTTTTATTTGAGGAGATCAAGTGTGTCAATATCTTTCTCTAGATTAAAAGATAAGTGAGAGACAAACTATTCAAACAATTGTGCAAAGGTTTTGATAGATCCCTTTTCAAGACCCATAAACCAGTTGAGGGCAACCCCTTGTAGACTTTTAGGGAAAATTCGGATAAGAGAGTTATCATTATGCATGACCTCTTGGCAATGAGCATAAAATTCTTGAAGGTGAGCTTTAGGATCCTTGGTTCCTTTGTATTTATCGAATTTGGGTATCTCAAAATGTTTGGGAAAAGGAATCAAGGAGTTGGAGGGATCAAAAGGATAAGGACATATATCCTCAAACTTGAATGATTGTTTACCTGCTCCAGCTTGTAAGTCCTTTAATATTGCTTTTACTTCCTCTAAGTTCTTGTTGACGGGAGTCATGGGAGTCAAAGTGGATTGATTGTATGGATAATGTTGTGGATATGATGAGGATGGCCCTACCATTGTTGGATCATAAATGGGTTGAGTCAGATATGAATGTGTTGGTTGATTGTAGGTGGATTGATAGTTGGATGATTGGTTGTGTTGAGTGGGGGCCACTTGTTGCTGATAGTAGGAAACAAGAGAGGGGTCATGTTGCTATATAGCATTTTGGTAATGTGTAGATGTAAGGCCTCTTTGTTGATGTGATGATGGTTGTTGGTAATAGGAAGTGTAGGGTGCCCCCTGTTGGTGAGTCTGTTGTTGTTGAAAGTAGGGCGGATAGGATTGGTATTGTTGTGCAATGGTGGGTTGTTGTGTGCCATATGGGTATGGATTTGGTGTTTGTTGTTGGGGATGATATTGAGGTTGTGAAGGATTGGTGTAAGGTGGCGGTTGGTTATGCATTTGGTTTTGCGCATTTTGATGAGGATTCATGTGGGATGGAACAGTTTATGTGCTTGTGGGATGATAGAGATACTTAGTAAGTGGATTATGATGTGTTTATGCAGGGATATGCATAAGTTGTTGTGGGGGTCGTTGTTGTTGTTGATGAGGTGGGTGAGATAAGATATGTTGTTTTTGTTGAGATGGGTGAGATGGGATGTGTTGTTGTTGTTGAGATGTGTGAGATGGGATGTGTTGTTGTTGTTGAGATGGGTGAGGTGAGATGTGTTGTTGTTGTTGAGATGTATGTTACACCACTTGATGTGACGGATATGTGAGAATGAAAGTGTGTTGCAGATGTTGTGGATGCAAATGTTGAGATGAAGCTATAATAATAGCAATATGTGGTGGTGCTGATAGTGTGGTGGATTGGTGTGGATTATTTGGAGGTCTTTTAAATGTAAGAGGTAGCACATTGGTAAGTGGAGGTGTGCCCCCAATATTGGAATATGGGGGAGGAAGTGGTGGAGCAGATGGGATGTATGGCGGCATGCCATAGGTATGAGGATCATTAGGATCGAGTGGTGGAATAGTAGATGTTGTGGTTGGAAGATGAGGATATTCTTGGACTTGATGGATGACAACATTTCTAAGTTCGGGGTGGTATCAATTTTCAGTGGGGGCACCTTTAGGAACGTAGGAATTTTTTGGAACATTTTGTGAGGTTTGTGGGTCAAAAAATGGGGGAAGGGCATATTGTGATGTATTGAAACCGGATGGTGGTTTGAATCCCTTCATGAGTAAGGTGGCAAGGATCTTATCTCCACGTTCATTTAGGAGATGATCGGTCATTTGAACATTGGTAGGATTACTGAGATATTCATCAACGGTGACTTCGGGTTGATTGACCATGTTTTCGTCACTAGGTGGTGTCATACTCTGGATGTCGGTGTTTGATTGAGATGAGATGCCATGATGGGGATCATGTGGAACATTATTAGGATCTTGAGGGACATTTGGTTGGGAACCTTGAGTTTGCTGGTCTGCCATTTTCTTTTTTGTTTGTGAATAGGTGTGAACGGGCATGAACGTGCAAAACAACTAGGTGATTTCAAGATGCAATCTCTAGGTGATGATTTGGATTGATTGATTTAGATTGGATGGTGGATCAATTGATAATGTATCAATTTGATGATTGGGATTGGGATTGGATTGATTGGATGATGAGATTTTGATTGGATTTGGATAGATTGGATTGGATTGAGGATTGGATTGTTTGGATCAAATGATGATGTATCAATTTGATGATTGGATTGATAATTGGATTTGTTTGGATCAAGTGATGATGTATCAATTTGATGATTGGATTGTTTGGATCAATTGATTATGTATCAATTTGATGATTGGATGAAGATTGATTTGATTGGATCAATTGATGATGTATCAATTTGATGATTGGATTTGATGGAGGGGATCCTACAACCTGATTTGGAAATCACCCTAAGTGACTTATGACGTTGGTTGATCGATTTGAGTTAGCCAAATCAATGATCACAACACCAAATCTGCCTTGAGATGGAAGGGGATTGATTTGGGCCAATGACGTTGACTTACAACACAAATCCACCTCAAGATAGAAGTCGACTGATTAGGTTGAAGACAAGGATTGATTATGTAGGATAATGATCAACTTAACGGCTTGGTCAATTCTAGAAATAATTCCTAAAACAAGGTTTAAGGGATTTTGTGTTGAGAGATGATGATGAATGCAAATGGAAGATGTGTTATTGAAGATGTTTAGGTCTTGCGATAAGATGGGTATCCCAAATGGTGGAATGATCAATGTGAATGTGGTAAATGGACATTTTAGAAAGGTCAAATGGAGGTTTGGAATGATCAAATGGATGTTTGGATTGGTTAGATGAGTGTTTACGATGATCAAATGGTCAAATGGACACTTTGGGGGTTCAAACGGAGGTTTAGAATGGTCAAATGGATTAAATTGTCCATTTAGTAGGGTGTATCCACACTTCTGCAATAAAAACTATCAGAAACATTGGATCGTAGGGGCGTATCCGCACTTCTATAGAAAAAAATGTTGAAACAGGGGGGCAAGTTCACACTTCTGCAATAAAAAGTGCTGAAACAGGGAGGCAAGTTCACACACTTCTACAGTAAAAAGTGTTGAAACAAGGGGGCAAGTTCGCCCCTCTGCAGTGGAAAATGCTGAAACAGGGGGGCAAGTTCACCCCTCTATAGGAACAGTGACTTGGTTTGGAATGAGGGATTATGGAAAGGACTTGAAATGACTCAATGAAGGTTTGACTTATCAAAATTTACTGGTTTTTCACACAAAGACACTTTGAACAAGCACAATCCTATGATTAGTGTTAAGGGGTATAGCCGGCAAAGGTCTTACTCTAAGATGATCAAGGTTTCTAGGGAGTCCTTGATATACGATCGGTACATGAGGCACAACCGTAAACACTAGTCCATCACAAGCGTGAGTCGGGAGCCCCAGCGAGATACTGAAAGGCTCGGACCAACTCTTCACGTCTATCTAGGTATAACCCTAGTTTTAACACTTCGCCAATTACGACACAACTGGATTGGGGTACATCTTTGGCTCTCTCCCCTTTATATACCTCGTTGGCACACGTGGTTGGGATCGTCCCTTGGGGTGATGAAATCCCCAAGCAGGTCCTGCTAAGAAGAAGACACTAATCATTTCCAAATACCCCCTTCGGATCTGCACAAAGTGCAAAGGAGGAAGGTGAAAACAAACTAATGCCCCCTTAGGGTAAAATAAATAAAACAAACACAACAAGTAGTAAATGTTACTTTCCCCTACTTATACTAAGTAAATAGATAAAGTAGTAAGGAAAGACTTCAAAAATCAGAATAAAACAAAGGCCCTGTAAGCAAATGTTAGTTGTTTTATCTTTTTCCCTTTGTGATTTTCAGAAAAATACTCAAGATATTAGCAAGAAATCTAGCTTCACCCAACAAAAAATAGGGTTAGAGGATTAGTGCAAAAAACAACAAAAGAAAGAGACAAAAATGAAGCTAAAATGCAACTTTTTTACGTTCCCGAATTTGCTATTAAGGGAAAATCCGCCCCTCTACAATGAAAAATGTTGAACTGGGTGGGCAAATCTGCCCTTATGCAGAAAACAGTTAGCAAAAAGATGTCAGAAGATGGAGGCATATCTGCCCTTCTGCAGAAAATAGTTAGGCAAAAACTTTGGATCGTGAGGGCGTATCCGCACTTCTGCAGTAAAACTGGCAGAAACGTCAGACCGTGAGGGCGTATCTGCACTTCTGTAGAAAATAGTTAGGCAAAAACTTCGGATCATTAGGGCATATCTGCACTTCTGGAAAAAAAAATTTAAGAAAAATGTTGGATTGTAGGGGCGTATCCACACTTCTATAGAAAAAAAGTTAGCAAAACATAGGATCGTGAGGGCGTATCCGTACTTTTGCAGTAAAACTAGCAGAAACATCGGATCGTGAGGGCGTATCCGAGCTTCTGCAGTAAAACTAATAGAAACATCAAATCATGAGGGTGTATCCGCCCCTTTGCAGCGTCCGTGAGGGAAAATCCATCCCTCTACGACCTAAACCCGCAAACAAGCTTAACAGAAACAAACATAAAATAAAGAAACAGTTTTGTGGGTCCCAACGGGCGTGCCAGAAATGTCATCCTAATAAAATGCCAAGTCCTAATGTGAGATGCTAGATAAAAACTAATAATGCAACAAGAGGAAATAACAAGATAAAAGGGCACCTCAATGATTAGCCTAAGAAAATGGATAACATGAAAGTAAGATAAAAAAAATTGAATGTTGTTTGTTATACCTTCTATGCTGCTCTTTCCTTGGTTGGCCCTTGATCTTGAAGAGTTGTGTACTCCTTGGATGACAAGCTATGTTGAATATGCAAGTGATGTGCAAAGTGGATGAAGATGTAATGATGATGAGATGAGAGCTCAAATGGTAAATTTGCAAGAGTTTTTTTGCAAAAGACTTGATCCCCAACTTGAGGGAAATGAGGGGGTATTTATAGGCTAATTGGAATTCTCTAGAGAATTCAACGATTGAGATTGATCCAACAAGATCAAGATAAAGGGCTATGGTGAGTTGAGGACTCACAAGCCCTCACATCTTGACATGTGGAATGTGAGATGTCTTAGGGTGGAGTGATGTGGAAATGAGATGGAGGAGAAGGACAAGGGGTGGAAGAGAAGTACATGAGGTGGATGAAGGACAAGTACCTTTTAGGTACCTTGGGGGATGAGAAGATTTCCTCAAAAAGGAACTTCTTGTCCCCAAATGAGGATGAAAGAGACTTTTGAGGAAATTTAGAATTCCTCAAAAATCTCCATGGAAAAAGGGGAAGTGGTTGGAAGAATAATTACAAATTTACATTCATTGGAGAGTTTATTGGGTAAAAAAAGGTCTCCAAAAAGCAGGAGATTTGTCACATGTGGGTGACGTGACAAGTCCAAGGTTCTAGAAGTCCTTGGCACATGTAAAGTGACAAGTCAAGCCTTCTAAAATCTTGCATAGGGGATGGGGAAGACCTTGGAAAGACAAAAGTGAATTAAAAACTCACATGGGGAAGAGAGGAACCTTGGAAAAATAAATGTGAATTAAAAATTCACATGGGGAAGAGAGTCCAGGCTAAAAATGGTAAGTGAGAAGGTTGACTAGAAAAGGTAAGCTAAATGTGGCTAATGATTATGATTAAGGTTGTGCAAACACAGGATTAGGATAATTAATGGGAGATTAGAGGAAAGTGGAAGATTATGGAGGATGTGACACTTAATCAAGATTAAGTGGTGCACATCCTAATCACAGATTAATTAATTTAGTCTGGATTAAAAGAGAGTTATGGAGAATGTGACAAGGAGGGAGAAAAAGGGGAATTAAAAATTGATTTTAATCCAAATGGGTTAAAAGACTAAATTAAATAATTTGTCATATTTATTTAATTTAAAGAAGAAAAAGGCTAAGGTAAAGTATTTAATTTATTTAATTACATACTTTAGGAACCTTAGGCAGAAAATGAAATAATGATACAATAAAATAGTTAATCACTATTAATGACATAGATGGATAGAGTAGATGATTTTAATCATATGGAAGTGATCAAATTTGGATGTCTACAAGTAGATTTAGTATAAGATTTATATCTCAAAGGAGATAGAATTGATTTTTCAAATGTTCAAATCTTGAACCTTTACACTTAGAGCTACATTCTTGTACTTCTAAAAAGGATTTTGAATAAACTACCCAATACCTCATCCAACCAGGCGGGAGTCACATAAAACATAACCTTGATATTATGGAGCTTATCATTATAATGCTTTACATTATAAGATTTTCTAGTATTTAAAAAAATACTCCTTAGTAAATTCTAAGCACATTATCACAGACTTGTAACTCCTTTTGTAGCATTTGATTAACTCATTAAGTTAAAGTAGGGAAAAAAATTAAACATCCAAATATACCATTGATAAATCCATTCACAATCCATGATATCCACACAAGAGAGCAATTGTCTTAATTGTTTTTCCTTAAATTTATTGATATCAGTCATTACAAAAGCATAACATGCTTATTTTATACAACACCCGACCTGGAATGATTTCCCAACTAGAAACTTCCAGAAACCATAATATAATTCTAACTGTACACAACCTAAGCCTTAGGACACAAAAAATCTGACCATAAAAATGAGCCATAAAATCTCCTTTATAGAATAGGAGAGCAACAAGCATCGAGATCCATTGCTCATTTCAAAATGAATTTCATTCTAACCAAAGGAAATTCAGATTCATTTCAAAAAACTCCTCATCATAAAAAATGACTATGATATGCACAGAGGAAATCAAAAAATGGTTACACCCCTGTAACCAGTTGAAAATGACAAAAAACACCATGCCACCCACGCACACGTCTACATTAGACCTGAACCATCGAAACTGCTCCAAAAGGCAAAAAAGCACCACCCTAGCAACACCAATCATTTCCTTACACCCCAAGTAACCACATAGCCTTGATACAGGTGACCGCTCCTGGTTCTCACTTCAGTATGAAGCAAGACCACTTTCTTACCCTTGCTTGTACCAACACCAGACTCGACAACATCACACGGTGCCACTACAACAATTGGAGTAATTACAAGGACCTCCTCATCCACTCCCATGAGCTCAGTTAGGGCCACAAGGTAACTGCGGTAGTCTGAATTAGTTTTAGACCCTTCACCATCAAAGCCCGAAGAGAGCTCAACAGGTGGTGTGGAACATCTCGACCTCTTATCCACCCTTTGAGCCACTATTGTAGAAGTACCAATAATAGTTTGTTTCTCCTTCTTGCACAAATTTGTCACACCCATCCTGGGTCTTTGTCATACTTCTGACTTATCCATTGAATTTGTCAGCTCAAACTCAGCAAGAAAATCAATCACCTGCAAACAAAAAAACTCAAAATGCAATGATATTGATGAGAAAATTAGCGAGCATTTATCGAGCAAGCTAGTGTAGGGAACATTAATTTCTCAAATTGCAGTATGAGAAAGCGAGCGATTGGTGGCTAATGTTGCCACCATAGAATAATTTTGAGCTCATGGAAAATGGCGTACAACCCATCATTAAATTATCAAGTGGATACCACTCGCACACAAGGAAATCAGGATGAGATCCACTGAAAGACCTACGCCATTAATGAGAATAACTTGTAGAGTGCAAATAATCCTTAGATGGGTGAATTGCAATGTTTGAACTCAAACTGTCAATGTGAAAAGACCTGGCATGTTAGATGACTCAGATTGAGTCAAATATCATTGAGAAATACATATCACCACTCAGGAAACCTAGTAGCGAATCACACCCCTCATATTTAGAAACCCGCAACTGGGCAGTAGGCCCCATCCAACCACCTTGGACCATGGAGCCAAGCAACGTGTCACTAGTTGGCACACCTCACAAGATTTTTGAGAACATTAATTCGATCGTGCGAGGCTTGCGAGGGACGGTCATCATTAATCCTTGTCAATAAACATCCACCATTGAAATGACATCCACTTGTCATTGTTGGCACATTGGGATAGGCCCCACCCCACCGTACTCGACAGATGGTGGCATCTTGCATACCTCGCACCACTTTAGTGACATTGATAGGAAATCTTGTGAGGTCTGTGAGGAACGGTCCAGATTTGAACTCTATGATCCGACGACCCGCCAAACAACATATGGAAAAGTTATTTATGATAGTGGGGCCAGCTAGGAGGATCGAAAAACAAAACCCATGGAGGCATAAATTTTTAGGTGCAAGTTAAACATAGGGAAAAATGACCTGAATGGAAAGAAAAGACTGATAGGTAGGGTGAAGGGGCTGGTAATAGTACAAAAGACAAGGCTCAGTTGAATGACATAAGAGGTCGGAACGCTCAATAATAGGTCAATTCAAAAATATAACGTAAGGGTTTAAAATAGTAAAATCAATTTTAATATGGGTAAAAAAACCCCAAACCTTGAACATTAGACCCCCCATTTACCAAAGATCAACATACATGCCCAAAACCAAACAAAATTTTGACAAATTATAAAATTCCCATCAGTGGCTTTGACTGGGGATGTATGCCCCCATGTGGGCATAGCAAGAACCTAGATCTCTGGGGATCAAACCCAACATTGAATCAAATAGGTACCTTGATGAATGCTCCACCATTCTACCATTAGAAAGCTTTTCTACATCCAAATATGTGGCCCTAGGCCCCCAAACAAGGGAAACAAGAATTTTCCCCTATCAAAAACAAAATTCTTTGCTACCTGGAGGAGACCCTATCTTAAAAATTTTCCTCTTAGTTCCCATATATTTTTTAAGTATTCAGCATGCCCAAAATCATCATAATGATTTCAAATATTCGAATGCGTTTGATCAATCAACATTTTGCATCCAAACAATAACTACAACTTATGTCCATACTGACACCTTACCTTGGCCTACTCCTGGTCATGCTTCATTGAATGCTTATTGATTTGAACTGAAAAACATAAGCATTCATAATCTATTTGATCTTTGGCATCACACAACTTTGCATAAAAAAAAATGGCATCCAAATCAGTTTGCATATCGAACTAAAAGCTCTCATAGAAAAATTTGTGCACGTTGTTCAAACCATTGTTGCGTAAAATAGAAGAGGCACATTTTGGAGAATCCTCACCCTGATGGTTACAATATAAGACTGATTGCCAACATCTATGTTCAAATTTCCTAGAACACTTCCAAATATTACAAATATGGGAAACATAAGTTACATCTTTCTCCAAGACATGTGTGAATACATTTATCTCAGGCTTCTCACAATGTACTTCCTCCTACATCCCATCATCTAATTCCAAATGAAAAACCTCAAATTCAGGCTCTAGCAAACCAACTTCAACAAGGGCAATAGATAAACAGTTGTGTGCACTGGCCTCCTTATGTTCAACACCACCTACTGTATGTATTAATTTATAAGTGAAAATTTCAGCACAAGCTGAAAATGTTTCACCAGCAATATCAATGACACTTTTATTATAAGCTTCAAAAAAGCTCATCTCATAAGGTGACAACAAGTCAATACCAACTTCATACAAACAATCAAGATCATCAATGACACCAATACATTCATCAATGTGTTGGTTACCTTCAGTATTGTTCTTTAGATCACAGTGTTGAACACACACCTCATTGTATTCCAATTCCTCATCACTTACACAACAAACATGTTGCATTGCTAGCACATCTGGAGTATACTCCAAATATTTATCATTTGAAATTTTTCCCCTCACCTATAAGAAAATGACATCGTGAGGCTTTGTATTACCAGAAAACTCTGGTAAGGGAACTGTTTCCACTTCATCCTAAAAAAATCAATCATTACTGCCAAATTCACAATGACTAGCCTATAGCAAAACCTCAGCCACATGTGGATTGTAATCATGACATAGAAAATCACTTAGTGTCTTGTTTAATCCTTCATCACCTTGATCCTCAAGCTTTAGTATAGTTGTCTAACACTCTTCAAAAGGGAAAGTGTCATCATCATTTTGTGCATATATGCTCTTGGCTGATTCTGCAATCTCTATCCATTTAAGGACTTGGGTAAGGTTACTAGGTTTCAATTCTTTTGAAAAATAACTCAACCTAGGCTCATAAATTTCACAAAACAAATCAATGCATACAAAATCACCAGGTCTGAAATCTCTAGGAACTTCTATCAAAGCATCCAAAAACCTTAAAAAATTTTTATATGGTGATTCTCCCTCTTGTCTCTTCATCTCATACAATTATTGCACAAAAGACTTTTGATCATCACTACTCAAATTGAGTTGGTTTTCAACTTGGGTTTCATCATCATCTTCATACTGTAATGATGGATATATTAATTTTTGCAAAGCATTCTTATCATAACAAGTTTTCTTTGCAACCAATTCCAGAATTGTACTAGTATGAGTTGTGCCAGGGCAACCAACACTTGCAGCTAGATACCCTTTCATCATTGAGTAGTTCATGTTGTTCTCAATGTCCATAGCCATTAGATATGCTTGATATAGGGTTGTAGGTTCCTTATCTCTTAACAAGTAACCCATATTTTTTTCAAAGCACCAAGATATACAACCAGGCATCCAACATCATTTGGTCTTATTTCTTCAGGAATTTCTCTTACAGCTCTTGAAAACCTAAGATTAAAATATGGAAATAGCTCATATTTTCTTATGTGGATTCCAATAAAAACATTTCTTAGTATGCTTGGGTTTACTCTTTCACCAAATTTTTCAATAAAAACTATCACTAACTAATTCCACGAGTTGATAGAACGTGCAGGAAAATATGAGAACCAATCCCTGACATCATCCTTCAAAGATTGCACAAAAAGCTTCATAACAACATCCTCATGGCTGACTTCATAATCCCCCATCACATCTTTAAAATTTTGCAGATTCTTAGAGGCAAATTTTGCACTTTTCCCTGTGTATTTATGCAAATATTTCCTAATCTTCTTAGGAATTAGATTAGGGAAATCCTTAATACCACTGGAAATAAATGGCATATACCTTTGAATTACAAGATTCCCTAAAGGGCTTTGTGAAACTTTTTCCCTTTGCATATTTGTGTTTGACATATCATACGTAAACTTTCTTACACCCATTCAATTACTATCAACTTTATACATGGTTATCAAATACATCATTCACTAATTCAACCAGTATTCTAAAATTTGACTAAAATACTCATGCTTGAGCTTTTAGAGGCATAATACAACATAAAAATACTTCTCAGATCATATTACATATTGCACTATTAAAAGTATGTAAAAGCTAACCACTGTTCCTTTCTTAATGCTTAGAACATCTAACTAGGAACCATTAATCATCCCTAGTTACGAACACCTCTCATAATCAAAATATTGATCTATTTAGATTAATTAGAATACCTAGAAATTAAGAAGCACTTATTAACCCTCTTAGCCTAACTATAAATGTTACAGATCTGGGAATTTTCCTTGCATATCAACTGGCTCTTCAGACAGAGTCACCACATCTTCAACAGATGAGTGAAATTCAAAAGAATATGAAATTCCTTTTCAAAAACTGTTCACATTCTGGGTCTTCGTCCACAATAGAGTCACACTCAAATACTATGAGATCATACTGCTACCAATATTTTCAAAATCCATAACCTCTTACCATTGAAATTTAAAGTTTAGATCCACCAAAAAAATGACTCTGGAAGGCCACCATCTACTTCTGGGGTTTCTTTGTATTTTTTTTTTAAATTCTCAGAAGTTCTCCCCAATGAAATCACCATTCAACTAGTGACTTAGGTAAAAAAATAATTCAATCATTTTCAACCTCTGGTTTTAAAAATAATTCCAAACTTTAATGACTCTATAACAACACCGTCTGCAACAAAAACTTCTAAGTGTTCCCTAGTGGAGTCACCATTCTGTTGGTGTTTTAAAATTCTAGCTAAGTCTTTGTAATTATCTAAGGGGTTTCCAACCTCTATATTCAATAATTCACAAAGTTGTTGGGAATTTATGCCTGAACGTTCTGGCTTGTTTCCCCTTTGGCCTTGGCTTTTCCTTCATGTTCTGGCCTTTACCATAGCAGCTAAGTCTGACTTTTTTGGCGGTTACCACCTTACCATGCGTGGTGAGTTCACTCACCATAGTAACGTGGTAAGGCTGCTTACTATTGGCTTGATGGTTACCGCCATACCGTAGGCGGTGGTTCCACTCACCATGGTAGCGCAGTGTGACTGTCTGTGGTTGGGTCTGATAGTTATCGCCATATCGCAGCCAATCAAGTGACGGACTGTAGTGGCCACTATAAGACCGCAAACGACCTAGCTGGTGGTTACCACCATACCGCAGCCTGTGGTTCCACTCACCGCGATAGTGCAGTGAGACCACCTGTGGTCGGGTCAAGTGGTTACCACCATAACACGGCCAGTGTTTTGGTCGACCGCGGTGGCCGTGGTAAGACCACCAATGGTCTGTCTTGGCATTTACCGCCATACCGTGAGGTGTGTTGGACAGGGTTGTGGTAGCGCGGCAGGAGCTCAAATGAGTTCAGGGCAGAGTTTGACCGCAATAGGTGTTTGAGCTCGATGTGGTAGCGCGGTGGAGTTAGGGTGTGAACCCGTATGGCCTACCTCCATACTGCGAGGCAGATTGGCTGGGGCTGCGGTAATGCGGTAAGAGCTCGGGTGAGCTTAGAGCTTGGTTGACCGAGCTAGACCGAGCTTGACTGAGCTGGACTGACTGTCAGAAGTGATAGGCGAATGGAATGGCGACACATGGTGAGAGCTCTAAGATTTGATTGGAAAAGTGTTATTTCCTGATTGCGAATGAGCTGCAGTATTAAAAGGATGGTTGACGAATGCGTCTATGCTTGATTTAATGAGTGGGTGGCTCGATGCATCTTCATGGTTGGTGGACACTATTAGGATGTATGGGTCTACACGCAGGATATTTAATATCCTTGTTGACCATTGCTAACAGGGATGTCAAGGACAGGTTGGCGCATGGAAAGAGATTAAGTAATCTTGTGTGTTGTTCTCAGGAAGGATGAGCAATATCAGAGAGAGGCTGAGGGTGTTCGAGTTGTTCAACAGTGAACACTTTGACTCTCGGATCTGATAAGATGTGAACTTATGAGGCTAAGAGGCAGGGTTGGCCATGAGGCTAGTTGTGACAGTCTTTTGAGAGGAGCTAAAGGGAATCTACATGGTATGCCATGAGTACATTGTAACTACGTCATGATTTCATTTCTGTGGTGCCAGTATTCTTTCTCCAGATGAACAAGATGTAATATCCTAAAGAGCATAGCTTTGTGTTTGTATTGTAACCTTTTTGTTACTGAATAATATAAGTGAGCTGAATGTTTTGGAGGTGGGGTTTTTACCTGAAAAGGTTTTCCCCACATATATTTGTGTGGTCATAATTTTGTCTTTCATGGTTATCTTCTTGTGTTGAATCTGTTATTTGTTTGCATCCACTTCTCTTAGAGGATCAATGGGGGATCCACTATGCCTGTTTCCACTTTTTGGCATGGTTGGTTATGTCTTTGTTGTGATTTTGAATTGAAATCACTAAGGCACTATTGTCTTAGATGCCTATTGTGATGACAAAATTAAATCTGTATCCCCAACAAGTGGTATCAGACCTAGTACTTTGTTGCTCATGATACCAACAAGTGGTATCAGAGCATGTTTAAGGGAGGTCAAGGCTTGATGATACCAACCATTGGTATCAAAGTCTTCTCTTGGTTGTTGAAGTTCTGAGTTTTCTCCTATGAAGATTTCTTAGCTTGGGAAGCTTGAGGAAGTCTGGAGAAAATAGTTGGTGATTGATCCTTCGATGAGTGGAAGTTATGTGCTTCATTGATTCAACACATATTTTGAAAGATACTAGAGATGACTGGAGTTGGTCATGTTGTGGCAACATGGTCTGAGGATCCTGGCTTGCAACAAAGTTCCTGATGCAAAGGGTGTGAGGTGTTTTCATGGTTGAGTTGCAGCGAAGCATGGTGTTCATACTAGGTGTTTATGTGAGAGGCTCCTTAGCGGTATGGGCTTGCTTGTGTTGTTTTTTCGGCCATGGAAATGGTTTGCTTGTGCTGGGTGTTTTATCTTAGCACTAAAGGCATTTTATCTCCT
>CM021110.1:363298530-363718766 GCA_007115665.2 Sequoiadendron giganteum | reverse complement strand
AATTGTCTTAATTATTTTTCCTTAAATTTACTGATATCAGTCATTACAAAATCATAGCATGTTTATTTTATACAACACCCAAACTGAAATGATTTCCCAACTGGAAACTTCCATAAACCACAATATAATTCTAATTGTACATAGCCTAAGCCTTAGGACACAAAAAATATGACCATAACAATGAGCCATAAAATATCCTTTATAGAACAGGAGAGCAACAAGCATTGGGCTCCATTGTTCATTTCAAAGTGAATTTCATTCTAACCAAATTAAATTTAGATTCATTTCAAAAAAGTCCTCATCATCAAAAATGACTATGATACACATAGAGGAAATCAAAAAATGGTTACACCACTGTAACTAGCCAAAAAGGACAAAAAACACCGTGCCACCCATGCACACGTTTGCATTAGACCCAAACCATTGAAATAGCTCCAAAAGGAAAAAAAGCACCACCCGAGCAACACCAATCATTTCCTCACACCCTCAGTAACCACACGGTTCTGATATAGGCAACCGCTCCTAGTTCTCACTTTAGTATGAAGCAAGACCACTTTCTTACCCCTTCTTGTACCAACACTAAACCCAACAAAATCACACAGTGCCACCACAACAATTGGAGTAACTGCAAGGACCTCCTCATCATCTCCCATGAGCTCAGTCAGGGCCACGAAATAACTGTGGTGGTCCAAATTAGTTTTGGACCCTTCACCATCATAGCCCGAAGAGAGCTCAACAGGTGAAATGCAATGTTTTGACCTCTTATCCACCTTTTGAGCCACTATTCCAAAAGTACTAGGAACAGTTTGTTTCTCCTTCTATTGCAAATTTGTCACACCCATCCCGACGCTTCATCGTACTTCTAACTTATCTATTGAATTTGCGAGCTTAGACTTAGCAAGAAAATCAATCACCTGCAAACAAATAAACTCAAAATGCAATGATACTGATGAGAAAATTAGTGATCATTTATCGAGAAAGCCGTTGTAGGGAACATTAATTGCTCAAATTACAATACGAGCAAGTGAGCGATTAGTGGCAGATGTTTCCACCATAGAATAATTCTAAGCTCATGGAAAACGACGTACAACCCATCATTGCATTATGAAGTGGATACCACTTGCACGCAAGGAAATCAGAATGAGATCCACTGAAAGACCTGCGCCATTAATGAGAATAACTTATAGAGCGCAAATAATCCTCACATGCGTGAATTGCAATTTTTAAATCCAAACCATCGATGTGGAAAGACCTGGCATGTTAGATGACTCAGATCAATTCAAAGATCATTGAAAAATCCACATCACCACTAGGGAAACCCAACAGCCAATCACACCTCTTGTAGTCAAAAACTCGCAACTGGGTAGTAGGCCCCATCTAACCATCTTGTACCGTGGAGCCAAGTAGTGTGTCACCAGCTCGGACACCTCATGACATTTTCGATAACATTAATCTGATCATGCGAGGATTGCGAGGGACGGTCATCATTAATCCATGTCAATAAACATCCACTGTTGAAATGACATCCACTTGTCATTGATGGCACATCAGGATAGGCCCCACCCCATCGTACTCGATAGATGGCGGCATCTTGCATACCTCACACCACTTTAGTGATGTTGGTAGGAAACCTTGCGAGGTCTATGAGCAACAGTCTAAATCTAAACTTCATGATCCGACGACCCACCAAATAGAATATGGAAAAGTTATTTATGACAGTGGGGCGAGCTAGGAGGATGGGGAAAGAAAACCCACAGAGGCACGAATTTTTAGGCGCAAGTTAAACATTGGGAAAAACCACCTGAATGGAAAGAAAAGACCGATAGGTCAAGTGAAGGGGCTGGTAACCGTCTAGAAGACAAGGCTCAGTTGGATGACATAAGAGGCCGGTAACCCCCAATAACAGGTCAATTCAAAAATATAACGTAAGGGTTTAGAATAGTAAAATCAATTTTAATATGGGTAACAAAACCCCAAACCCTGAACATTAGACCCCCCATTTACCAAAGATGAACAGACATGCCTAAAACCAATTTTTTTTTGATAAATTATAAAATTCTCATCATAGATGATGATGCTGAGCTCAAGATCCAAGGGTATGAGATCTGATGGGAGACCTTGGCAGAGACATATGACCAATTCAACTATGTTTTATGTGCTTTGATAGTAGGAGTTATGATTCTCAATCGTAGGGGTCATAGTTTCCCAATGGGATGGGGAGAGGTGCTCAAATTGATGGTTGGCTCAGGGATAGTATATACGTGGGGGCCATGTCTATTGGCCATGATTTATTTTTATCTTCATGATATCACCTATAGAGGAGGAAAAAGTCTAAGTTGTGGTGTGACATTGTTGAAAATTTGGGCTTGGGAGCACATAGCAATGTTTCGGCCACTAGTAGTTTGACAGGTAGTGGGCAGCGCACCATATGCTTATCTGTATCAGGGAGTGTTGACCCAAACACATGTTGGAGATGGGGGTTGTTAGAGGCATGGTCTAGACACATTGGTGAGCTTCATTTGGAGACTGTACATAACTTGTCAGCTATGGATAGATGAGGATGACCACTTGACTTGGTGTCGACAACCCAAGTATCTAATTGGGTGGACAATGTATTCACAACACATCATTGAGATGTACTTACTAGAGAGGGTCAAGAAATAGTTTGGTGAGTGAAATGGGCTGCTAGTGGGTAGAACAGAGTATGTTCGGTCATCACGATAGGTGCATCCTCAGGGACAAAAGATTGTGGTTACCACTATAGATGAGGAAATAGATGCCATGCAGGCATTAGATTTAGAGTGGTGAGGTGGTGATGCCAATGTAAGGGATACATTAGAGAATGATGCTAGGTGGTTAGCATACAAACCTATTCTACTCACAGATCCAAAAAAACCAGCACCTATAGAGCATAGAGTTAGGGGCTCGAGAGGATGGTGGGGAGGTAGAGGTCAGAGGGGTAGATGAGACAGAGGATGGGGAGATGTAGGAGGAAGGTTGGATGATGGAGGTGATGGACAAGGAGGAGGAGATGGACAGGCAAGGAGGAGGGACAAAGGATGATAGGAGGGTAAGCAACTATGACCCATCCGAGAGGACATAGAAATGGAGGAGGATCGACTAGAGGTCAAGGAAGCTGTAGAGGTGCCCATAGTGGAGGTAGCACAACCAAAGGCCATGGAGGTTGAGGTAGGTGGTGATGGGGGATGCAAAGAGTAGGTAGGAGGATAGGAGGATGTTGAGATGGATGAGGTAGAGTGGTTCCTTCATGAGAGGATCATCATGGGAGATGAGGAGGTGGGGGAGGAGGGCCCAACAGATGATGGGATACCTATGCTACATGTACGTGTACATGCACTAGAGGAAGAGTTGAGCACAATCACTACTGAGAGAGATAACCTTAAGTTCAAGAGGGATTCCTTTCAGGTGGAGAGGCATTCTTTAGTCATTAGCCAATAGTAGACCGTCCAACCGATGATGGATTTCATAGCGACATGCAGTGGGTTAGTGGTCGAGGTTGCATGATATTATGCTAGGGAAAGTAGGTGCGGTGAGTACTATAGGGATTTATATGAGAGAGTGGTACCCTTGGAGAGGAGGGAGCCCACATTTTCTGATATAGAGAGTTGCTCACGAGGCAAAGGACACAACAGGACTCATAGCCGACAGACATAGAGTAGGTCCCAGGGTGAGATGTTAAATGCTAGGTGGGCCACTCCATATGACATGCCTTCTACCACAGAGCACAACACCAGAGATTCACCTCAAAGGGAGGATAGGGATGCTTTAGAGATAGGAGAGCAAGGAAACTCTTGATATATCATCTTGTTATTTATGTTTTAGATGTGTTGGACACTGATATTTTATTATCAAGCCTGTGAGCTCCAATTTTATTGGACACATCTTGACATTGTACAGATGACACACACTATTTTGAGTGACGTATGTGATATGATTTTGGTGGTGGTTGATGATTTGTTTATGCATTTATGATTATATGCTATGTGATGGATACTCATGCTATGATTATGGTTTTTTTTGATGCATTCTATATGATGATGTGATTATCTACTATGTTTTATGATTATGTTATGAATGTTTATGATTTTATGATATGCAATATGGATGACCTAGTGTTTACTAAATGTAGATGATGTAGTGCATTGATGGTTTATAGATTCTTTGATTATGCTATGCATGGATAATGGATGTAATGTAATGATTATGTGGAAATGTAATGATTGGATGCAAATGTGATGTGGCCTAATATTATTAAGGTGATGTAATATATGTAAAATGCAATGCAATGTTATGAGAAAATGCTTGCATGATAATGCTAAATGTCATGCTGGATAATGTCTAATATGGATGTGAGATGTGATATTGGATATGATATGTCATCTTACTATTGATGTGATATTTTATGTATGGGATGCAATGTGATGGGAAATGCCATGCCATATGATATAATGGATTGTGATGTAAAATGAAATACTAATGTGATAGAGTGCTAATGTGATGATGCTAGTATGATAAGAAGAAATGAATTCTATATGGATGATTTTGATGTTTTTGTATTTTCTTATGCCAGTATATGTGACTCAAAATGATAATGCTATCTACGATGAAAATGATTTGTATGAAACTTTCTAACATGACTATGTATGCAAGATGTTTTTGTGTGTCACAGAACTCTGTCAAGATGTAGATGGAGGAAAGTTTAGCATGAGAGAGATGGAAGATAGTGTAAGAAAGGAAAGGAAGATGGAAATGGAAAGTTAGACGAGAGATGACAAGGGACTGACCTTCATACTTCCATTTTTATATTTATCATCATTGGGTGTAAAAAGTATCACAAATGAAACACAAACAAAATGGTATGACATAGACCAAGGTGTGCAAGGCGACCATTTGTGAGAGACAAGTAGTGAAAAGACATAGCCAAAAATACAAGGAATGCCCTGGCTCATACTAAGGATCTAATTATCGCAGTCCTTTTGCCAAGACAGACCACATACAACAAGCAAAGAAAAGAGGCCGTGATCCATCATCGTTCCTCTTAATCCATTAATAGGACATCCTCGAGGAGATTATTAACATGACCCAAAACTAATCAAAAAAGATAAGACAACCTAGACCAACAAAGTGTTTTCCAAAGAAATAGTGTTTTCCAATAATATTGATAAGATTGTTTGATATGATTGATTAGGTTCACAAAGATGACCAAATTTGATTGATTTGATAAGATTGATTGATAAGTTTGAAAAAGTTTGAAAAATTGATTTGATTGAGCGCACCTAGCCTCAGAAAGGACACATCCTAATTAAGGAAATATTGATTGACCAAGATGACAAGATTGATTGACTTGATAAAGATTGTTTGGTTGCGCCTAATTAAGGAAAGATTGATTGAAAAAGTTGACAAGATTGTTTGATTTGGAAAAGATTGATTGGTTGAAAAAGATTAATTAATATGACCAAGTGATGTGACAATACCCAACTTCAGGAAGGACACATCTTGTTTAAGGTAGGGGACACATCTGATAAAGTTGACCAAATGACAAGTATTGACAAGGCACCTAATTTTAAGAAAGACACATCTTTCTTAAGGTGAATGATCAAATTGACAAAGTCTAATCTCAACAAGCACACATCCTGATAAAAGATGAGAAATAGGACCAAATGAGGCAAATGACATCATGCCCCATTCTGATATAGGACTAGTGACAATAAGAAGATTGATTGATTGATTGATTTGTTGGTTATGTTTTTTTGTTGATTCATGATTTGGTTCAAATGATGATTGCTTGTGGACCAATAATATGACCAGACTCAACAAACCCTAAAGGACTGACCTAGGTGGCCTTGCCTACGTTGTACATGCAGAGACCTCATAGTTCGACACAACTTGAATTTTCCTTATTTGAAAAAAGATGAAGTCATGATTTTATTTGGGAAAACCTAAAAGGAATGACCTAATATTTCAGGGGCCCATTTAAGAGTAGCCTTGCCTATGTAGAAAATGTGTAGAGACAATGTAGTTTGACCACTTTGACACAGACTCAGACTTGGACTCTATTTTTGGAAGTGTTGATGGTTTCTAATTTTTTAGTATTTTGATGGTTTTTTTATTTTTTTGGATTTTGATGATTTATTGATTTTTTTGGATTTTGATGGTTTTCTGAATTTTTTGGATTTTATGATTTTTTTGGATTTTATTGTTTTATGATTTTTTTTGGATTTTTTATGTTTTATGATTTTTTTAGATTTTAATGTTTTAGGAGGTCAATACCATGCATCAGATCCCATGAAGACATAAGTCAAGTAATTTCCCCCAGTCAGGTATAGGACCAATTTATTAAGCGTGAGGGGAAGCGATGAATAAAAAGGATGATCATGAAGGCAAATCATACTAAATTTTGGTGGTTCTCAAGTCATGGAAGAATTACAAATCTAGATTTTACTATGGATGAAGGATGTGTTTGAACAGATAAGTGGAGGATGGAATATTAGATGGAGTGACAGTAGATGAAGGAGCATAGATTGACTACACATGGCACATGTTTGCTAGGTTTTCACCATGGTACTTATATAAAGTGCCACCGAAGTGGTTTTCACTTTTGGACAAATTATTTCCCTTTACTATTTTTTTAATATTTTGATATTTAATAAAAAAATTGTTGTCACCAAGATGCCTATTTCCCAGGGTTTCATCAGGGTGACTATTTTTTTGTTTTATTGATTTTTTATTTTTTATTTTTATTTTTTTGTATTTTTGACTTTTTAAGGGATACTCTGAGAATCAAGTGTAATACTTGTGAAGGTGCATGTTGTTGATAGGTTCAGGAAATGGTTCTCCTTCAGGAGTAGAAATTTGATAAGCACCAGATCCATATGTTTTTGTGACAATATATGGGCCCAACCAATTAGGCTCAAACTTCCCAGGTTTTTCTCGTTCTCCTTGATTCTTCAGATTTTCCTTTAGGACTAAGTCACTAATGTCAAAACTTCTAGGATGAAACTTCTTATTGTAACTACGTTGAAGGTGATTTTTATATTCTTGCAAATGTGTCAAAAGATTCTATCTCTTTTCATCCAGTAACTCTATCTCGTGTAGATGGGATACACGGTATTCTTCTTGATCGATCAAGCCTTGCATAGCGACTCGTAGGGATGGTAATTTGACCTCTATAGGAAGTATTGCTTCAAATCCATAGACAATGGAATATGGTGTGGATCTTGTAGGGGTGTGAATGCTAGTGTGATAGGCCTGTAAAGAAAGATTGAGTTATAGGTGCCAGTCACGGCCAACGTCATTGACAATCTTCTTTAAGATTTGTAGGATAGTCTTGTTAGACGCCTTAGCTTGACCATTACCTTGGGGGTAATATGGAGTAGAAAAATTATGTTTGATATGGAACATTTAAAAAATATCATAGACATCTTTGTTCTTAAAAGGGTGACCATTATCTGTAATGATGGACTATGGTATACCATAATGGCAAATGATGTAATTCAGGATAAATTTGGCTATCTGCTTTCTAGTGATGTAAGTTAGTGGGATGACTTCAATCCATTTTGTAAAGTACTCGATAGTGAAAAGGATAAACTTATGTCCATTAAAAGAGGTGGGATGGATCTTTCCTACAAGGTCAATTCCCCATTTATAAAATAACCATGGAAAATTAAGCGGTTGCAATTCCTAAGTTGGTGCATGTATAAGATCTCAGTGAATTTGACACCAGTGACATTTCTTCACGAAGTGATAGGCATCACATTTCATTATAAGCCAATAATACCCTATTCTCATGAGCTTTTTGGCTAAGGTTGGACTAGCAGAGTGAGCTCCACATATACCATGATGTACCTCTTGTAAGGTTGTTTGTGCTTCATTTGAGTCAAGACATCGAAGGAGGGTACTATCTAGGCTACGTCAATAAAGGGTATCTTCGATGATGGAATATTTAGATGCTTGTCAAATAAAAGTTTTACGTTGGTTAAGGGACAGGTCAGGAGGCATAATCTAGTCATGCAAATAGGCATAAATGTCTTTGTACCAAGGTGAATCAAGACCAACAAGTTCAGATTTAGGGACATCGAATGCAGGGATCAACAACTATTCTACCAAGAACTCATATTGTGCTACGTTATTAGGAATTTCCAAGAGAGATCCGATGGGTGCTAGTGACACAATTAATCTATTTTAATTGATCAGAATGGAATAGAGATTAGAAAGTGAATTAATTAAATAATAAAAAAATATTTAATTAATAGAGGAATATGATCAAGCATAATTAAATAATTAAAATTATTTAATTATTAGAGGATGACGACCAAGGAAAAATGTTGCTCATAGACTTAGGAAATTTTTCAGTGTCTACAACTACAATTCTCAAGCTTTCAATTTGAATGTCACAACTGGACTGAAGATGATCTTAGTTAATCCAGTGATGAAGAAAATGATTCACCACTGAAGAAGTCACTTTATATGTTTCAGGTTATCTCTCCTTTCCATTTTGGGAACAAGTCTCTCTCTTGATTCCATTATAAATGTTCTAGTGTTAGACTCCCTTCTTGCTCTAGAATACAAAACTTCCACTTTCAAGGAGGCTACTGATAAAATTCCATTCTTTGATTTGGAAGACAATGAGGAATCCACTTATGATGCTTCCCAGGAGGGTATAAAGTGGTCAATTAATTATAATCCCCTTTTGTATTTGATGAATTTGAAATGTAAAATAATCCCCTATTCATTGATTCAACTATCGATCAACCCATGTCAAAAGCAAGAGGAGAATGTTGTTCATTGATTAATGAGGAGGTTTCCATTGTTACTATGGAAAATCAAAGAAATGGTGTAGAGTTGATGGTCTATGAATTTGGGAAACATAATGTTAGAGAAGAAATTGGAATACAAGATTCTTCACCAAAGTTGGAGCTACATGGATCTACAAACCTTAATGAGGAGAAGTGATTAATCAAGGATGGTGTAGAACAGGTTTTCTAGTGACAAGGTGAAATTTATGAAGAGAAATGGCTTTTCAGAGGTTTTCTTGGCAGCAATATCAATGTCTTCTATATTTGTGTCCAGGTAATCATACCTCTTAATTTGCTTCAAAGGCTCTATACAAAGATAGGCCTATTTGGGGATGGTTCATTCTTCTCTCAACCTATAAATGGGTTTGTGTAAGCCCCTCTTTTTCCCTTCATTTTTGGTAGGTCCCCCCTGCCTTGTAAATAGTCACATTTTTGGTGTGTTTCTTTTCTTGTTTGGTTTGCTATTTTGGGTTTTTGGTGTCCTTCTCTTTTGACTATGTGCCCAATGGATAGGAATTGTCTAATATTTTGGGTTCTTTAACATCCTTTGTAGTCCTTGTCCCCAGTTAGAGCCACTATTACCCCTCATTTTGGTACCTCCTCAAATGCCACCTCATTTTCCCTTACCTTAGTCAAATTTTTGCACAAGTCTTTAAAACCAAGCGGTGTTTCATTGTTCATTGCAAACCTAGGCAAGGTTTTCATTAGTTTCACTAACCTCCCTCTTTACTGCTTCCTTATTATTCTTGAATATAGCCATTGTTTTATGGTTTAATTGTACCTTACCACCCATGTAAGTCTTAAGTACCTTAGGTGGTCCATACTCTAAAGTTTTCAAACTCATCAAAGGTTGTTGGCTGACTTGTTTCATAAGTTTTCTTTTGGGTGGGATTTTTTGGAGATGTTTGAAACTTAAGCGGTGTTTTTCTAAGTTCTATGAACTACTCTCTCCACCACTAGAAAACAATTTTCAAGAAGAAAATAAAGAAAAATATAATGAATGCAGATTTGAATCACAATGCAGTTATATAGAAATGATAAAAAAATGCCATTAAACTTGATGTAAGTAGAATCAACAAAAATCATTTGTACAAGAGGACTGTGATATCAAAATGGTATATTTTATTCATATATATATATATATTTACATTGCAGTGGCATTACAAAATTATCGATTCGACTACAAAATTTGATAACAAAAAAATGATCGATAGAAAAAAGGATATTTCTTTTTCAAATTCAAAGGGTGAACATTAACACTCAAATTCCCTCAATAATAGTCTAAGGGCATTCGATTTGAGTAGGATACAACATATTGTCATGTGACTATAGAAATTGGGTGAAGAGCCCCATGCCATTCCTCATGATTCCTGCACGAAGAAGAGTCATCAATTCTTCCACAGTCTCATTCTAAAGAGTCGATGTGATGCAAATGGCATCACCCACCAACCCACTTCGTGGATAGTGATTGAGCATAGCAACATCTACAATGACATGGTTGTGAAGCTCAAGCCTCACCAAACATTCAGATGCTCTCATGCCCCAGTCGCAGCGACTAGAGGTCCTGATGATTGTATGCACAAAATTCCCTAACATAATAGCATTATGCACATGTACTTGACTCATGAATTCTGGGCCCAAAATACTATGAAGAACTTCTTCTTCCACCTTGCTTTGTATGATAAAAACTTCCTTCAGTTGATCAGATAGATTCCTGAACAAAGTACTGCATTCGATCTCTTCCAAAACAATGAAGTCATTTGTTGATACACCATCACTTTGAGCACTCGCCATATTGGATTCTTGTGGATGGAAAAGTCTGGCGACACTGGTTGAATTTATAGATGGTTGGTTAGACATTTGGGCTATCTCTCTTAGATTCAATGAGATGACAACTTGGTTTGAATTAATGAATGATTTGAACTAGTTTTAAATTACATTCCCAGTTGGACAACATACATGTGCGATCATATCATATTTTCCTAAAGCTTCATTAATTGCATGGTTTTTGGATAGGTCATTTAGCCACCATTTGTGAAAAGAAGATTAGTTTTCTTGCCTAATGTCTTTTCATTTTTTAATTTAATTATTCTAGTTGATCATATTCTTCTAGTTGTTTTCAAGAAGATGGTCGAGTGACAAGAAGTATCACTAAATTTGGTAATGATTTTTATAACCGTTTTGGGGAAATTGTTGCTATATCTAAGATGAAGGAGAAGGATACAAGGTCTGCTCTCCACAAATACATTGTGTTGTATTTTGAGAAGAAACATCTTTTATTCATGTTGATTTTTTTATATCGCGATTTGTAATCTTTGAATTATGAATTTTAATTTGGTGTTTAGCGTATCAATATGTTTGTCGAGTGTGTAATAGAGTTTTATTTTTTGTGTGAAATATTTTATGAAATCCATTTATTACAGTATAATCTTCTCTCTCCTAATATAATAGTCATAAGTCTTTTCAATCTTTGTGTTGATAGTTTATGGCTTTCTTTCCTTTCTTTTCTGTGTTAGTGTCATTTTTATGAGCTAGCGTTTGTCACCTTATCGGTTTTTGGTTAAAAGCCACCTTTTATTAGATAGATCACATGAGGGAGTTGTACCTCTTTAATTTAGAGGAAATTCATAAATACAATTGCAAAATTTCTAGAGCTGTTAGTGATTGGCTCGAGTGCATTAAAGGAAAATTAAAGTCAAAATTATCCATGTATTTCAAAATGCTAATTCATTCACTAACAATATGCATTATTTTTGGATTTTTGAGATTTTAAAGGATGCAAAATGCAATTTTAAAACCCTATATGAAAAATTAAACTAATGAAATTATGAAAACCTGAATTAGATGCAATGCAAACTATTACAAATCCTAGATCTAGGGTTTGAAAGACTACTAAATCAAAAATATTATAGTGTAAGAATGTCAGGTTCACCAAAATGAAACAAAGAAATATATGTGGGAGTGTGTGAATGTAGGGGGTTTGATATGTGATGGAATGATCTAACACACTTATACTTTTCCTAGTTTCATTAGAAAAAGAGATCTCCCAAGGATAGGATTGAATTTCAATTTTGAGGTGAGTCAACCCTATTAGGAAGGTTTAGTGTTTTCTTATGAAAAAAATGACTAATTGGCTATTTTGGGAAATAAATTTGAATGCATTAACAAACTCAATTGTATGGCCTAATACTTGAAATGCGGAATATTATGATAGCAGAAATGAAAATAACGAGCTATAGGTAGATCTGAGAAATGTAGAATGGTGTGTACCTAGCCTAAAAAACTAGGTTTTGCACTATGTCCAGGATAAATGTGTTTTAAGGCCATTAATTAATTAAATGCATTTATTCAATGCATGTTATGATTTTTAAAAATGATAAAAATATGCCTTGGGATGCATAATAAAGGGGATTAGGGGCCTATTTGTGAAGGGTTAAAGTGCATAAATGTAAGTTCACTAAATTAGGTCCAAATTAAGTGTGCAATTATGCTATCAGATAGGAGTACAATTTTCTACACTTCAACTAGTTCGTGATTGGCATACCCTCCTTTTGAATTTGTGTTGGTTATTATGTATGTTTTGTGTTGTCTTGATGCATTACATGCATGTGTTTTCCCTTTCCTTTATGTTCTATTTAAATGGGATCATGAATCCTAGGTGCTTGTGCATCCCCCTAGATTGATTGCCATAATATGTTTTCAACATTTAGACAATCAGACTGTTGAAATGCACAATCTTTAACATCTACCTCACTTTTCACACTTGTGGCTTACAAACCTTAACACCTTGCCTTGTATTTATACCAACTTCAACCTTAGAAACTTTCTCCAAGATCGGCTACACACTCTTTATTTTATAAATTTAAATTAGGTTGGCAACTCAACATTCCTGCGGTTTATAAGAATGAGAGTGGACCAAATAAATACTTAACTAGGACCCAAAAATAATCTTGGATCAATCACATGCTTCCTTAATTGATACTTATCCTTCGTATAACATGTAAACACCAGGTCAACCAAACCTAATGAAAGCATTAATGAACTTTGAAGTACACACATCTTCAATAGGAAGATAACATGTGAACCACATAACACACTCCACCATATACTGGAATGCATCTTAGATTCCTTTAGATTCATCCACAACTCCAACAATAACCTGCATACAAATAACACTTTCCATTGGTCCATCCAGACTGTATAGACAAACATAGTAACTCTAGAACTAGTCTTCTGGAGCACCAAACCATGAACCTTTGATAGAACACAGATAACACCATTACAAGCCTTCTTCCATATCTAAAAGATCTAAAACAAACCAGTGGAGGACTGTGGAGTAAATACATTTCTCCCAATCCATAGACAAACAACTTTTCCAGACCAATTCACAAACTGTTGAACACAAATTTCACTCTTCATCAAACTAGAAGCTATAATCTAGGATATGTCACCCAAGGATTCCCTTAAACAACAATATAGATCTACACAAGCATATGATCAACATAGAAGAAATTTAGAGCACATATCGGAGCACATTTTGAACACACACATAGTTCTATCTTCACTATTTTTTAATTTTCTTAGAAGCACTTGATAACTCATCATATTAGCACACCTACAACACCATAAAGATAGCTCCATGTACTCACAACTTCTTTATAGTATCACAACTATACATGCACTACTTGGAATCACTTGATTCCTCTCATTGCAATAATCTATATTGTTTTGACATCAATGAAAACATTAATGACAACACCACCATAATCATTCATACTTTCAACAATCTCCCCTTTTGTCATTGATGGAAACACATGATGTGAAAAACCACCAAAGACAGTATACACACACTCTCTCTCTTTTTTCAGATTAGACAACCTGCACAACATTTTTGCACTCTCTCCTCCTTACAAGATTCTCTCTCCCTTTTATTCAAATATAGATATACTTTTTCACATGAATCTCTCGGCCCCTTTGACATCAATGGAATTTTATTTTTTACATAATTCTTCAACCATATATAATTATAATCACTCCCCCTTATGAGTGAACCCATGAAAACACACATATCATACTACAACAATGATACTTCCTACTCCCCCTGAGGAGTAGACCCCAATCATCAATCCAAAAAAAATGATGGATCTGTAGATCCACTGGACTGATGCAACTCTATGTGCACCTAGTTCAAAGGAGGGGAAGGGACCCTCAACTTCTCATAGAGATACTCAAAATTATCATTAAGGAGAGCCTTAGTAAACATATCTGCAATTTGATCCTTTGTAGGTACATATTCAAGCTTGACTTCATTCTCCGATACCTTCTCTCTTAAGAAATGATATCTGATAGATATATGTTTTGTCCTTGAATGCATTACCAGATTCTTTGAAATATTTATTGCATTATCATAGAAGATAGGGATAGGCTCATCACACATCACTCCTATATCCTTCAATATTTGCTTCATCCATATTACTTGTGTACAACAAGATGTTGTTTCTCTATACTCAACCTCACTAGTCGATAAAGAGACTGACTCTTGTTTCTTGTGTATGTTATCTTTATTATCTTTTCCCTTCTTGTGTATGGATTTATTTGGACATCTTGAAGCATAGTGACAAATATTTACACAACTGAAACATTTTAAATTTTCTTCAGCTTCCTTTAAAATTTTCTTCCAAATCTTTTGAACTTTCACTATTCAGATCATCTTCTAAATTTGTTTCTTTGAAGGCTATTTTTGTTTTCTCCTTTTCTTTTCCAAATTTCATCATTTCAAATGTGGTCAAAGTGCCAAATAGTTGTTCTTTAGTGAATTTTTTTGGATCATAAACTTCCTTAATGGTTGAGACCTTGTCACTATAACTCTCTGGTAGGGTCATCAGAATCTTCTCTTTTACATCTCCATCTGTCAGAGTACCACCTTGATTTTTGAATTCATTTACTGCAATATCAACCCTCTAAAATGTACAAGGCACCTGAGATGGGGGGTGAATCAGTTGTATATAATCACCTTCACTATAGAACTTAAACAATTCCACATTCACTTTAATTTTTTATTAAGTATAAGCATGAAGTGCATATAACAAAAGGAAAACACTAGAAACACTAGATTTACGTGGAAAACCCAATGAAAGTATCTTGCAATGTCCTCATCTTCTTCCATTTTCAACTTTTCATATCTGTGCTTAGCTGTTAACTTCTTTGATAATTTGACTCTATCATTTCCTTCATAGATATGTTTCAAATTTTCCTAGACTTCATAATCAATGCCTAATGAAATAACTTTTGTCAGCTCAGTCTTAGATAAAGCAATGTAGATTACATACCTTTCTTTTTCATTTTATTCATAAGCAAAAAGATCATCTGCAGAAGTAGGACCACTTTTTGGCTCAACATATTTTGTCTCAATAGATTTCCAAGTCTTGTAACCAAGAGAGATTAGGTAGCCTCTCATTTTCACATTCAAGTTCTAAACTATAGTTGGATCCATCAAAAATAGGGATTATCAATTTGTGTCCCATCAGATCTACCTCAAGCAGTTAAGCTCTTCTCTGAGGAACCAAATCTTTGATATCAATTATTGAAATGCACAATATTTCACATCTACCTTGCTTCTCACACTTGTGGCTTACAAACCTTAACACTTTTCCCTATATTTATACCAAATTCAACCTTAGAAACTTTCTCCAAGGTTGGCTACACACTCTTTATTTTATAAATTCAAATTAGGTCAGAAACTCAACATTCTCACAGTGGATAAGAATGAGAGTGGACCAAATCAATACTTAACTAGGACCCAAAACAACATCATGGATTAGTCACACACTTCCTTAATTAATGGTTATCCTTTGTATAACATGTAAACACCAAGTCAACTAAACCTAATGAAAACACCAATGAACTTTAAAGTAAACACATCCACAATAAGAAGATAATGTGTAGACCACATAAAATGATTCACCATACACTAGAACACATCTTAGATGCCTTCAGATTCATCCACATCTCTAACAACAACCTTCATACAAATAAAACTTTCAATTAGTCCATCTGAACTGTATAAACACACATAGTAACTCTGGAACTAGTTTTATGGAGAACCAAACCACAAATACATTTGATAGAACATAAATACCACCATTAAAAGCCTTCTTCTACATCCACAAGACCTAAAATAAACCAGTGAAGGACTACAAAGCAGATACATTTCTCCCAATCCATAGACAAACAACTCTGCCAGACCAGTTCATAAAATGATGAGCACAAATTTCACTCTTCATCAAACCATAAGCTATAATCTAGGATATGCCACCCATGGATTCCCTTAAATAATACTACAGATTTGCACAAGCATATGATCAACACAAAAGAAATGCAAAGAACATACCAAAGCATATTCATAACACACACACAATTCTATCTTCACTATTTATTAATTTTCTTAGAAGCACTTGTTAACTCATCATATCAGCACACCTGCAACACCATAAAGATACCTCCATGTACTCACTACAGATCTACAATATCTCAACTATACACGCACTACATGCAATCACTTGATTCCTTTCACTGCAACAATATGTATTGTGTTGACATCAATGACACCATTAATGACAACACCACCATACTCATTCATACTTGCAAAAATCTCCCCCTTTGTCATTGATGGAAACACATGATGTGAAAAACCACCAAAGACAACATACACACACCCTCTCTCTTTTTTTTAATATTAGACAACCTACACAAAATTCCTGCACTCTCTCCTCCTTACAAGATTCTCTCTCCCTTTTTTCAGATATAGATAGAGTTTTTCACAATACTCTCTCTCCCCATTTGACATCAATGGAAAAAAGATTTTTTCAATAATTATTCAACCATATATAATTCTAATCACTCCCCTTTAGGAGAGTGCTGATGGGTGTTTTTTTACCTTCTCAACACAGGAAGCACACAAGTGCACTACCTCTCTTGAAAGACAACTTCCTACAACAAGTTGTAGAAAATTATCCCAAGGTCTTTAATGTGTTAGGTCATGACTTGCAAAAATAGCTCAGTTGATTGATGTGATTTGTTGGTAATCACAAGGGAATTTATGGCTCACTAAGTTGGAAGGAATTGAATCTTCAAATGGAGTTTCATGTGATTTTGAAAATGAAATGCACTTGCTATAGATTTAAAATAGTAGTCTAAACCTCCACTTTCAACATCAGATTTAGCTTTAGATGGATGCTGGAATCCTGTTTTAACTTCTATTCTCAAAGAAAAGTTGAAAGGGGAAAGGGATAGAAGAGTTCCTAGACCTGCAACTAATGATGAACAATGACAATGGAGGATGCTACAGTAGACAACCTTCCCAAACCTAAATTCTACTTGACCATAATGTTTTAATAGTCTCATGAAACTGGTGCTATCTTCTAAGGTGTACAAATTTTTAGCTATTCATTCACCATAAATCATGAATAAAAGATGAAGTTTAAGTGCATCAATAGGTTAATTTTTAGGCTAGGTTTACACTAATGTTCATCATCAATAAACAACAAAAAGAATGAACAATAAAGGCATCAACATAATAGCATTCTTTAGCATCAATGAACAACATGAAATAAACTACTAAAAGTAACTTCAAATAACCAAGAACAACAAAGTAAATGTTAACTAGATCTATCAACTTTGAGAAGATGAATCATGCAACATTTGAGAAACACAATAATCCACCAAAACAATGAAACTCTATTGAAATTTATGCAACATGTCCTTACAAAAATTCAACTCTCATCTAGAAAAAATTAGAGGGCACCCCTATTTATTGTTTTCAAAAAGAAAAATGAGTGGCAAAGATTTACTTTCATTATGTGTCCAAGATTCATTTTATATTAGTGTTTCACCTACCCCCAAATATATAGGAATATAAAATACATCTTTTGTCTCATTCCAATTTTTCCCTATAGTGCTTGCCTTGGCACTGTATCAATTTTGTCTTGCAGTGGCAGCCTTCCTTTCCAGCTACACTGTCAAGATCTCATCTTCTATCACTAGTTTTCCTGCTTCCTTCCAAAGAGTGGCATATTCCACAAATTTCCCAATCAGAACCCGAAGCTTATCCCACTCCATGATGTCAGATTGAAGGATCTAAAAGGATAACTTCTTGAATCTTCCAGTGATCTATTCCGAATGTTTGGTGCATTTAGGTGTAGCCTTGATTACCTGCTCAGACTGTGTGAATACCCTTGCTACAAACTCCATAAAATATGATGTAAGTGCATATGTTGCCCCTTGCTCCATCTTCTTGTAGAAGTATGGCTTGATTTTCTCTAGATCTAGTTCCAGGGTGGGAATATCATAGTCTATCATCATCTTGAGGTAGTCCTCATTGTCCATTTTGTGTTCAACAACCCATTTGAGGTCCAATTCGACCTCGTGCAACACCCTTTCAAGGATCTCTTTTTTGTGACTTAGGCTCATTTTCTAGGTTTCCACCAGCCAATGATCATCTTTAACGAGCTCTAAATCCTTTTCCGATGTATTCTCTAACATTTTTAGTATGGCCTCAAGCTTGGGATAGGTAATTATATGGAGCTCGATGATCCTATGACATGTTCTTTTAGTTGCTTCTAGCTACTTTTACAACTCTCAAAATTTATTAAGCATCCTAGCAGCATGATGTATGCCCATGTCACCATTATATAGCACTCATTGGAACCAATCTGTCATAGAATTGGTTTAATTATTCATTTTCTCCATGTGGATGAGCTCTTCTTGGGAGAGAATAGAGGGAGTGGATGATGTAGTTGGGGCCTCTTCCTCCAAGGATGTCCATTACTAAATATAGGTGGTGAGATCTACCAGTTATTCCTTTAGCTCTTCCTTAGAAAACTAGTCCTTGTTCATCTATTGCACAATTATTGCCACTGACCCTTGGAGCTCATCAATCTTTTGCTCCCTGATGGCTTCCTTAAGCTGATAGTGGAGATGTTATAACTAACACCAACCTCTTTGTTCATCACTGCTGTGGCAACTTGCACCATTTTAGATCCTGAATTGTCAACCGTGATGTGGGATCAGACCCTTGGCTTATTTTCCTTTTTTGTCTTTGTCTATGCTTGAGCCAATATGGCCTCAAGTCTGGCCTTCAGATCAATGACTACAGGGGCCTTCTTTTGTAATTGCTTCGCAAGACAATCAGGCAGTTGGGCCTCTCTCTTAGGTGATTCCTGATTACTTTCTTCCCCTTATTGAATCTATTTTTCTTCATGGCCTAGGGTCTCTTGATCAACCTTTTCTTCTTTATCAAAATCCTCAATTTGAATAGCTCAGGTTTGAGGCTACTTTTTGGTGCATCTTCTAACTTTCTTTCTTCTTTTTCTACCTCTTTCTCCTCAGAAGGCACCTCTTCTTCTTAGATAGGGACCTTATCTTGGCCAATCTACGGAGGCTCTTCAAGTATCTCCACATTCACTTTGGTGTCTTCCTTTTCTTTGGAGGGAGGTTTTCTCTAGTTTGACCTCTTCAATTATATTTTTGAGTTGCTGGGATAGCTCCTCTTCTAGTTATTGATATGAGTTCTCTATTATATACTTTGCGCTGAGGTCTTCAACATCCTCCTCTAGAGATTGTGACTCTTCTTCTTTGATAACTATTTTATCAAGGTTAATAGTTAGCCTGCCCTTTAGATGTTCAAATTAGGGCTCTTTGGGATCTTCCATTATTCCCTTGCCAAACTCTTTCCAACATTTCTCCATTTCTTCAAATATTTGCATTGTAGCCTCCATCTTTGGCAGCTCTATAGGTTGCGGAGGAATGGGCAAACCAACAAAAATATAGGCCATCAAGGCCTGAATAGTGGGATTCATAATCACGCCCAAAATCTTAGAGGGCACCTCCTACATATACTTTGTAAAGGCTTTTGGTAGGGTGAGTAGGGGCATATTAGTGGCTGTAGGCATCAAGGCAAAGAGAATAGGAACTGTAGGAGGTAGCAAGGATGTCAATGGTAGGGATGTCATGGCTATGGAGGAGTCAACAACAACTACTAGAGCCGTTAGTGGGGTGGAAGAGAGGTGGACAAATATTTCCATGGCAGGCGGGAGGTGAAGGAGTGGCAACAATAATAGTAGTGGTGGGAGAAGAGGTGACCGGTGGTGATTGCGGCTTTTCAATTTCTTCTTCTCCTTCATGTCGAGGTTCCTCCTCAATGTTGGGAATTTTAGTTACAAATCCCCCCATATTCTTAAATTTCTTGGAGGGTTCTCCCTTAGCGGCCTTTCTTGAAGATACCTTATGCTTAGGATGGCACTTGGGAACATCCTTCTTCTTCTTTGATTTGGTTGTTGAAGGGGACTTAGGTGCTTCTTCGATGGAGGTGGTAGTCGATCCATTGTTAGTTTCACTGTCGAGATCATCCTTGAACTCACCATATGTTAGCGTTGCACCTTGTACTTTAAGTTGGGAAACCTGAGTATCTACCCATCCCTTGGTTTTGTCTACATTTGACTGTGTTATTAAGTTGAGATCACTGACCTCTCCTTCATTCCAATATTTTAGTGGCAGTGACAAGTTGGCCATGACATCAAACCTTTGATCAATAATTGTATCATCTTCCTCCACAACCTGGTCTGGCACTGGGAACAGGTTTATTGACTTCATGAATTGGGCAGTCATCCGCATATAGTGTCTCATTCACACTTCCTTGTATATTGACAATTAGCCTAGAAGTCCTCAATGTCTAGCTGATGGGCATAGTGCTTTCCCACCTACTTCTTCATCTTCCCATATGGGTCAATCCTAAGCCACGTTGTGTGGAGTTCTAGATTATACTCCACTATCTCCTTTTTTGAGTAGTCTACGCATTGGTTGGCGGGACAAGAATACATTCCTTGTCCAAAAGTTAGTGGATATAGGATTGTTGCCCTATGCTTATCACTCAACAAGGCATGCGTATTTTGTAATTTTTGAGTAATCTCTAGCAAGATCATGTGGTCATTGGGGTACTATGGTAGCTTGTAAGGCTTATCAGTGAAACCTTCTGCCCTTATGTAGGTAAACTTCGGGAACTGTATAAATAGATACCTGAACCTCTAGATGAACGCTCTATCATTGTGAGAGAATATTCTCTCAAAATCCCCTCCAAGAGGTCTAATAATATGCCTGATGAATGCATCAGTCACCCTCCAATAATCCTTCTTGAAATTTATGTACTGCAGTTGAGGGAATTTTTCATAGACCTTAAGCTCTCTTCTTGGGTCTGGGATTTTTGCAATAGAGAGGCCTTTGTATGGAATTGGATGGGAAAGAATGTATCCCAGCTAGGAGGTCATGTAGAACTGGGATGTCTTTTTCACAACCATCAACTCGCTATGAATGTTATCGCTAATGATCTTCACCTAGTGAAAATTAGTTTTACCTTAGAGTATTTCTTTAATAAAATAAAACATCCATTCTTAGAAGAAGGTATGATGCAATTACTCTCAAGCAAGTATCAAGAAAGGAAGAGGTCACATGGCCAAAATGGGAAAGTCTTCTGCTAATGGAGTTTCACGGATGGAGATTTCAAATTTACTATTTGATTTCAAGCAAGATATCATAAATAATGTGGCTACACAGTTGGATACTATGCAAGCTCGAAAGAAACATGAGGAAGCTGAAGCAACCTAGGCTGAGTTCTATCCACATTGCCGACAAAGGAAGCATGACTACATATGTAAGATGGTGGCTAACATGGAGGCTAAGCAATTACCTACTGAATTTAAGCCAGTAGAAGGTGATGATGACCAAGTATTCTACATTGCACAAAGGAGCCCATGGGCTCCAAGACAAGGTATGCCTCAAGACCCTTTGACTTTTGGTAATCCTTACTCTAATTATGGTAGCCAATGGCAACCTACATATGGCCCATCACCATCATGGAATACCTCTCAATCGTAATAGCCTCACTATTAGAGTCCACAATGGAAATCTCCTCAAGGAGGTTGGCAGTAGCCACAAGGACAATGGGCTTCACCCCAAGGTAACTGGCAGTAGAATCCTCAATGGAGAGGTTTTCAACAATGGTAGAATAAATCCCCTAGTTTTTGGTAGCTATAGCAACTGCAATCTCAGGCCCTCATGCCACCTCCTGTAGCACCTGCAACAAATACTAGTCCTCCAAAACAAATGCCTATGCCTACTCAACCATTGCCAAATCCTAATAATAAGCAACAACAACAACAGCCTATGCCTTGAATATTAATGACATCCATCTCAGGTCTGGAACCACCGTACCTGCTCCATAGCCACCAATAATTACTGAAATTCAAGATCCTCCCTCTGCTGAACAACTGATTGGTCCTGCAAAACATATACCTATATCAAATAATGCCTCTAAGGAGCCTGTCCTGCAGCATCCAGTAAAACCACCTTTTCCTCAGAGATTGCAAATCAATACACCTAAGTCTATAGCAAAGCCTACCTTTCATATTTTGGATCAGCTAAAAAATGTACACATTCAAATCCCTCTTTTTGAAGCCATTAAGGAGGCTTGTTTGAAGAAACATGGAAGAAAGAAAAAGGACCCCCAAACTATCCATGTTCTAGGACATTTGGCAGATATTATGTTAGGGAAGGTAGTCATGCCAAAATATGCTAACCCTGGAAGTCTTGTGGTACAAGTCAATATTAATGGCCAGATGGTAAAAAATGTTTCAGTTGACCTTGGTGCAACCATTAATGTAATGACCAAGCATACTATGGAATATTTGAATATCCTAACCGTTAGGTCTACACCTACTATCCTACAGCTCGTTGATAGTTCCACTATAACACCTTATGGTATGGTAGAAGATATAATTGTCAACCTTGAGTCGTGGGAATACCCAGCAGATTTCACCATATTGTCCACCAAGGCAACCTTGGGAGGATATCCTATCATTCTAGGTAGACCATGGTTAGCCACAACTGATGCTTTTATAGGATGTCGTTTAGGAAACATGACAACCTTTGATGGTCAGTCAACAAAGGAATTGGCTTTATACCCACTTGCTCAACCTCAACCAAATTTGTCTCACCCAATTTGGCCAGATTTGGGTGAGGAAACAAAAGAAGTCAGTTAATTGGATCACTTAATGATGCTGCAAACTAATCCATTCTCCCAACTTTAGAGTGAGGATGACCTGCTTTTTTGAATTTTGCATTCCAATTCTGACATAAGTAGCCCATTTGTTTTAAATAACTATCCTCAGTAGTGTTTCCTGCAGCAGCTAAATCTTGAAAAACCACCATTTAAAATCCCTATAGTCTATCAACATTTTCTCCCACAAAAAATAGAGACACCACCTTTGCCAGTAGATTCCATGAATGATCTTACCAAACAAACTGAGCTATCTCTAGGATACTATCAGAATATCAACAATCACCTACCTAAATCTCAACACATAACCCTAGTTAAAATGCTGCAAGATCAACACAAAGCTTTTGCATGGGAAAATGGGGATATGAAAGGAATAGATCCTCAACTATATACTCATAGGATCTACATTAAAGAAGATTGTTCACCTGTTAGGCAGCCTCAACGAAGGATAAACCCAACACTCAAGGAAATAGTTAAAAATGAACTCCAAAAGTTGCTTGATGCTGGTTTCATCTACCCTATTTCAGACAGTTAATGGGTATCTCCATTGGTGATTGTTCCTAAAAAAGGTGGGAAATGGCGAGTTTGTGTAGATTACAGGGAGCTGAATACTACAACTAAAAAGGATTGCTTTCCACTTCCATTTGTTGATCAAGTACTTGACTCATTGTCTGCTAATTGATGACAACTTTCCTGATGAACATCTGTTTTCTATTGCTGCTCAAACACCATGGTATGTAGATATTCAAAATTACTTAGCATCCAACAAAATACCAGCTCACTTCTCACAAAAGGACATGAAGCTGTTGATTGAGAAAAGTTTTAACTTTTCATGGATTGCAGACTGTTTGTTTTACACAGGGCCTAACCAAGTCATGTGAAGGTGTGTCAGAGAGGATAAGACATATGACATTCTGCATGCTTTTCATGATGAGCCATGTGGTGGGCACTTTGCATCTAAAAGAACATCAATGAAAGTGCTTAATACAGGGTACTATTGGCCCACACTACACAAGGATGTTGTAGCCTACACCAGAAAATGTGATAGATGTCAAAGAATGGGGAGACCAATGAAGTCTGATGAAATTCCATTGTATCCACAAGTGGTAGTTAGTCCTTTTGACAAGTGGGGAATGGATTTTGTCTGGCCAATTGATCCCCCATCCAATGGAAAATCCTATATTTTAGTTTGCACGGATTATGTGACAAAGTGGGTGGAAGTGAAAGTAATGACACATGCATGTGATAATAAGGTTGCCGAGTTCCTTTATGAATATATTTTTACTAGATTTGGCATCCCAAGAGAGCTTGTTACTGATCAGGGAGGTCAATTTACTTCAAACCTGATCACTACAATGATGAATGACTACAAGATTAGGCACAAAAAATCAAGGCCTTATTACCCTCAAGCCAATGGTTAGGTAGAGGTAACTAACAAAGAACTGGAGGCAATCCTTACAAAAACAATCTAGTTACACAAGAAAGATTGGAGCAATCATCTTCTAGAAGCAGTCTGGGCCTATAGGACAACATGGAAAACAACTACAGGGTTTACCCCTTTTGAGTTACTTTATGGTAAAACTGCCATGTTGCCAATAGAATTTGAGCATAAGACCTTACGAATTGCACTTCAGCTTCAAATTGATCTTTCGGAAGCACAAAAGGAACACCTACTATAGTTAAATGCATTGGATGAGATTAGGAAAGCTGCCCTCCAACACACTGAAGCAATACAACAACAAAGAAAGAAATGGCATGGCCACAACATCTACACAAAGCATTTCTCCATAGGTGATTGGGCCCTACTCTATGACTCCAGGTATAAAGAGAATCAAGGTAAGCTTACAACAAGATGGCTTGGTCCATATGAAATTGAAAATGTATTTGATAATGGTTTGGTTCTGTTGGAAACAATCGATCCTGTCTGCTTCAAGCTGCTGATTAATGGACACTATCTTTAGTTGTATCATAAGCCGACATCTAAAGAAGACTTTATGAAGTAGTTTGTCTCGGATGCTATCATGGATCTTCCTGCAGCAAAAGGCTTCGGTCTTCTTCCTGTAGCATCTCTTTGAACACTATGATGTACGTCCATAATAAAGGTTTTCTTTTCATGAAAACCACTTTCTCCATTACCATCCATCACCCATCCATGTCATCCATCTTACCGTACCACCACTATTCATGATCTCTTTTTCAAGCAGTCATTTACGGCTGTGCTGTGATATCTTCCAACCTCCATGAGCATTTAATACAAGGTACACAATATTTTTTTCATTTGTCACATCATTCAATTGTTTTATTTATTCATTTATTACAAGTGTCTATTAGTCATTACTGCTCATTGTTCACCTATCCTTTCACACATGTGAGGACACATGTCAAATCTTAAGTAGGGGGCGGGGATTGTTTGTTTCAAACCTTTTTCTTTTGCCAATGCCACGTTTGATAAAATCAATTTTTAATTGTACTTCCCAAGAATGAATGCGAGTGAATGCATGTTTTTTCCTTATCAGCAAGTTAACTGCTTAATTAAGTAGTTTTTAAAAATCATTGCATGCAATTGTATTTTATATCATTTTGGGAGAAAAGAAAGAAAATAAACAGAGCAAGAAAAAGGTGCTTTTCAAATTCTCAGAAGAGGTTAAGTTTCAGGGTTTTCTAGAAAAATCAATTTTTGAATATGGATGGTCAGCTGGTAAGACATGAGCCTGCAGTTCATGAAGTCTTAACACAAGACCCTCAAATGGTTCAAGCATTTAGTAAATGTGGGTGGTTGAATTACTTTCTAAGGATAAATTCCTTTAAGGAAGAGGTTGCAGGTGAGTTTTTAAGAACACTTTCTAAAGGAGAAGCTGCAGTATGGGGTTTAACAATAGCAGTGACAGAGGAAAGAATTGCTGAAGTAACAGGACTTCTTGTAGTAGGAGAGAACTTTCCTACAAGTAGGGATGTTGTCTCATCTAGGGAGGAATTCACATTGCCAACTGATGGACCTTTGGAGGTTTCAAAGCAGGGATGCAAGTAGGTGTCGCTACCTTATCCATATTCAGAATATGTATCCTTTATAATCAAGTACTTAACTTGTGAGGGATGTTTCTCCTATCTAAATTCTTACCATTTTAAACTCTTAAGTCATATGAGGCACAGATTAGCTATGAATGTCCCAAATTTTTTGTTGAATCTTTTGGAGCATAGTGCCTGTGAAACCCAGAAAGGTAAAGATAATTATGTCACCCATCATGGCCTTATTAAACTATTGATTGAGCATTCACTAAGAGACATATCACCCCTTTCTTAGCAAGAATTTATTTCCCAAAAGGGTTTGCAACCTCCACAACCTCCTAGAGCACTCTCTGCATAGCCCAAGAAAAGAAAAATGAGAATAGAATCCACAAGTAGGGAGGCTGAGCAAGAATCATCTGCTCCTGCAACACCTAGTCCTGCAACCTCCATAACTAAGCCCTCTACTCAGGTGCAAACAAGATCTTTCATTAGGAAAGAAAAGGAGAAAACAAAAGTAGGAGAGTCATCTAGGACCGAGCAAACCCCTAAATCAAGCCCTGGCATTCAAAAGCAAAAACACTCTCCTCAGTCTTTTCCTGTAGTAACACCTGTTACCATCACTACTTCACCATCTCCTTCTCCTACTGAGTTAGAATCTTCTAGACAAACTAAAACAAGCAAAGCTGCAAAAGAACCTCATACACCTGTTACATTGCCAGCAAGAATTTCACCAAGAAAACAGAGTAAAGTCATTTCAACCTCTAGACAACCAGAAATTATAGTTATTTTTGAAGAATCAGAGGAAGTCAGACATGATGATTCCTAGAGTATATCAGAGAATATTCCACAAAATTCAACAGATATTCCTGTAGAACTGCAAAATGAAAGAATAGAGGTTGGGGAGGTACAACATGATGGTAGTAACAAAAAGAGGATGCCAAGTCTTGATGACTTGGTTGATGTAGCTGAGAGAATTTCCAAGGAAGCTCGGTCTCCTCTTAGGTAGCAACAAGAGTCTGCACTGCAATGCAAGGACATACTACTTCTACCGACTTTAGGGAAACAACCAAGAAGGTTAATGTTGGAGGACCAGCATTAGCATAAGTAGGGGGAAAATGATGAGCCTAAAATATGCTCATTATTTGAATATCATGATGTATTTTTTAATACCTTTTACTCTTTCTAATGGATGTTTTAAACTCTATGATTACAAACTTTTATCTTAAATCAGGTAGTATCTTATGACAATGCATTCCTATATTCCTGCAACTTAATATCTCCGTATGTCTATATTCATGGCCCTGTTTGACCTCCCAATTGACTGATATGATACGTGTGGTTCTTGGATAAATGAGATGAATTTAGTGTGTGTGATTAATGATAAGTATCGTGCTATTATATGTATGCTTTCTTTCGCCTGTTGTTGCCATGTGTTCCACAGGTTGTTAAAGATTGTATGAACAAGTCAAGCGCAATGAACCTCGATTTTGAGTGGAGACCATTTCCACCACGACACCAAGGATCTTGTTCCTATGGAGACGCTCTATCTGGGTCATCGGGAAGAGATCTTAATGGTCATCAATCTAGGAAGAGTGGAGCGCTAGATTCTCTCTAAATCAATTGGATAGATATACTTTCATTTATGGAAATCTGTTCCTCAGAATTAGGAAGCATCTACGTATGCATCTTTCTCTATCAAGTTAGTTAGTTAGTTGTTTTTCTATAAATAATTGTTCCTCCTATATGAGTGAACAAGCTATAGGATTAGGAGATTAAGGAGATTAGAATAGAGAGTAGAAACATTACAGAGTATGTAAGAGCAGTGCTATAATGATGAATAGAGTCTTTTATTAGTTTTCATACAAGCAAAACAACCATGTATGTGATTTTGAGTTATGAATAAAAGACTGATGAAGTTTTGAGCTCCATTCTTGCATAGTTGGTTGATGCTTGCTAAGGGGGCCCACTTAGTAAGTATCTTTAGTTAGAAGTTCATTTCCTATTTTTTATCAGTTAGAATTTCATTTCAAGAAGTTTAGTGCAAACTCAGTCTTGTATTGTTCCTGTAGCATAAGGAATCCATCCCTGTGTCTATTCCTGCAGCATAAGACCAGTTCATGGTTTGATTCTCAGAAATAGTTGTTATGATTCTTGCTTTTGCTAAGTTATGCTTAATTTGATAAGATTTTGCTTTACGTACCTACATCTAAAGTAGAATTCCTTTCACTCATTTATTTCCCCTACGTTGTGGCTAAAATCGGTTCTTAGTGCACATACAGTGCCGCTCCATTTCAAGTATACGTTCCCTGGTTTGAGAAGTAAATGAATGACCATGAGAAGATGTTAGTCACCTGCTGGAATGCCCAATTCCCAGGTTAGGATTTTCCATGACTTCTATATCCTTTTGTGGGTGCAACCACTCCTCATGGAAGTCGCTTCTATCTTGCTCTTATGGCACTTTGGATGCACTGCCCCTCTTATCCTTCAACCAATGTTGGTTTATTACCTTCTTACACCCTAAGGGGTCTACCTTCCACATATTCTCATTCTATTCCTTCTTAGTTTCTTCCATCTTATCAAATGTAGGAATATAGAAGGTTTGGCCTATAGATCTAGCAGACAAATCTTCCAATACTCTTCCATCATGGTTGATGATCTTCCAACTATTATAATAGCATTCCCTGCATGACATTATAAGTTTTGTAGCAATGAGAGTAGGAGGGAAGCCAACCGCCTTGGTGAGGTCACTCTTTCTTATTTTTAAGACACTCTCTATCCTTGTGTTTACTATTACCCTCCGTCTAAATTCATCAATGTCTACGCGCCCAAGGTTGGTATCTGATATAGTGCCCCAATCGAAAGAGATCTTGGAGGTGATCTCCACCCTATGGAACTGATATCTCATTTGATCTTTCTCTTCTTTTCCCTTGGGAGCTTTGGTAGGCTTCTTTTATTTCTTTTTCTTTGCAAACTCTCTCGATGGTCTCACAACTAATTCCATAAATCCTGGATAGAAGAATGCAGTAAGAAAATTCATAAAGAATTAAGAAGCATTAGCTAAATCCTATAAAATAGGGGTTAGATCCATCAATATATCATCAGAAACTCATAAAATCCATCAATATTCCACATTTTGGGCTTGTTTGAGTTAGTTATGGCAATGCGGGCCTAGGGATGTGGGTTTCCCTGCACTGGAAACCATCAAGAATGCTTAAGAATAGGATGACATCGGGAGCATGGTGGCCCATAGATGGTCACTCACACTCAAAGTTCCACTTTCAATGCTTGGAATTTAAACTCTTCGGAGAGGAATTGGGCATGTTGGGAAATCAATTTTGGATCCCTTGGAAATATCCAACAAGCCGCTTTTTTCATGTGGGCTCAAGGCATGTGGAGGTAGGAGGAACCATGGACATTTGGAGCTCTGCCATTAAGAAATAGTGACCAAGAGGTGGAAACCTGCATGCAGAGTTCCACCATGCGGGACCTGTAGGAGGCGTGGATGGTAAAGGATTAACTCCCTTTGGTTTACTCATTTTGGCTCATGAGGGCAGGGAGCGGTGGAAATCCATTGGGAGATGAATGTTTGGGATGGAAAAGGTAAGACATCAGCCCACACACAGCAACTCATGCAGTTAAATCCGAAAGGGCAGTTGGAAATCGAACATTTTGTGCGACAAGAGTCAAATGATGGATGCAGGCTCGAGCCTTACCTTATGGAAGGAAGGCAAGGGGTGACCATTCAGTAAATAGCGCTCATAGGATGGCGGGCTATAGGTTTTGACCCGTGAGGGGAACTCTGCAACACGTCAGGACTTGGTCATTTTTGGCACTAAATACTCGAAAGGAAAGTTGGGTTCAAAGTCCACAGAGCGGACCAATGTGGGTTCCTCGTTGTTTGGGAAAATGGAGATGGAAACAAGGTAGTTTGAAAATGGACCCCTGCAAAGCAATGTCCAAAAGGGGATTTTAGACTTAGCATTTTGTGCAAAGCATGGATGGAAAAGACTACAATAGGGTCTACAAGGCAGGCAGGCGTAATATTTTTGCCACTTTAGGATGGTCGTTTAAAACAATGACAAAGAGGAGATGAAAATCCACAGGGAACAACCCGCAAGGAGTTAGGTTTGATTCATTCATTCAGTGACATTGAGTTTGGTGGAGTCTACAATGTGGGAGGTGAGAGTGGGATGACCATTTTGGAATGGCTATATGATAAGTTTTGTTCACACCGGGTGGCCCATAAAAGTGGACCCGCAAGGGCTCACCGACCCTAGGTTTTCGGTTAAGTGCTTTATGTTCTCATGGTTTTGATGGCGACAACAAAGATGCAGGCCACAAAGGGTTCACGGCCTTGGACAAGAATGTCCATTGGGAGAGAAACTACTACAAGGCCCTAGAGGCTGAGTTTAATAAAATTTTAACATTTTCTTCTCATGGGTTTGTGCGGAATTCCAAGGTCATTTAGCTATTTTAAGGGATTTTAAAGTTTTCCTTAGGATTTTTTAGCTTTTTGAAAATTCAACTCAAATAACATTTTTAGGCTACGCAGTGACAGACATACCTAGAAATCTTGAAGGAATTGATGAATTTCAAGGTTTCAATCATCTAGGAGGTCATGCAGGCACGATGGAGGAGGTGACAACTATGTTCTCTGATAAATTCTAACTAGGATTAGTGAAAATAATAGGTGAAATGACCTATTTATAGGAATTTTAGCATTAATGACCCGCATTATTTATGCGTACGTCGGCCGGTGTAGTAGCTAGGTGTGGGTTTCAAAATAGCGGTGGCACGAAAGTCAAGGCCTGTAAAGTGGATGGAATTCCAACAACATCCGTCAGGCGATTGACAAAAAGGGGTAGCCACAGAGGATGCAGCACCCACCGGGTGGGCAGATGTCCGAGGTCGGCTGCCAGGAAATGGTAATGACAAGGCAACAACGCACAAGGGGTGGACCATAGTCACGTACCCACATGATTCAAAGGATGCCAGCAATGAAAGACAAGGTAAATCTACCCAGGGAACCCCATAGAAGCTAAAGACTTAGGAATGTTTTGGGTTGTGAAATTTGGTCAACTAAAGATGATGAATTTTAGGACCGTCGACCATTTTGATGATCAAAATAGGGGGCATGCAAAACTGGGTGAAGGAAAAAAGTGACCCAATGAAGGTGAAAAGAGAGGTTGCCCATTCTGAATGGGGTGTTTGTGTTATAGGCACAACAAATGGTGACTCTGTTGGGGAAACACTCCTGAGCATTCTAAGGATAAAGATTCATTCAAAACCCAAAATCTCTAGTTTTGCAGACCAAAAGCCGGTTTCTGTAGGTGAACTAGGAACTCAAAGGAGGATGGGATCCTTAGTTGAATCAAACCATGGGGATATCTCAAAAGTGTGTGTATAGTGAATTCATTCTCTTTCCTCAGGAAATAGTACAAATAGTCATTGATCAAGTGAGGCAACCTACATAAGTTGTCTAACCCCAAAAGAAACCAAAAAATTGCTTCGCTGCTAGTCAGGCATCCATAGCCCTGATGAATTTATCATTGTGACCTCATGAACATAGCTATATTTCTAGTCGGGCATCCATAGCCTTGATAAAGTTAGTCACACACCCACATAGTTGCATATTTTAGCCTTCCTTCCTTTCTTTTCTTTTCTTGATATTTTATTTTGGTATTATTTTCTCTTTTTTCTCAACTATGTAAGCACTGAAGCTCATGGTGGGTTTGGAATCACAGTGGTCACTAGAGAAAACTTAAGATTTTTCACTTGCCCAACCCTCCTAACAAATACTACATAGATCTTTGGAAACAATTTAAAGTGTTTTTTCATGTATGATCTGAGATAAGTGTAGAAAGATTCAAACAAGGGTTCCATCCTAGGGCAAGTCAAAGTTCAAATAAGGAAACAACCTCCATGGAGGTGGTCAAAAACCAATAGTTATGAATGAAGATTTATCTAGAGAAAAAATAAGAGTGGGCAGCAAAATGAACCGTGTTGGCTTTCTGATTGTTTGTCCTTGATGTCAAAATAGGCTTTGGTTGGAATATGAATTCTTCACCTCAGTTGAGGTACATGGTCACAGGTCCTCATATACTTACATTGAATAATTTATGCACCTTTTTAATGACATTCATGATATGTTGGTCATGATTTAGAGGTTACAAAATCTTGATGCTACTTCACTTTCAGATATTCATTTGCAGTGTTTATGATGATTCAAGCTTTTCAAATTGATATTACTCATGTAGCTTCTGGTTCAAATTTATGAATGCAATATATCTTCAGATGGTTATGGTTACTGGCAATAGGGTCATTCAAGATGATCATGCAATAGGTTCAGGATATTCAATTTTGTCAAGTATATTGTTTCAGTTGATATTATTAGATTGATCTTGGTTTGATTCAATACAAGTGTCTCTGTTGTCAATGATTCCCACTTATAGAGTCACATGATTTTTTACAGTTGGTTCATAGTGTTGGTGATGTTTGGTGGTTTTATCTTCATAGTATATGATTCTTTACACAATTAATTTTATTTTCCACATACATATTCAACATGAATAAAATTCAATTCAAATTGACTAATGCTTGGCATTATTATTCTTTATGATTTCATTTCATTTCGCTATGTTTCTATGCTATCATCAAGATACTATCTTTGGTTGGACTAATTTTTTGGGTGCATGTGTAGTTCATGATCAGGTTTCAGTGATTACATGACATTGATAAGGTCTCATGTTTGTTCATGCATATATCAAGTTGTTGGATCAATGACATGTGTATATCCGCAAAGCTTTTGAGATTATTTCATTGGCAATATGGTTGTTCACTTTGGCATTCACAGGTTCTAGTAACAGGTTTATAAAATGGTGTCTACAGGTTGTATTGGGACTTGGTTCTTTGGGTTTCAATCTTTCACCAAGGCAATATTTTATCATTTGCATTATATTGATTACCTGGCTTCACCTTCATTTTACTTGGTGTTAAAATCTTTCACAAGGGGACAAATTTTGTTTTCCCTTGGTGTTTATCGGGCTCTTTATATTAGACATGGCTTTTACTCTTTGGCATCGGGTATTTCACATTGAAATACAATGTGTTGTTTTTTATTGTTTCGGGCCTTGTATATTTAACATGGGAATGAATTTGAATAAAGTCACATGGATTTGACTTGGCTTTTGCAAAGGCATAATAACTTGGATATCGGCAACATAATTGGTTTTATCATTTTCTTATCATTGTGTCAATTTCTTCTAGATCCAAATGATATTTAACATCATTTGATGTGGATTTCAAATGTTTATTCATTTTTTAAAAATTCTTTGAAGACTTAGCGATGAAAAGAAATATAAAAAAGAGAAAAAGAAAAGAGAAAGCGATAAGAGTATAGGGTTTGAAACCCTATTTGTTGCCGCCATGAATAATGGTAGTTATAGCGATCTACGAACTAGAAATTTGATGAGATGTAGTGTGGACTTTAGTGTGTCGGTTATGAGGTTCGTTCAGCCAATTGGTAATGTCTTTTGGCCACTATGATAGGTATTTGTTCTCAAATCTGAAATATGTTGTGTCATTATATGAGCATAACTGAATATGATTAAGGGAAATAGAAAGTGTTTTTCAATGTTGCAAAACCCAAGTTCTTCACTCAAGGGTTTCACTATGATTGGCTATTCAAAATATAGTTTTGTTTTAAGTGCATTCAGTTATTGTATAAGTGTATGACTTCTAGGGTTGTTTGGAAACCCTAATGGCATTCATTGATTTGAAAATCAGTTATGAGAAAGATAGTTGGAAAAATAGTTTGACATTGTTTTTGTGCATATATATATTCAAAGGTCTTCGAACCTGAATTTGAGTGAGGAAAATAGAGATGAATTTTAAGCCAATCTGATTATATGTATTTGAAATATTGAAAATATTTGAGAGGTAGACCATTATATTGATATACCTGATATTTTAAGGATTCTAATTTTCTTTTGAATTCTTAAGGTATTGTGTATACCAATCAGTTCTGGTAAAAGGTTTTATTGAAATAGGGAAACCCTCTGAATCATTGATATTATTCAGAGTTGATAAAAGGAGTTGGTGCTCCTAAACTATTAAAATTTGGTGCTCCTGATTGAGTTGGTGCTCTAATAATAAAAGGAATTATTGAGTGGTTGTTTATACCCCAAGAGGGTTTTTCCACTCAGGAAAATAATGTGTTATGTGGTGAAATCTGTGCATTTGTGTTTCAGACCATGTCCTTAAGTTTTAATGTTTTTATTCTATCATTTTTCAACACAATTCATGTAATGCTCTGATACTTGATTAATCATTTCATTCTATTATAAAAAAATTCAAAACATACATGAAGTCTTGTGGAAATAAAGCATTAAAAGGAATTGTTCAATTTAAGTTTACATGAACAATCAATATCATGCTTTGACATTGTTATGTAAGTCTTTTATCAATCTGTCATTCTACTTAAAGTCTTTGATGTGGTAGAATTCATCTTTCAATTTAAGAGGGTTCATAAATTTGTCTCAAGGCCATTGTGTGGTTTTCTCTTGAAATTAAAAGTTTGAAAAATTGTTCATTACTCTGATTCACCCCCCCCACTCTCGGAGTAATTCATCTTCCAACAATTGGTATTAGAGCCATACCCGTACATAAGTCTAACCGACTTAGGGTTTCCTTATCATGGAAGTATTTTTCATGGGTAAGTGCAAGAGAAACAAAGGTCAAAATAAATCCCCTACTATCAAGAAAAATGTTGATAAATCAACCTTTGTCAAATCCCTACCAGTTGATACTAAAAGTGATCATGTAGTTGGTGAAGAAGAAGAAGATCACTTAGTAAGTGAATTTGAACAAGAATTTTGTGGAAAAGAATATGAAGATGATGAGCATGAGGTTGATCTAGAAGGAGAACTTCTTTTTGCCTTAGATGAAGTTAAAAGGCTTAAACAAGAAAATCAGGATCTCAAAGTATGCTTACAACAAAGTGTTAATGTCAATAAAAGTGTAATACAAAATCATAATGATGATAAAAAGATTATGGAATTTTTGAAAGCTGAAATGGTTGATAGAAAAAGGACTGAAGAGGGATTGGAAGTCAAGTTAAAAAACAAGGGTGAGTTGTGCAATAAACTAGAAAATGAGATTGCTTCTTTAAAGAAATGTTTAGATAATGATTCTCTATTAAAAGAACTAAGTCTTAAAGACGACATGATTATAAGTTAGAAAATTGAAATTGAAGAGTGTAAGAGGATACTAGATGTGGTAAGGTCTGATTTTGAGGTTAAAAAGATTGAATGTCTAAAACTTGAAGGAGAAGTAGTTGCTTTAAGAAAATATCTTGAAAGTGTCAAGGTTCAATTAGGTAAAATTCAGAAATTCGATCATAGTACTAATCTATTAAATGAAATATTGGACAGGAAAAAGAATTCTAAGGATCCTATGAGAGTGGGATATGAGGTTGGACAAAATTATGGTGTCAAAGATGAATCTAACAAGGAATTTGTGTTTGCAACAACTGATGGGAAAATTTTCAAGGCTAGGCAGATTCCTAAGAAGAAAATAGAATTGAACTATCATGCTCCAGAGATAGATAGCAAGGTTGATAATAGATTTGCAAGTTTCTCAACTACCAAGAAGTGACAATCAATAAGGTTAAATTTTTTCATAGTTCCATGGTTACTGTTATTCAGGTCATGTTTATGGACATAGGGCTAGAGATTGTGAAAGTTATGCTAGAAATAATAAGGGAAATAGTACTTATAGTGTATAAAAATAGAATCATGATACTATATGTTATACCTGCCACAAAGTTGGTCATGTAGAGATTAATTGTTGGTGGAATGATAAGATGGGTAATGTATGTTCTTATAGAATTCCTAGAACAAGTTATCGCTCTTTCGGTTTAGATCAAAATGTCATGTGTTATAGATGTAACTATTTTGGACATAGAGCTGAGTCTTGTAGAAATCATTTGTTGAAGTCATCTAGACGTAAAAAAAGGAAAAATACCTTGACCAAACACAAACAAGTAGATTCCTTGGACAAGAAGAAGATAGTTATTAAGAAGGTTTGGAGAAGAAAATAAAACAAGGAGAAGGATGGATTAAGTCTTGTGCATATTGCACAAGTGACCTCTACTAGTGCATAAAAAGAAGCATGTTTTTAGGGGGAGTAATCCAAAGTTTTATATTTTATCCGCAAGGAGTTTTAGAATTCTTTGGAACAATTATTGTGGTGTGTATAGCAATAAGGATAACAGTAGCATTATGATTTTTATTGGATATGTATTCATCACATCTTGATAAGTTATTGTACACAGTATTCTAAATCAGACAGTAAGTTTCATTTTATTTGACAGTGTCGATGTCTCATTTCTTGGAATGCATACTACAGTTTCAGGATCATAACTGGACTAGATGTGAAGGTTTTGAATAAATTGGCTGATGTTCTCATTAAGTTGCATATCTAGTAAATTTTTGATGGTAATTTCAAAGGTTGAATAAAAAGTGATACAATTTGTGTGATGCATATCATAAGCAGATCAGAATTGCCTGTTGCAAGGTGGAGTTTGAATTTGTGTATAAATATTGGTATTTAGTGGATGGTTTATGAACACGATATATCAAGACTTTTTCATTCATGGTAAGTAATTATATTGAAACATAAAGCTTATTTCATGAGCATCTACTTATCACTGTATTCTCTATATACTATGTTATGAAACTGCATAAGCATGGAGATGTGTGTGTGTGAGGCACACAAGTATTGAAGAGGAGATATCTTACATTGAAGCTAGTCTACATTGTATTCAGGTTAATGATAATAAGACATAATTATTTTTAATAGTGTAATTTCATGAAGTGAATGATGCTATGTCTGATCATTTTAAGTGCTTTCCTAAGTCTATCTTTCAAATATTTGTGATTGGGTAAAAAATATTTAATGAAAGTTTATGAAGTAAGTGAAGCGTTATGTTGAATGTATCTTGCATAAAAATGGAGGTTGAGCTATTTGAAGTCTAAATTGAATTAATGATAAAGGCAGTTAGTTGAAAGATATTAACAGTGAATGTTGCTTGACAGATACTAGTTGTTTTGAGTTATATTATGTCTTGAGACTTGTGTGTAGATGTTGTGTGGATTATGTGATACAAATTTGGCTGCTTTGTGTTATTGTGGTGGTCAGGATGAAAGGAGCTTTTCTAAAGAACAAGGTTTGTTGCAGTGAAAATTAGTTGTGCTAATAAGCATACTACTAGCTCAGTGAGTTTTGAATATATAGTGGTATCTACTCGCTTGATGTATATAAACCTTGTTTGGCAATAGTATACTTTAGTGTTTCATTTGCCAATAAATTTGATCATCATACTATGTTTTTTTTTATGATATTTTTTTCATGGAGAAATGTGCAGTAAATTAATGAATCAAAGATACAAAGTCACTGATTGAGGAATTTGTACATTTGCAATAAGCTTGAGAAAAGAAATGGTGTCTTACGGATCAGAAACGAATATTTGTGTGAAGCTTCTTTATAGGGGGAGTTTGGTTCTATGGTTTCTCTCTTACAACTTGCTTATCCTTGTTTTCTGCTCTATTTTTGTTTGCAACAGGATTCATTGGTTATTTGGCTTTCAGATGTTTATCATGGTTGTTTGTCTGTGATGATAACACTAGATTTGGTGACAAATTTACATGATCTGGGTGGCACATACTTTGAACAGTTGGTTCACATCTTTCATGCAAAGCACATAATTTCAGTTATTCTCAGTTTTTATATGTTGGTACTGATGTTTTCCATATGTTCATTACAACAGGATATGCATTTGTGCATGGTTATTTAGGTATATCTAGTTTAGATTGTGGTCAATCACTTTGTTAAACAACTCTAGTTTTGAACAACATTTGATATTGAAGCATATTGCATTGATATTGTTTTGATGAAAACCCCTATTCTTTGCTATTCTTCCTTTGTCCTTGTTACGAAAAGGGGGAGAATATGATGGTTACTCATTGAGTCAAATGGAATTCATAATTGTTTCCATCAAGGACAAAGGGGAAGTTTGTTGGCTTTCATATTGCTTGTCCTTGATGTCAAAATAGGCTTTGGTTGGAATGTGATTTCTTCATCTTAGTTGAGGTACATGGTCACAGGTCCTCATATACTTACATTGAATAATTGATGCACTTTATTGAATACATTCATGATATGTTGGTCATGATTTGGAGGTTACAAAATATTGATGCTACTTCACTTTCAGATATTCATTTGCAGTGTTTATGATGATTCAAGTTTTTCATATTGATATTACTCATGTAGCTTCTGGTTCAAATTTATGAATGAAATATATCTTCAGATGGTTATGGTTACTGATAGTAGGGTCATTCAAGATGATCATGCAATAGGTTTAGGATATTCATTTTTTCAGGTATATTGTTTCATTTGATATTATTAGATTGATCTTGGTTTGATTCAGTATCAGTTCCTCCATTCTCAATGATTCCCACTTATGCAGTCACATGATTTTTTACAGCTGGTTCATAGTGTTGGTGATGTTTGGTGGTTTGATCTTCATGGCATATGATGCTTTACATAGTTAATTCTATTTTCCACATACATATTCAGTAGGAATAACATTCAATTCAAATTGACTAATGCTTGGTATTATTATTCTTTATGATTTCATTTCATTTGGCTCTCTTTCTATGCTATCATTAAGATACTATCTTTGGCTGGACTAATTTTTTGGCTACATGTGTATTCGATGATCAGGTTCCAGTGATTGCATGACATTGATAAGGTCTCATGTTTTTTCATGCATATATCAAGCTGTTGGTTCAATGGCATGTGTATATTTGCAAAGTTTTTGAGATTATGTTATTGGCAATATGGTTTTTCACTTTGGCATTCACAGATGCTAGTAACAGGTTTATAAAATGGTGTCTAGAGGTTGTATTAGCACTTGGTTCTTTGGGTTTCAATCTTTCACCAAGGAAATATTTTATCATTTGTATTATATTGATTACCTGGCTTCACCTTGGTTTTACTTGGTGTTAAAATCTATCACAAGGGGACAAATTGTATTTGCCCTTGGTGTTTAATAGGCTCTTTATATTTGACATGGATTTTACTCTTTGGCATCAAATATTTCACGTTGAAATACAATGTGTTGTTTTTTATTGCTTCGAGCCTTATATATTTAGCATGGGAATGACTTTGAATAAAGTCACATGGCTTTGACTTGGCTTTTGCAAAGGCATAATAACTTGGATATCAACCGCATAATTGGATTTATCATTTTCTTATCATTGTGTGGGTTTCTTCTAGATTCCAAATGATATTTAACATAATTTGATGTAGATTTCAAATGTTTATTTGTTTTGAAAAAAGTCCTTGAAGACTTAGAGATCAAAAGGTTAAAAAATAAAAGAGAAAAAGAAAAGAGAAAGCGATAAGAGTATAGGGTTTGAAACCCTAGCTGCTTCTGTCTTGAATAAAGGTAGTTACAGGGATTAGCGCACTAGAAACTTGATGAGCTGCATTGTGGACTTTAGTGTGTAAGTTATGAGGTTCATTCAGCCAATTGGTAATGTCTTTTAGCCACCTTTAAAGGTATTTCTTTTGAAATTTGAAAGATGTGTCGTTTTATGAGCATAACTGAATATGATTAAAGGAAATAGAAAGTGTTTTTCAGTGTTGAAAAACTTGATTTCTTCACTCAAGGGTTTCACTATGATTGGCTATTCAGAATACAGTTTTATTTTAACTGCAGTCAGTTATTGTATAAGTGTATGGATTCTAGGGTTTTTTGGAAAACCTAATGGCATTCATTGATTTGAAAATAAGTTATGAGAAAGATAGTTGAAAAAATATTTTGACATTATTTTTGTGCATATATATATTCAAAGGTCTTCGAAACTGAATGTGAGTGAGGAAAATAGAGACGAATTTTAAGCCAATCTGATTATATGTATTTGAAATATTGAAGATCTTTGAGAGGCAGATCATTATACTGCTATACGTGATAGTTTAAGGATTCTAATTTTCTTTTGAATTCTTAAGGTATTGTGTATACCAGTGAATTTTGGTAAAAGGTTTTATTGAAACAGAGAAACCCTCTAAATCATTGATATTATTCAGAGTTGATAAAAGGAGTTGGTGCTCCTAAACTATAAAAGGAGCTGATGCTCCTAAACTGTAAAAATTTGGTGCTCTTGTAATAATGGAGTTGGTGCTCCTGATTGAGTTGGTTTTCTAGTAATAAAAGGAATTATTCAAGTGGTTTTTAATACCCCAAGAGGGTTTTTCCACTCAGGAAAATAATGTGTTATGTGGTGAAATCTGTGCATTTGTGTTCAGCCCATGTGCTTAAGTGTTAATGTTTTCATTCTGTCATTTATCAACACAATTCATGGAATGCTCTAATACTTGATTAAGCACTTCATTCTATTCTATAAGTGTTCAAAACATACATGAAGTATTGTGGAAATAAAGCATTAAAATGAATTGTTCAATTTAAGTTTACATGAAGAATCAATATCATGCTTTGACATTGTTATGTAAGTCTTTTATCAATTTTTCATTCTGCTTAAAGTATTTGATGTGGTAGAATTCATCTTGAAATTCGAGAGGCTTCATAAAGTTATCTCAAGGCCATTGTGTGGTTTTATCTTAAAGTTAAAAGTTTGAAAAATTATTCATTACTCTGAGTCACCCCCCCTCTTAGACTAATTCATCTTCCAACAAACCATTCATCAAGCTGAGCATGACCACCACATCAAGAACAAAGGGGTACGCTCAGTGAAAACAAAAGCAATCGGGGAAACAGACCAAAGCAAAAGAAAAGTAGCAAAGAGAGGTAGCAAATCAAAAGAACCTAAGCTAACCTATATATAACTATATAAAAATGAAAGCTTCAAAAGATGAGGCAAGGAAATAATGCTTAAGATACTTCCCATTGACAAGAAACGAGACATCCTCTTTGGTGAGTGTCTTGAGGTGAAAGACATTATCTCCTAAAATATTAGAAATCTGAAAGGGACCAAGCCAAAGCTTATCAAATTTTTCACTTCCCCCTTTCTTTTCATGGGCCTTGTCCCAGCAGAGGACCAAATCATCAATTCGAAAGGCCTTTAGTTTGGCTCGATGATCGAACCATCTTTTGACTACGCCCTATTTTTTGGAAAAAATTTCAAGTGCCCTATCACAGACTTCTTCTAAATGTAGCAACTCAACTAGATGTGCTTCTCAATGATCTCCCTCCTCATAGTATATCTTAAGAAACTAGAGCATGGGGATTTTGAGTTGAATAGGGAAAATAGGCTCTAGGCCATAGATGAGATGGAATGAGGAATCTCCCAGGGAAGCCTTATGGTGCGTACGATCTTCCCAAAGGGAAAAACGTAGCTGGGTGTGCCAATCTTTGTGGTTCTTGTCAAGTATCTTACGGATGATGATCAATAGGTTGTTTTTTGTGGATTTGGCTAGACCTTTTCCCTGAGGGTAATAATTATATGAGAACTTGAGTGAAATCCCAAAATCAAAATCCCAACTAGAGAATTTAATAGATGTGAATGCAGGTCCATTATCACACACAAAAGAAAAGGGACAACTAAAGCGATTTAAAATAAACATTTTGAGAAAATTTGTAACTACTTCAATTGTACATTGCCTACATGCTATAGCTTCAGTCCATCTAGTGCAATAATCAGTAGTGGACAGAATGTACCTATGACCTATAGAGGATAGAGGATTTACCGTACCAATGAAGTTGAGCCCCCATTGAGCAAACAGTCTTACCTGTAGGACTAGTGGGAGTGGGAGAGAAGCATTCCTTTCCCTCGTAGCAACAATTTGGAAAATGTGATAGGTTCTGACATGGCTCTGCACATCCTTAAACAATGTTGGCCAATAGTACCCAACCCGCAAGATCTGATGAGTAGTAGAAGGGTCAGATTCATGGCTAGTGCCAAATTTTTCATGAAACTCCTTCATTACTCACATTACTTCTTCTTTGTCGAGGCATATGAGATAGATACCCTCATGATTTATCTTGTATAGTATAGAACCTTGCAACATATATCTACTGCTCTTTAGCCTTTGAGAATTTTTTTGTACACCTTGCAGCCAAGACAAAAACTTGTGATTCAAAAAATAGTAGACAATATTATCATACCATTGCCCAGGAGAAACATCCTCTAGTTGATACTGTTGCATGGTGATTTTGGGTCTGACCTCATCTATTATTTTGGTTATCATTCAAGTGAGGGCCTACCCTCGTACTATCTTCATAGGTTGAATTTCCATGTCATACTCCTATAATAAAGTGACCCACTTGGCTCTTCTTTCCACTATCTTGTTTTGCATTAGCAGAGTTTTAACAACTGGATCAAAAACAATTATGAACACCTTGTTCAACAAAATGTAGTGCTGAATTTTTGTTTACTCCTCTAAATAAGGCATGCAATTTATTCTCAATATTGTGGTACCTTAAATCTAAATATTTTAGTGGAGCACTCATGAAGGCAATTAGATGCTCATTTCTTTTGTCATCTTTCTGCATCAATATGTTGGCACAAGAGTGGTCTAAGGTGAATGAATAAATATAGAATGGCTTCAGATAATCTAGGCTGACCAACACTGGTGCATCAGCAATCACCCTTTTGATTTCTTCAAAATCCTACTTTGCTTCCAATGTCCATTCAACTTTGGTATCTTGCTTCAACATTGCATTTAGTGGCTTGACTATTTCAGCAAAACCCACGATGAATTTTCTAACAAAGTTTATCTTTCCAAAGAAAGATTTCAACTCCTTCTTGCTTCCTGAAAATTGAATCTTTAGCATGGCCTGGATATGCTTAGGGTCTATTAAGATTCCCTTTTCTGAAAGGAAATGCCCAAACAACTTTCCTTTTGTAACTCTAAAGATGCACTTCTTCAGATTCAAAGAAATGCCAAATTATCTGCACTTCTAAAAGACCTTACACAGATTAGAGACATGATTCCCTCTATTCTTTGAAAACATCGTAAGATCATCCATATAAATCATTATGCATTTTCCAATCAGATGTTTGAAGGCAATGTCCATTGCACATTGGAAGGTGGCACCATCATATATTAATCCAAATGACATTATTTTGTATGCAAACATTCCCCATTTTGTGGTGAATGTTGTTTTGTGCCTGTCTTCATATTGTACCATCACTTGGTTATATCCCAAGTACCCATCCAAAAAGGACATCATCTGTGAGTTGCTGACTATTTTCAATACCTCAATCAGAGAGGGTACTAGAGAGTTGTCCTTTTTTGAAGCTCTATTTAGGTTCTAGAAGTCCACACACAATCAGATTTCTCTGTTTTTCTTCCTAACCATAACCAAATTTTCTACCCAAGTGGAATGTCTAACTGGGAAAATAATCCTTACAGTCAGCAACTTTTGAACTTCCTTGTAGATGATGGGCTCGAGCAGTGCATTGATTGGGCGTTGACACTGCCTGAAGGGTCTCACATCCTACTTGAGGGGAATGGTATGAGTAATTATTGAAGTGTCATACATTTTCAAATCCTGATAGCTCTAGGAAATCACATCATGATACATGTGCAGTACATCAATGATCCCTTTCCTTTCTTCTGGTGTGCACACTTTTCCAATAAACACATTCTTAACTTCTTCATTCATTCCTAGGTTGTGGGCATCACACTGATTATTGATGGAATCTTTTTTGTTTACTGATCTTGGTCCCTTATCTGATCTAAATAAAAAATCTATTCTAACTAGACCATACCTCGTGGTGTTGTGTTTTTGTTTAGATTGATAACACCCTCTATGTCTAATTCAGTCTCTTCAATCTCTATTTCATCAATGATTTGAGTCACAAACAGATCAGAGCTCGTGATGAAATCTAGGACATGCTTGTCATCATTGAAAACTTTGAAATTAGTGATGTTATCTAGCACTAATTGAGTGGAAGTAATTTCAATAGTAATCTTGTTTAAGTCGGCTAGGGAGAGGGGTTGTAAGGTGCTAGCTTCTTGGGCTAAGGAATCAACAGTATAATACTTAGCACGAGGGATCAGTTGGATGTTGAATGCATCTAAGCCTTCTATGAGATCCCATACCCTATGCCTATAGTTTTCTAGTCTCCTATCATGGCATGAATATAGTTTCCTTACTTATTTTATGACTAGCTCAGAGTCACCAAACACATGGAGCATCTAAAATTTCTTTCTCAATGCCATCAAGAGACCAAGAACTAATGCCTTGTACTCTGCTACATTGTTCATGCAATAAAATTGAATTCTATGAGTAGTAAAGTATGTCTTAACTGTGGGACTGATTAGTTTGAAACTGGCTCCGGCTCCTTGCTTGTACTTAGACCCATCAAAGCGCAGCGTCCAAAATCTGGGAGAATATTTGATCTTGGGGCTAATAGGGCACACTTTTTCTTTTGAGATACATCTGCTTTAGCAACTTTGGGTTATAGCACAAACTCAACATGACCTTAATTTGGCTGCATTGTTTGAAGTTCCCCTTTTAGGGTGACTTGTCTTTTAATGTGCTCAATTGTTGTTTGGCATAAGCAACATTCAAATTTTGAGTGGACAACATTGTGTACCCTACACCAACTAGGCAGTAAGAGCTCCTAAAAGTTTATTCTAGCTCCTAGACTAGGCTGATCTTGCACACACTTCTCCATAAAATATTGGAATCCATCCAACAATCTAATGTTACCATCTTCACAATAATCTTCATCATCTGACTCAATTAATGCCTCTATACTTTTGGGTGTATGGGCCAAGTTGATAGGTGAACTGCACAACATGAGAAGGACCTCTTCGGTCACCTCTTCCTCATAATATTCTTACTTATCCAGATATTCCATGAGATAGTAATTCCCCAACTCTGCTTCAGCATACAATACCTCATTCGTATTGTTATTCTCTGTAATCATGAATTTCTTGCGAGGCTCTCTATCAATCTCGATATTATTTGGCAACCCTTTCCATGGTAGCCATAAGTGAGAGTAGTCGGTGGTGGCATATCCATTCTGCTCCCTAGTGAAATCCCTTCCTAATATGATGCCATAGGTGTCAGGGATATCGACATCCTAGATGTCAATCATCTATTGCACTCTTGGATCAACGACAATCTACATAGGTATTTTGTTGATTTCCCAAACTATATTGATCTTCGTTTTGTCTAGTTGAGTAACCTTCCATTGGGAGGGGGTCGAGACTATTCCCATAGCTTTACACACCACCAAAGGCATGATGTTGGTGGAGGATCTTGAGTCAAGCAAGTAGTTATGTAGGTTCTTTCCAAAAATTATAAGTGTAGTCAAGAAGGGAGGGGTCTCCAATTTCCCTTGAAACAACCCTGCTGAAATGTCAACTTGAGCTACTTGACATTTGTCTTTGTCATTGTTCTTATTTTGGGTTTGGGCTTGATCCTGTTCTTTAGCAGGTTGTTTGTTTCCTTGCTGATTTGAAGGTTGATCTACTTTCTTCCCAAATATTTTTCGGATAACAGGCTCACTTTGTGAATCATCAAAGGAAACCCTTTCTGTAGGCACTTCTTGGGTCAGCTTAGATGAGGTAGTACCATTGCGCATTCAAAAGAAAGCATTTCTAACTATTGGAACTCTAAGAAATTTGAAGACCGATAAGCTCAATTTGAACTTAAATTATTCTTCTACGTACTCCCCAATTTGTTCTATTTCATCTTCAACGGATTTAACCTGGGAGGAGCTAGTAGGCTGACTTTGGATTTGGCCCTACTGTCTATTCTTGTTAAAGTACCAAGTGGGTACATGGGGATAACCTAAGTTATTAATGGCATTTGGGTTAGGAGGTGTACTAAAGTTATTAGGCAAGCTAGAGGTTGTAAAAGGGTCACCTACTTGTCTATTTCTCAAATCATATGGATTTTCCCTTTGGTGAAACATTTGAACTTCATCTTCTCTCAGGTCTTCCTCATCCACTATACCATTATCTACTAAATTGAAGAGGTGGGATAAAGGGATTTTGTTACTTACCTCTTTTTCTTTTTCATCCTTTAAGGAAAAAGCCTCCTTCTTAGGTACGTTGCTTTCGCCTTTTAGGAAAGGGGCTTGTTTAACCACCAACACTAAGGAATCATATGGTTCAGATGGGACTAGGTCTCAACATCCTAAACCATCAATGGCATTTTGAACCTCTACTTGGAAGATATCAATGATTGTTTGGAACTCAGGACAATCCAACTCAGAATGCTTGCTTATCTTGTGGATGTGACACCAACCAAATAAGGCAGCCTCTACCAGGTATACTCCACTTGTCATCTTGTCACTACTGCTTGGTTGGTCAAGAGGTGTAGAAATGCCACCATTGTTTGACCTTGTACTCCATGTTTAGTTTTTTCTTTACTATGGCCTTCTTTCAAAGTTATGTCCTGAATTTTGCCCTCTTTGATAATTTTGTCTGAAAGAAGCACCCACATTGCGGTTGTCATGGCTGTCATGGTTGAGATTGGATTGAATTATCCTTTGAGATGCCTAAAACTAGTTATTTTGATTCCTCAAGTGTGTCATCTTAGTTCACATTTTCTTAACCAATTATGTTAGCTCATCTATTCGGTTCTTTTCTACATTATTCGGTTGTGAGGTTGAAGGTTGATTTTGATGAGAAGGCGGGAACTCAAAACCTTGGATGTATGTAGGCACTTTGGGTAGTTGAGAGGAGGCCTATTGCTACTATGGTTGCAGGTATTGGGGTATTGGAGGTTCCTGAATCAATGGCTTCCCTAGGTGAGGCACTATCGGGAGCTATGGAACTTAATTCATCAGGGGTGTTTGATGTGCCAAGGGATGAGTGAGGCCTTGAATTTGATTCAAATGTATAGTTGGGCCTAAAGAAGGTCGCAAAACTGCAATGTATTGTCCTAAATCTATGCTTGTGTTGATTGCTTCTGCGTAGGCCTCCACCAACCTATCTGACGGAGGATGCATTCTCTTCACCAATGCAGAAGTGAGGTTGTCCAAGCCTCCATAGTGTACTAGGTGGGAAGAAGGGTCATCAACCACATAGGGTGTCTTCAACCTCATATATGCTCGATGGAATTTTTGAAGGATCTGATTGTCTCATTGAATTATCTTTTAATGGCCATGACCTATTGATACAACTCAGATGGGCTGACTGGGATCTTGAATTTCTACAAGAAAGCATTCTTTAATAGCTCCCAAGTGGTTATGGTTCCCATCAGTAAGTGGATGTACTAGTAGAAGGCCTCATCCCCCAATGAGTAAGGGAAGAGTCTGCAGGCCACATCCTCATGTTCAATCTAAATATCCTTCAAGTCTATTTGAAAGATCTTAATGTTCTCTTTTGTTGTCCTTTGCGGATCCCGAGGATGGAACTTAGTGCAAAAGCCTTCTAGATTTTTTGGCATGTCATGATAAAAATTGAAGGATAGAGGAGATGGGTTGTTACCCATCCATGCCATGGGAGGCAGAGGTGGACGAGGGTGTGCCAAAGTGACTTGAGGTTGTAAAGGGGTAGTGAAAGCTCCTTGGCTATGGGGGTGAAGAGCTGGAAGGTAGTTTGGAGCTGCTAAGAAGAGGAAGGAGCTACCAAAGATGAAGGAGAAGGGGATGGTGAATGGATGGAAGGAGAAGTGAGGATGGAGGTGAAGTGGGCTGATCAGATATGGGTGAGGTGGATGCTTAGCCTCTTTTAGCTCTCTTAGCCTTGGTAGGGGGTGGTAGCTCTTGAAACTCCCCTTTGTTTAGTGTAGATCTTAGCACTCTGTGGAACCTCTCAGGGGAGAAGGAACCAATTCGATCCAGCTTATCCAAATGAATTCCCTCCTTCTAGTGCTAGTTCTATTAATGCATTTTTTTGCACCTTCTCAACTTAGGCAGTACACAAGTGCACTACCTCTCTTGAAAGACAATTTCCTACAACAAGCTGTAGAAAATGATCCCAAGGTCTCTCGAGTGTCAGGTCATGACTTTTCAAAATAGCTCAGTTGATTGATATGATTTTGATGTAACTAGGGGAGGTCCTACAACACACTTATCACAAATTCCACCAACAAAACAACCATCATTTCTTCAAAATCTCAAATTCACACTATCTCAGTCATTTCTCACAATTTTCCTTGTAGCATTGGAAATCAACTCAATCGAGTAAAACTCCACATTGAGATTCTTTTAGAATAAAACTTGAATCATTTCAAAGACCCATCAAGTCACCTTTCAACATATCTCAAACACACAATAGGTTGCTTTGTTGTAACTTTCTCAAAATCAAGTTTCTACGCTTTCTAGCCTTCAAATTAGGCCTATTTTCCAAAGGAACCCTTTCATAAACTTTCCCTTTCACTCCAAATTCACTTGGGGAGAAATCTAAAGGTTTCAAAACCTAGGTTTCCACACTTACTTGTTAGAAACTCTTCGACCAATACACCAAACCCCAAAACCCTCTTTTCTAGGCAAAAACCTAGGGCTTTATTGAAAGTCTTTCTTCTAGTCCTCTAACAACTCTGAAATCACTTCAAACGGGACTTAATTGACCTGAAAAAACTCAATTCACCAAGAAATCACACTTCCCCAACATAATTTTCACTTTTGTATATCAAAACCTCACTAATTCATGAGGAAAACTCACTTTTCATAGTGAGGACTTCATGCCCAACACTTTATTCAACCTCCCCTACACACTCAAAGATTCCACAAATATACACCTTCTATATTATACCCATTCCATCGATATATAGCTCTGATAGAAGGTGGAATGGGTTTAAGACATGCTTGAGGCTACAAAACCTTTGAATTTGTCCTACACAGGTAGATTTAGAAAAAACTCTGTAACTTACACCAATGACTATAAAATTACACCAAATTTCAATTATTAGGAAGTAGATTCACCCTCTTTCAAATTACAATTTATATCTAAGCACAACAAGGAATGTACGGTCCATACAATTCTCTACAAGTTCACTATGAAATGAGAAACTACAGAAAATTAAAGAAAATAGTACTTTATTCATTCACAATCCTCTTCAAATTCACAACCCACATTTACAATGCATCCTCACACCCATTTTAAACATATTTCCTTTCAAACCCAGCTACTTCAACTTCCTAAACTAACTTTTGAATTCTTATGACTATTGGTATTCCCTTACAAGGCAATTTTGCAATGTTTCATGACAACTTTACAACCTTTTCAATATTTTGCACTTTTGCAAACGTGACCTTCTAAACACCTAATATCCACCTAAAATGAATCATTACAATATCAAATGGTCTCATAGACCTTATTTTATGCATATTCACCAAAATCCTAAAGCCTACACAATAACTTCATGAATTGACATTTTTTGTTCAATGGTGCCCCTGCACCTAAGACCCCAACTTTGAAGTTTTCCAAGTCCCTTGGAAATTTTGTTGTAATTTGTCCTCCTTTATGTCCTTTATGCATCTAACCTTCATGTCTTCCTACAACAGGTTCACCTTGCCTTGACTCTTTACTGTCTTCAACATACTTGTCTTTACCATCACTTGTTTCTTGCTTCAACTGTACGTTTTGCTCTATAGGGTGTTTTTCCATCTTTCTCTCATCACACGCTGATGTCACACTCTTCTCCACCTCTGTGCAAATACTATCATCCATTACCATCACTTCCCTTTTCACTTCATATTGAGGCCATTTTCTAATGCTTTGTTTATTTTCCTCCTTACCACTGTCAATTATACCCTTCCATTTACGAGTCACTATCAGACCTACAAACACTTTTCCCTTTTCCCTAACAAATTTACAAACCTTTGTATCAGAAACACTTGACTGCCTCTTTATTGTACCCACTACTATAGGGCACTTGACTATCCCTATCAACATGCCATCACTCATTTCCTTCCTTTCCATAGGCTTTCAATTCTTACTTTGTTCTATATCAGACTGAGACACACTTTCATCTTCCTTTTTCTTCCACACAAGAATTCTTTATGCCAACTAACTGCATTTTATTTTCACTCTTCCTATCAACTTTTCCATGCCTTACATTGGTTGTCAAATCCACACACTTACCTTCATCAAAATTTACAAAATCTTTCCTACCAATCATGATGATCTCACCATGCTCTTTTGTGTCTTCATTCAATGGATTCAATATGTATGTTCTCCCCTCCTTTTCTATGGTATAAGTGTTTTTCCTTCCATTATTCATAGCTGGCCTATCAAACTGCCAGGGCCTTCCTAACAACATATGGCAGAAAATCATAGGTAGAATGTCTCAAACAACCTTATCCCTATACTGAACAATTTGAAATTCAACAATAGCTTTTTCACTCACCACAATGGATTGGTTTTCACTAACCCAAGACACTTTGTATGGCATTTCTCTAGGTACTCTTTGCAAATTCACTTTGTCCACCATATCACTAGATACCATGTTTTCAGTGCATATAGAATCAACTACTACTTTGCATACCTTATTTTTTCATCTACAAGTAGTCCTAAACAAGGCTCTAATTTGAATTAGCTCTTTCTCCTTGGAGGTCTTCAACATTTTTCTTTTTATCATCAACATCTCACCTACCTTAGGAGCAACACGAAGACTATTAGAGTTTGAACCTTCAACCTCATCTTCTTGAACACTTTATTCTCTTCTTTGCTTCTTCTTTTCTCCTCCAGTTGGTGTGGTTCCAAACTTCTCTAGACACTTGAAGAAAGGGTGACCAAACTCACCACACCTATAACACCTGCCTACAAACTCATTAGAATCTCTTCTTTTCCTAAAGCTTGTCCTTCCACTTCTCCATCCACCTCTTGATTCAGGTCCTTGTTCTTTAATCTTGCTTGCACTCTCTTGTTCTTCATTGTTCTTCCTTGTACCTCTTCCTCTACTCATGTTACCTCTACCTCTTCCTTGTATTTCTTGCCTTCTCTTGATTCTATCTTCTTCCCTTACTTCCATTTGGAAACATTCTTCCACTATCTTAGGAGGGTTCAAACTAATCTCATCTCTTATGTTTAATCTCAAACCACTCAAATACCTTGCCACTCTTTCAACCTCATATTCATTATCACCTGATCTAATGCATAACCTATGAAATTCCTCAGTATAAGACATCAAATCTAATTCCCTTTGCTTCAAATCTTGCAATTTCATAATAGTTTGTATGGCATAATCAGCTGGTAAAAACCAAGCCTTTACTTTTTCTACCATCCTCTCCCAAGAGCTTATCTTGGACTTACCTCTCTTGACCCTATCTTCTTGAACAAAGTTCCACCATGTTAGTGTTGGTCCCTTCAACTTTGTCTTTTCATATTTTACCTTCTTCCTGTCCTCTATTTCTTCAAACTCATAAAAATTATCTAAGGCATCAATCCAAGCCAAAACCTCTTCACTATCCATCTTACCTCCATACATAGGCACTTCAAATTTCACCTTTGGAGTGTGTTCACCTTTTACTACCTTTAGCATTCTGACCATTCTCTTTTCTTCAAGGTCTAACTCATCTTCATCATCCTAGAATCCAACTAGAGGGTTTCCTTCTTCCCCCTCATCCTCCTTATCACTTTGGTCTTCATTCACCATTTCTCTTCCTTGATTCTTCTCTAGAACTGCTATCCTGGCTTAGGTGGCTTCTTGAGACTCTTTATAGAGCCTTTCCTTCTGCAACAACTACTCTTTCAATTCCTTTATCTCCTTTTCCATTGCACTGGCCTTTGGAGGCATCTTCATAATCTTGCCTCTTCACCTTCCACTCACAAACTATAAATTTCTTCCACACAGATCTGGTACCTTTTCTTTCATACCACTTCATGTAACTAGGGTAGGTCTTGCAAAACACTTATCACAAAATTAACTAACAAAACAACCATCAATTGTCCAAAATCTCAAATTCACACTATCTCAGTCATTTGTCATAATTTTCCTTATAGCATTGGAAATCAACTCAATTGGGTAAATCTCCACATTAAGATTAGTTTAGAAAAAAAATTGAATCATTTCAAAAACCCATCAAGGCACCTTTCAACATATCTCAAACACACAATAGGTTTTTTTGTCGCAACTTTCTCAAAACAAGTTTCTACGCATTCGAGCCTTCAAATTAGGCCTATTTTCCAAAGGGACCCTTTCTTAAAATTTCCCTTCCACTCCAAATTCACTTGGGCAGAAATCTATAGGTGTCAAACCCTAGGATTCCACACTTGTTAGAAACTCTTCCACCAAAGCACCAAACCCCAAAACCCTCTTTTCTAGGAAAAAACCTAGGGATTTATTGAAAATCTTTCTTCCAATCCTCTCACAACTCTCAAATCACTTCAAAAAATACCTAATTGACCTACACAAACTCAATTCACCAAGAAATCACACTACCCCAACATAATTTTCACTTTTGCATATCAAAACCTCACTAACTCATGAGGAAAACTCGCTTTACACCATGAGGGCTTCATGCCCAAACCTTTATTCGACCTACCCTACACACTCAAAGCTTCCACACATCTACACCTATTTTATTATACCCATTCCATCGAGATACAACTCTAACAAAAGGTGGAATGGGTTTAAGACATGCTTGAGGCTACAAAACCTTTGAATCTATCCTACATAGGCAGATTTAGAAAAAAAACTCTCTAACTTACACAAATTTCTATGAAATTACACCAAATTTCAATTATTAGGAAGTTGATCTACCCTCCTTTACATTCCAATTTATATCTAAGTACAATAGGGCCTATACACACTGTACAATTCTCTAGAAGTTCATTGTGAAATGAGAAACTATAGAAAATTAAAGAAAACAATGCTTTATTTAGTCAAAGTTTTCTTCAAAATTCACAACCCACCTTTACAATGCATCCTCACACCCATTTTAAACATATTTCCCTTCAAACCCAACTGCTTCAACTTCCTAAACTGACTTTTGAATGTTTATGATCATTGGTATTCTCTTACAAGGCAATTTTGCAATTTTTGATGACAACTTTACAATCTTTTCAATATTTTTTACTTTTTGCAAACTTGACCTTCTAAACACCCACTATCCACCTAAAATGACTCATTACAGTAGAAAATGGTCCCATAGACCTTATTTTATGCATATTCACCAAAATCCTAAAGCCTACACAATAACTTCAAGAATTGACATATTTTGTTCAATGGTGCCCCTACACCAAATTTGCTGGTAATCACAAAGGGAATTTATGGTTCACTAATTTGGAACAAATTAGATCTTCAAATGGAGTTTCCTATGATTTTGAAAATGAAATGCACTTGCTGTAGATTCAAAATAGTAGTCTAAAACTCCACTTTCAACATCAGATTTAGCTTTAGATGGATGCTAGAATACTGATTTAACTTTTGTTCTCAAAGAAAATTCAAAAGGTGAAAGGGATAGAAAAGGTCCTAGACCTAAAACTAAAGATGAAAAGTGACAATGGAGGACACTACAGTGGAGAGCCTTCCCAAAGCTAAGTTCCACTTAACTAGAATGTTTAACAGTCTCATGAAACTAGTGCTATCTTCTAAGGTCTATAGATTTTCAGCTATTCATTCACCATAAAGAATGAATAAAAGATGAATCTTAAGTTCAACAATAGGTTAATGTTCAGATTAGCTATACACTTTTGTTCATCATCAGTAAACAACAAAAATCATGAAGAAGAAATATATCAACACAATACATTCTTCAGCATCAATGAACAACATGAACTGTAGTACTAAAAGTAAATTCTAAATGTTAATTGGATCTATCGACTTTGAGAAGATGAATCATGCAACATGTGAGAAACACAATATTGCACAAAAAATATTAAATTCTATTGAAATTTTTGCAGCGAAGATTTACTTTCATTGTGTGGCCAAGATTCATTTTACATTAGGGTTTCACCTACCCCCAAAAAATATAGGAATATAAAATACATCTTTTGTCTCATTCCTAATTTATCTGCTAGTGGCTGCCTTGGCACTGTAGCAATTTTGTCTTGTACTAGAAACCTTTCTTTCTAGCTACACTATCAGGAACTCATTTTGTATCACTAGTTTTCCTACTTCCTTCTGAAGAGCTGTATTCCACAAATTTCCCAATCAGAACCTAGAGCTTATCCCACTCCATGATGTCAGATTGAAGGATCTAAAAGGATAACTTCTTGAATCTTCTAGTTATTTGTTCCCAATGTTTGGTGCATTTGGGTGTGGCCTTGATTACCTACTCAGACTATGTGAATTCCCTTGCAACAAACTCAATGAAATCTGATGTAAGCGCATCTCCTACCCCTTGGTCAATCTTCTTGTGGAAGTATGGCTCTATCTTCTCTAGATCCAGTACCAGGGTTGGCATATCATAGTCTACCATCATCTTGAGGTAGTTCTCGATGTCCGTTATGTGTTCAATAACCCATTCCAGGTCCAATTCGACCTCGTGCAACACCCTTTCAAGGAACTATTTTATGTGATCTAGTCTCATTTTCGAGGTTTCCACCATCCATTGATCATCTTTAACGAGCTCTAAATTCTTTTCCCATGCCTTCTTCGACATTTTTAGTATGGCCTCAAGCTTGGGATAGGTAATTTGGTGGAGCTCGATGAACCTATGACATGTTATTTTTGTTTCTTCCAGTTTCTTTTGCAATTCTTGAAATTGATTAAACATCCTAGTAGCATGATGTATGCCCATGCCACCATTATATAGCACCCATTGTAACCAATCTTCTATAGCCTTGGGAGAGAAGAGAGGGCATGGATGATGTAGTTGGAGCCTGTTCCCCCAAGGAAATCCATTTCTAAATATAGGCAGTGAGATCCGCCACTTGTGCCTTTAGCTCTTCCTTGGAAGACTGGTCCTTGTTCATCTGTTGCATAGTTGTTGCCATTGACCCTTGGAGCTCATCCATTTTTTGCTCCTTGGTGGTTGGCCCTAAGCTTATAGTGGAGATGTTATTACTAACACCAACCTCTTCATTCATCACTAGGCTGACAACGTTCACCATTCTAGATCCTGAAGCATCAACCATGATGTGGGATCAGACCCTTGGCTTCTTTTCCTTCTTTGGCTTTGTCTATGCTCGAGCCAATATGGCCTCAAGTTTGGCCTTTAGATCAACAACTGCAAGGGCCTTCTTCTATAACTGTTTTGCAAGACAATCAAGAATTTGGGCCTCTCACTTAGGTGATCCTTGATCACTTTCTTCCACTTGTTTAAGCCCTTTTTCTTCATGTCCTAGGGCCTCTTGATCTTCCTTTTCTTCTTCATCAGAATCCTTACTTTGATTAGACTTTTCTTTATTTGGCTTAGTGTAGGATATGTTCTCTTTAGTAACATCTTCTTCCTGAGGGATTCTTTCTTCTTCTCATTCAAGCTCATGGTGCTCAAGTTTTGGGCTACTTTTTGGTGCATCTTCTAACTTTCTTTCTTCCTTTTCTACCCCTTTCTCCTTAGAAGGCATCTCTTCTTCTTGGATAGAACCCTTATCTTGGCCAATTTTTGGAGGCTTTTCAAGTATCTCCACATTCACTTTGGTGTCTTCCTTTTCTTCAGATGGAGGTTTCTCTAGTTCAACCTATTCACTTATATCTTTGAGTTGTCGGGATAGTTCCTCTTCTATTTCTTGATCTGAGTTCTCTATTATATACTTTGGGTTGAGGTCCTCATCATCCTCCTCTAAAGATTGTGAATTTTCTTGTTCTGTCACTATTTTATCAAGGATAATAGTTAACCCACTCTCTGGATGTTCAAATTAGGGCTCTTTGAGCTCTTCCATTATTCCCTTGCCAACCTCTTTCTAGAATTTCTCCATTTCTTCAAATATTTGCATTGTATCCTCCATCTTTGGTGGCTCTATAGGTGGTAGGGGAATGGAAAAACCTATGACAATCTGGGCCATCAAGGCCTGAACAGTGGGATTCATAATCATCCCTCAAATATTTGAGACCACCCACTTTATATACTTTATAAAGGCTTTTGACAAGGTGAGTAGTGGCATAGTAGTGGTTGCTGGTATTGGGGTAGAGAGAATAGGAAGTGGAGTAGGTAGTAGGGAGGTCGATGGAAGGGATTTCGTGGTTGAGGAGGATTCAAGAAAAACTACTAGATTTGTTGGTGGGGTGGAAGAGAGGTGGATGAAGATGTCCATGATAGGTGGAGATGAAATAGGTAATGCCTGAGAGGTGGGAGGTGGAGCAGTGGCAATGAAAGTAGTAGCAGTAGGAGTAGAGGTAGCCAGTGGTGATTGTGGCTTTTCAATTTCTTCATCTCCCTTATGTTGAGGGTCATCCTCAATGGTGGGAATTTCAATTGAAAATACCCCCATCTTCTTTTCTTTGTTGGAGGTTTCTCCCTCGGTGGCCTTTCTTGAATATACCTTATGCTTAGGATGGCACTCAGGCACATCCTTCCTCTTCTTTGATTTTTTTTTACAAGGGACTTAGGTGCTTCTTCAATGGAGGTGGCAACATATCCACTGTTAGTTTCACTCTCAAGCTCATCCTTGAGCTCGCCATATGTTAGCACTACACCTTATACTTTAAGTTGGGAAACCTGAGCATCTACCCATCACTTGGTCCTATCTACAACTGGTTGTGTTATTAAGTCGAGATCACTAACCTCTCCTTCATTCCAATCTATTAGTGGTAGTAGCAAGTTGGCCACGACATCGAACCTTTGATCAAGAATTTTATCATCTTCCTCCACAACTTGGTTAGGCACTAGGAATAGGTTTATTGACTTCATGAATTGGGAAGTCATCCACATATAGCATCTCATTCATACTTCCTTGTCATCTTGAAAATTAGCCCAAAAGTCCTCAATGTGCGGCCGATGGGCATACAACTTTCCCACCTGCTTCTTTAGCTTCCCATATCGGTAAATCCTCAACCATGTTGTGTGGAGTTCCAGATTATACTCCACTATCTCCTTCTCTGAGTAGTCTGCACATTGGGCAGCGGGATAGGAATACATTCCTTTTCTGAAAGTTAGTGGGTATGGGATTGTTTCCTTGTTCTTATTGCTCAACAAGGCATGAGAATTCTTTAATTGCCAAGTAACCTCCAACAAATTCATCCGGTCATTGGGGTACCATGGCAACTTGTATGTCTTATCAAAGAATCCTTCTACCCTTATGTAGGTAAACTTCAGGAACTGTATGAACAAATACCCAAACCTCTAGATGAACGCTCTAGTGATGTGTGAGACTCTTCTCTATAAATCCTCTCCAAGAGCTCTGATAATATGCCTAATGAAGGCATCATTCACCCTCTGATAATCCTTCTTGAAATTTATGTATTGTAGCTGAGGGTGTCTATCATAGATGTTAAGCTCCCCTCTTTGGTCTAGGATTTGTGTAGCAGAGAGGCCTTTGTATGGAAATGGCTCAGCATCCATGTATACCAAGTAGGAGGTCATATAGAATTGGGATGTCTTTTCCACATCCATCAACTGGCTGTTAATGTTATCACTAATGATCTTCGCCCAGTGAAACTTGGTTTTACCTCAAAGGATTTTTCAATAAAATAAAACATCCATTCTTGGAAGAAGGCAGTAGTAGGGAGGCCCAGTACCCTACTGAGCAGAGTAACCAAGTCATGGTACTCCTCATGGAAATCACTTCTATATATCTCATGCGACACTTTGGCTACACTACCCCTCTTATCCTTCAACCAATGTTGGTTGATTAGCTTCTTGCACCCTAACGGGTCTACCTTCCACATATTCTCACTGTATTCCTTCTCATTTTCTTCCATCTTATCAAATGTAGGAATACGGAAGGTTTGGCCTATAGATCTAGCAGAAAAATCTGCCAACACTCTACCATCATGGTCAATGATGTTCCTGCTATTATGATAGCATTCTCTACATGCCATTACTACTTCTGGAGCAATGAGAGTAGGAGGGAAGCCAGTCACCTTGGCGAGGTAACTCTTTCTTATTTTCAGGGCATTCTCTATCCTTGGGTTTACTATTACCCTTTGTCTAAATTCATCAATGTCTATGTGCCCAAGGTTGGTATCTGATATAGTTCTCCAATTGGAAGTGCTCTTAGAGGTGATCTCCACCCCATGGAACTGATATCTCATTTGATCTTTCTCTTCTTTTCCCTTGGGAGCTTTGGTAGGCTTCTTTCCTTGCTCTTTCTCTACAGATGCTCTCGATGGTCCCATAGCTGATTCCATAAATTTTGCATAGAAGAATGCAGTAAGAACATTCGTAAGGAATCAGGAAGCGTTAGGTAAATCCTACAAAACATGTGTCAAATCCATGAATACATCATCAAAAACTCATAAAATCCATTAATATTCCACATTTGGGGCTTTTTTGAGTCAATTATGGTAATGAGGGACCAGGGATGCAGGTTTTCTTGGGCTGGCTGGCGTCAAGAATGCTTAGGAATAGGACGACGTCAGGAGCACGACGACCCATAGATGGCCAACCGCACTCAAAGTTTCACTTTCGATTCTTGGTGTTAAAACTCAAAGAGGCATTGTTGATGTTGGGAAATTAGTTTTGGAGCCCTTGGAAATATCCAACTAGCCACTTTATTCATGCAGAGGTAGGAGGCACCATAGACATTTGGAGCTTTATCATTAAGAAACAGTGATCAGGAGGCAGAAACCCGAATGTGGAGTTCTGCCATGTGGGACCCGTGGGAGGCTTGGAAAATATGGGCTTAACTCCCTTCAGTTTACTCATTTCGGCTCATACAAGGAGGGAGTGGTGGAAGGTCGTTGCGAGATGGTAGGTTCAAGATAGAAAAGGTAAGATGATGACTCACATGGTTAAATCTGCAAGGGCAGTTCAACATCAAACATTTTGTGCAATAGGAGTCAGATGGTGGAGGCAGGCTTGGTCCTCACCTTCTGGAAGGAAGGCAAGGCATGATAGTTCAGCAAATGACACTTACAAGATGGTGGGTCGTAGGCAACAGCCTGTGAGGGGAACTCCACAATGCGTAATGACTTGGTCATTTTTGGCGCTAACTACTTGGAACGAAAAGTTGGGGTCAGAGTTTGCAGAGCGGACCATTGTGGGTTCCTGGTTGTTTAGGCAAACGATAATGGCAATGAGGTAGTCCACAAATAGACCCCCACAAAGCTATGCTCGAAAGGGGATTTCAGACTTAGCATTTTGTGCAAACCTTCAATGGCAAAGAGGATAGTGGGGTTCACGGGGCGGGCAAGCATAAGAGCTTCACCGCTTAAGGATGGTCATTTAAAATGGGAATGAAGAGCGGATGAAAATCCATAAGGAATGACCCATAGGGAGTTAGGATTGATTCGTTCATTCGGTGGCATTGAGTTTGGCAGAGCTCGCAATGCATGAGGTAGGCGTGCAATGGCCATTTTGGAACTGTTCTATGATAAGTGCCACCCACACATGGCAACCTGTAAAAGTGGACCCACAAGGGTTCACTGGTCCTTGGTTTTCCATTAAGTGTTTTTTGTTCTCACGTATTCGATGGTGGCAATGAAGATGTAGGCCGCAAAGGGTTCATGACCTTGGTTAAGAACGACCATGGGGAGGGAAACTTCCACAAGGCCCTAAAGGCCAACTTTAATCAATTTTTAGGGTTTTCATCTCAAGGGTTTGTGCAAAATTCCAAGGTCATTTAGCTATTTTTAGGGATTTAAAAATTTTCCTTGGGATTTTTTAGTATTTTGAAAAGTCATCTCAAATAAAATTTTCAGGCTAAGCAACAATGGACATGCCTATAAATCCTGAATGAACTAATGAATTTCAAGCTTTTAGTCATCCAAGAGGTCGTGCAGGTGCGATGAAGGCGACAAAAACTTTGTGCTCTTAAAACTTCTAACTGGGATTGGTGAAAATCATAGGTCAAATGACCTATTTATAGCAATTTGACCATTAATGACTTGCATTAATTATGCGTACATCGTTAGGTGGAGTAGCTAGGTGTGGGTTTCAAAATAGCAATGAAGGGAAGGTTGGGACCCTCAAAGCGGATGAAAGTCCAGCCACAACCACCAGGCGATCGGTGAAAAGAGGCAACCATAGAGGATGTGGGACCCATCAAGCAGGTGGATGTCCTAGGTCAGCCACAAGGAAATGACGATGACAAGGCAACAACGCGCAAGGGGCGGCTCGCACCCGCGGACCCGCATGATTCAAAGGACACCAACAGTGAAAGACAATCGAAATCTACCCAGGGAACCTCACACAAGCCAAAGTCTTAGGAATTTTTTGCGTGGTGAACTTTGGGCAACTAAAGATGATGAATTTTAGAACCATTGACCATTTTTGACACTTAAAATAGGGGTGAAGCCAAAATGGAGAAAAGGAAAAAATTGAGTTGGTGAAGGTGAGAAGAGAAGGTGCCCATTCTGAACAGGGCATGTGTGTTATAGGCACACTAGAGTGCACCCATGAAAACACACATATCATACTAAAACAATGATACTTCCTACTCCCCCTAAGGAGTAGACCCCAATCATCAGTCCAAACAAATGATGGATCTATAGATCCACTGGACTGATGCACCTCTTTTTGCATCTAGTCTAAAGGAAGGGAAAAGCACCCCAACTTCTCTTGGAGATACTCAAAAGTATCCTTAGGAAGATCCTTAGTAAATATATCTTCAATTTAATCCTTTGTAGGTACATATTCAAGATTGACTTCATTCTCCAATACCTTCTCTCTTAAGAAATGATATCTGATAGATATATGTTTTTTCCTTGAATGCATTACCAGATTCTTTGAAATATTTATTGCACTTGTATTATCACAGAAGATAGGGATATGCTCATCACACATCACTCCTATATCCTTCAATGTTTTCTTCATCCATAGCACCTATGTATAGCAAGATGCTACTGATATATACTCAGCCTTAGCAGTGGATAAAGAGATTGAATCTTGTTTCTAGTGTATGTTGTCTTTATTATATTTTCCCTTCTTATGTATGGATCTATTTGGACATCTTGAAGCATAGTGACCAATATTTCCACAACTGAAACATTTAAAAGGTAACATACCTTTGTACTTGTTGGTACCTTTCTTTAGCTTCCTTGTAAAATTTTCTTCCAACTATTCTGAACATTCACTATCTGGATCATCTTCTGATTTTATTGCTCTGAAGGTTGTTTCTATTTTCTCCTTTTCTTTTCCAAATTTCCTCATTTCAAATTTGGTCAAAGTGCCAAATAGCTATTCTTTAGTGAATTTATTTGGATCATAAACTTCCTCAACTACTGAGACCTTGTCATTGTAACTCTCTAGTAGGGTCATCATAATATTCTCCATTACATCTTCATCTATCAGAGTACCACCTCAATTTTTGACATTATTTACTGCAATATCAACCCTTTGAAATGCACAAGACAACTAAGATGGGGGGTGTGAATCAGTTGTATCTAATCATATTCACCACAGATCTTAAACAATTCCACATTCACTTTAATATTTTATTAAGTATAAGCATGAAGTGCAGATAACAGAAAGAAAACATAAGAAACACCAAAGTTACATGGAAAACCCAATGAAAGTAGCTTGCAACATCCTCACCTTCTTCCATTTTAAAGTTCTCATATCTGTGCTTAGCTATTAAATTCTTTGATAATTTGACTCTATCATTTCCTTCATACATATCTTTCAACTTTTCCTATACTTCTTAAGCAATTCCTAATAAAATAACTTTTGTCAACCCAGTCTTAGATAAAGCACTATAGATTGCATACCTTGGTTTTTCATTTTCTTCATAGGTAGAAATTTCATCTGTAGAAGGAGGACCACTTGCTAGCTCAACATATTTTTTTCTCAACAGCTTTCCAAGTCTTGTAACCAAGAGATATCGGGTAACCTCTCATCCACACTTTCTAGAAACTATAGTCATATCCATCAAACAAAGGGATTGTGAATTTGTGCGCCATCGGATCTACCTCAAGTGGTTAAGCTCTTCTCTGAGGAACCAAATCTCTTATACCAATTGTTGAAATGCACAATATTTTGTGTAACTATAGATTAAAATAGATGTATCTTCGAATGATGATGAATAATTTGCAACTAGAATAACAATGTTAATCCTAATCTAAATAATAATCTAAAATAAAACAACAAAGAATGAGGAAATAAACATAATAAAACTAAACAATTTAAATGGAAAGCTCTCACCGAATAATGTTCAACCCTTCGAATTATCTTGATTGTTCTTCTCCATTTTTCCTTTTCAGTATTCTTTCCCTAAGATTTCAGTGTTTGAATGCAAGCATAACCTTGTTGAATGTCTAAGAAAAATATCGAAGATAAGTTTCTTCTCAAAAGTGTATGATTTCAGGAGGAGGAATAATTATAATGACATGCCATTTTATAGATTTTGGGTTTTCGAACGATCGGCTCAAATTGAAAGAGAGATCGATGGATGAGATTGATGAATGCCACGTGATGTGAGTTCTATATCAAATAGAATGTGAGTTAGAACATGAGTCAGAACATGAGTTCGGGAAAGACTGTAGATAGAGACTAAGTTAGAGCATGAGTTAGAACACAAGTTCAAGATCTTAATCTCCAAAAATAGAAGAAATAGACTTTATATGCAAAAGACAAAGTTAGAAGTTGAAGAATAATGCATTCGAATGCAAACGAGTTAATTAATTAAATAAAGATATTTAATTAATAAAACAGATCATGCATATGAGTTGGAACTAGTTAACTGACTAGTTGTGACAGAGAGTTCTCTCACAGAGATAAACTGGAGAACTAAAAATAGATCTTGAGTCAAAAGGTGAGTGAATGACTTAGATAACTGAATGATAGAGGAATGTGACATAAATAAACAAATATGAATTAAATGTTAATTTAATTCAACATTCAGAAATAAGAGACTTTAATTAAATAAATAAAGATAATTTATTTAATTGACTTTTGAAAAGGATAATATAAATAATTAAATAATTAAATAATAAATATTTAATTATAGATAAAGGAGGTTAAATGAATAATTAAATAAAGATATTTAATTATAGTTGAAATGTGAGAAATGGGTAATTAAATAATAAATCATTTAATTAAGAAGGAAGAATTAATTAGTTAGCGATATAATTAAATAAATATGATTTATTTAATTAATCAAGTTGAAAGGTTAATTAAATACTTAACATTATTTAATCAAGTCAACGGACTATAGAAAATTTTGTCAAATGTGTACTCGCAAGCCTAGACCAATTTTCAGTGTCTACAGTTTGCCTCTTTTTGATAAAATGTTGTTTCAGCGTTGTGTCAAAGAAAATATGCCCTGATCATTCCCTAGCATGAAACAAGTTAGGGTATGCCCCAGTGAAAGGGAGAATGACGAGGAGGTAGTGGTATGCCCCCTCGAGAGGATAGGAAGGTTTGGAGAACATGAGTGTGCTCTCAAAATGGATAGATAATGGTGGTGAAGACGCAGAAGAGAAGAAACGTTACCATGAATTAATTTAGAAAGTTAGTAAGAAATAACAAAGGTTGATTGATTGAGAAAAATGTGATCTTCGATATTGTGCCAAATATGCTATGCTTTCTTTTTATCATCATTGGGTGGGACATGACACAAATGGATAGTACACACCATGATATGAGATAGACCATAGTGTACAAAGTCATCCATCTATGAAAAAAAGACAGTCGTAGACAAAGAATGTCTTAACTCAGACTAAGGACAAGATGCCCCAGTCATGTTGTCTTCACAAACCACAGAGAATAGACAAATAAAAGATGGGTCATGAGACATCATTGCTCCTCTAAATCCTTGATAGGACATTCTTGAGGAAACTAGTAACATGACTCAAAAACCAATGTTTAAAAAGATAGTTGACAGACAACAGCCAAAGAAAAAGAGTCCTGAGACATCGTTGCTTCTATAAATCTTTCAAGGGACATCCTTGAGAAAACTAGCAACAGGATCTTGCAAAAATCGATAAAAAGATAAGAAAAAATAAGATATAAAGTCATAAAGCCAAATAAAAGTATTCGCCAAAACTTGATCTTGTGGGATTGTTTGATTGTTTGATGTTTGACATAGCATAATGTGAGAGAATGACACATATTGCATAAGACATTGAGTCTGGTTTCGACTTGGTGACTTTTGTATAAGGCATGAAAAGCCTAGTTTCGAAAAGACACATTTTGTATAAGATGATTGAGCTTGATGACATTGATGCGACAAGCTACATGAGACTATGATAAATTGATGACATCTATTGACAAGAAAGACATGTCCTGTTAAGACATAGGTTGATCGCTTTGACAATGTGTATGATATTGACTTGATGACAGTTTGAGATATTTCCTTGTTGATGCATGACTTGTTTTTGATTCCTTGACTAATTAAAAGTGTGTGCGTGTGGACAGTGTATGATATGAAATCATACCCTCAAGTATGATATGCAACTTGTGTGATAGTGACTGTGAATGAACCCTATTCGACTAACCTAGTGTGGTCTTGGGAGCTCATCAATTGATTAGCCTTGCCTACGTTGTACACATAGAGACCTCGTAGTTCGACATGACCAATGACTTTGAATATACAAAGCATCATGATTTAAATGTGTGTGATACATGAAAAACCTAAACTGACCGACCTAATGCCTCGGGGGCACATCGATTGATGGCCTTGCCTATGTCCCAGTCGCAGAGGCAACGTAGTTCGACTATGTCTATGATTGACTTAACATGACTGACTTGACATGATTGACTAGACATGACTGACTTGACTCTATTTTTTTGGTATTTTATGACATGTTTTGATTTTTTTGGATTTTTGATGTTTTCTAATGTTTTTGGATTTTTTTCTAGACATTTTATGATGGTGGGTTGTGACAAATGCATGCAAATGATGCCTACACATAGGAATCCAAGGACAACCATGATCTTGCTCCTCGTCAAGGAATTTTTTGAATGATGCGCCAAGTTTCCATATTGTTGCATTTGGAATGACTTGATGAGGACTGGATGGGATGATGAGGGATCTTTAGATCATAGACAATGGATGGCTTTGGTAAAAGAGAGGAGACATGGATGACTTGGACTAGAGAATTATCATATGGTCTCTAAGGATGATGTCGCATAGTGAAAAGGAGGCTATGAAGGTAATGACATGATGTTTCATGGATAGTGTATGACCAAAGGATAGTCATGTCAAAATTTTTCCCAAAAGCATGACTTAGTTTGTACCCTAGTTCTTATCAAGATCAAAATAGGTGGGAAAATGGAGGGAAATGTTATGGATTAAATAGATGGATGGAAAGGTCATGAGGAAGACATGGGAGATGAGACAACTTGCCCCCAAGTGTAAATATCCACATAGATAATTTCTCTTACACATGACGCCTGTTTGACAGGTTTTCATCATGGTACTTATCCAAAGTGCCATAAAAATGGTTTTCACTATTGGACAAAATTTTTCTCTTTACTATTTTCCAATTTTTTTGGTGTCACGAAGACGCCTATTTGCCAGGTTTTCATCAAGGTAACCATTTTTTTGTTTTTTTGTTCTATATTTTCTGGATTGCCTCGATACTTTAGATGATCATTGACTGTGTTGAATCCATTGATGGTGCTGATGTAAAGACTGGTGCCATGATATGCCAATAATGACCTTTATGAAGTAGTTGTCTTGTTAGGATCATAGTGCTTGCATATAACTAATCGATGTCATTGTGACCCTTGTTGATACTAGAGTTGGCCTTATCAGAATACACACATCGTGATAGAGTGCCATTAGAGTCCTTACAATAAAGAGTTGCTACCAAGATGCGATGGATTTGTGACATGGGATTTTTGGACTTTAGACGAGATGTTGGATTATGATGGATGATGGTAGATGTGGGGGGATTGTTCAGAAGTTTAGATGAATCACTTTTTATTTTCCAAACTTGGGATGTTGGATGGCGAAGTTTGGAATTTTGATTAGGATAGCATTTGGAACCAACACTTTTATATGCCTTGCTTGATGACCATTTTAAAGGAGATGGACATTTATTATATGTGGGAGTCCTCTTTTCTTGTGGCTCCACATTTTGATTGACTTTTAGATTTGAAATATTTTCTTTGCTTGATCCATTTTTCTTTGGGATCCATTTTAACTTCATTTGTCCACTCAAATTTTTGATTTCTTTGATGGTCTTTGACATTTGATTTTGAACTTTGTATTTGTAATAATTTATTTATTTTTGTTGGCTCCAAATGGAAGGTTTTTTCAAGTTGGAATGACAGTTTATGGTGTGGATGGAAGGAGTTTTGGCAGAAATCTTATGGTAAGAACTACTCATGGCCCCCATTTTGATGTTTATATCAGATAAAGTTGCCCCCAATATCAAGGAGGTATCACTAACATCATTAGATTCTCTGACTGATGAATAACCAAGACCCTGATGTCTAGGATTTTCTTGAAGTTGTACTGGTTCTCAAATTCCTTGCTCGTGTAGGCCTAGTCCTTTTCCTTGATACTACATGTTCTGACAAATTTTGTTTGCAATGGGGTATTTTTTCTTTTGAAAACAAGATGTTAGCCCATCATTGTGTATGTAGACACTGTTACTTGGAATCTTCTCTTTTGAAAGAAATCCTGATCTGATAAATATAGATGATCCTATCTGATAAGATGTTGTAGCTTCGTTAACATGTTGGATATATTTCTGATTAACATCTTTAGTTTGTTTTTGTGAAACATTAGATTCTGATGGTTCTTCAAAAGATATCGGTGCTTCCATGTCGATGTAGAAACTATCCTTATGGTCATTATCATGGATTCCAGTGAATTTAGCTATAGCTTGATCATTTGAAAATATGTTTAGAGTAGAAGACTCCCGTTCTAGAGGAAGATCATCTATGTTTCCAAAGGAGGAAAGTGTCTCATTTTGGGAAATCGCAGTGTTCAAAGGTTGGGTAGGATCAACCTCATATTTTTGATCATGAATGGCATAAAGGTCAATAAGTGGATCGTTTTGGATTTCTTGATCAATGGTAATGTCTTGGTCAAAGATAGGTTTGTCTTGGATGACTTGATTGGGAATGGACTCTTGACCAAGGATAGGTGGATTTGGTATGCCATGATTTTCTAGGAGGACTTCTTGGATAGACCTAAAGATAGGGTCATGGGATGGACTATGTTGATCTTGACATGAAGGTGAAGCCAGATGTCATGCTTTGGACTTTCTTTTTGACATGTATCCTCAAGTTTAGGGAATGGGATGTGATTTTGGAAACCATGACTAGTTGTGCTTTCATGACTAAATGTATGTTGAGATGGAGTGTCTTGGAATGGATTGGTGTATAATGGACTAGGATATGGCATTGAGGTTTGGACTTGAATGAGGGATGATGGGCTAAGATAGGACATGGATGCATGACCAGGATATGATGTGAATGGAGGATTAGGATATGATGTGCATGGAGGATTAGGATGAGATGAAGGACTAGAATAGGACATGGATAAAGGATTAGGATAAGATGAAGGACTAGGATATGATGTGGAGACTTGGACTGGATTGATGGATGGTTGATTTCCCTTGTCAAGGTTAGGGTGCTTATGACTAATGAAAGTTTCATGGATGGTGTTAGGGGACTCTTGATAATGAGGGTAGATGGATGGAATACTAGAGTTTATGGGTTGTTGATAAGAGGGATATGTGGGTAGTTGACCATGGGTTGAAGTTGGTTGGGATTTGGATTGGATAAGCTTTCTTTTGAAGTATATGGCTTGTTGGTATTGGCCCATACAGAGTAATTGGTATTCAACTTGACTAGAAAGCATATCAAGGTGAACGAAAGACATGCTGGTGGATGGGAATGCAAATGATATGGAATTATGTCTATGTTTTTGGATTTTCTCACAATAACGGATGTTGCTAAAATGATTTCTAAAAAGATGTAGACTAAGATGATGTATGGTAGGATGGACAATATGCAAAATTTTGAGTAGACTATGACAATAAATTATTCTAAAATGGGTATAACCTACCACATATGGAATAAATGCATGCAAGGATTTGAATATGACCAAGGAACTTGATTGTAGTAAAATGACAGTGACAAGGTGAATTTCCCAAACTAGACTGTTGAGCTAGAAAGATTCACAAATAGGACTAAGTGACTAGGTTCAATGACTTGTGAAAAATTAGAACATGAATGTATCCAATGACGAGTAAAGTTATCTATTTCTACGATATGCAATTTCCTAGGAAGTATCTATATGCATGCAACTTAGGATGACTATGACTAAGACATTGACTGTGACTAAGACGAATATGAAACCTAATGATGCAAGGTTTTCAGCAAAAAATTTTAGTTTCTAATCCAAGGTTGATCTTAAGAACCCAAAGCAATTAATGACAATTATGTTTCAGACTCAGCTCGCGGTTTTCGATGTTTTTTGTTGACAAGAAATGCGGTTCACTAAACAGCTACGGTTAAGATTCTGATAGATGTGGTTTTTTGAAAGTGCATGTAGTGTTTCTGACAGTTGCGGTGTTTCCTTTGACAAATGTAGTTTACCAATACACATGTGGTTCTAGACCTAACAGATGTGGTTTGCATGCACACATGCGACTCAAAATGTGATAGTCGCGGCTCGTGATATGCAAACTATGAAAAGTGAGTGTTTTGACAGACAGATGCGGATTTTCCCCTAATAGATGCGACTCAATACTACACATGTGGCATTTAAACTAACAAATGCGACTCGGTTTTCTGACAGTTGAAATTTTTCTAAAAGTTGTTGACTGACTTTGTTTGTTTGATCAAGATTTTGGCAAATACAACAATCAACAAACACAACAATCAATGCATTTTCAGTTTTGTTATGGAAGGATTGTTAAGACTCAAAAACATTGACAACCTAGGCTTTTAGGACAATACTTGTTGAGTTCTTATTTGGATTTCTCTAGCTACGCATATTTATGGTGAATGACTAGTAGCTTGACCCCACTGGCTCCCCTCCACGACACTCACTTATATGGGACAGCCAAACTACTGTATCTATGAAACTCCCATGGCATACATTTCATTTTCACACATAAACCATAAGAATATAAGATGGCTTCATAGGGCCGACCCTGTTGCACCAACAAGTAGGTAGGATTTTGGTAACTCTACAACAAGGTATTTAATAAGGGCATTTTGTTCATGGGACACTATCCAATGTCAGCGAGAGTCCATTTCTGTCCATCTCGTCAGAATAGTGCATGTGATTCATGGGCTTTCCCCAAGAATCCTCTTTTATATACCGGCTGGAAGTCGCTTGGCTTTAGCATGCTACCGATCTGAGTCGTCTTGGGGTGAGTACTTTTTCCCACCAAGATAGGCCCAAGTTCTAGAGTTGGTAACTATTTCTCTTGCACCCAGGATCACACAAATGCGCAAGGGGAGAGGATACTTCGGTGTACCAAATCGTAAGGCTGACAAATATGTGCTTTCGCACCAAACAAAGAAGACAATGATTCTTTTTATTCCAAATGATAGTTATCTATCTACTACACAAAAAGCATGCTAAGTAAATAAAGACAAAGCATTAGGTCTTGCATGAAAATTGATGAATATTTCATTGTTCTTGTCTTTAGATTTCATTCTACAAAAGATATTTTAGCATGCTATCGGTCTGAGTCATCTTGGGGTGAGTACTTCTTCCCACCAAGATAGGCCCAAGTTCTAGAGTTGGTAATCATTTCTCTTGCACCAAGGATCGCACAAATGTGCAAGGGTAGAGGATACTTCAGTGTACCAGATCGTAAGGGTGACAAATATGTGTTTTCACACCAAACAAAGAAGACAGTGATTCTTTTTATTCCAAACGATAGTTATCTATCTACTACACAAAAAGCATGCTAAATAAATAAAGACAAAGCATTAGGTCCTGCATGCAAATTGATCAGTATTTCATTGCTCTTGTCTTTAGATTTCGTCCTGCAAAAGATATTGTCTTTGGTTTTTATTGTCTTCTATGCTTCATCTTACAAACACTACGGTATTCCCCCTTAGCACAACTGCAAACAAAACATTAATGAAAACAAAACAAGATAAAAACGAAAATGATTAGAGATGAAATATGGAATGTGTGCACCTAGACTTTATTTAGCTCCAATTTCTTTGTCCACTTGATCCAATGTGTGCTTTGAAATGTTTTTTTTTCTTTTTTCTGCACATTCACAAACCCAACAAAGCCAAAACCCTAATAGCTAGTCAAGACAAACAGGATTTTTGAAAATATTTTTGATAGTAAAAATAAAAATACAGAGAACAAACCCATACTAAAATTTCAAGAACTTTCCAAAAATGTAAATAAATCTGAAAGATTGTCTGTTTTGCACCTGCAATTATTTTTTTATGAAAAATCACTAAAAAATTATTAAAAAATTAAAACACATCCAAAAAATCTTATTTTTTCAGTGTAGGTGTCTGATATAATTCCAAATCTGCAAAAAAAAATTCATGAATAGATCTACAACGGTTTGTGAGATTTAAGCAAATATTTGTGAAACCTTAATTTTCAAAGATCTATTGTTTGACTAATAATGTTTTATCCAAATTGAAAATCTAAAGAATAGACCCCTATTTAAATTCAAATCTCTTTCCAAAAATGTAAACATATCCAAAAAATTTGACAATTTTATCTCCAAATGGATATTTTATGAAAAATAACAAAAAAATTATAAAAAAATCAAAACATCACCAAAAAATCTGATTGTTTTCGTGAAATCTCTTGATAATGTTGTCTACTTGCAAACAAATTTTCATGAAAAAATATGTAGTCGTTTAAAAGTTATGGTTGAATATGTCAGGTTCACCAAATGTAACTGTAGATTAAAATAGATGTATCTTTGAATGATGATGAATAATCTGCAACTAGAATAACAATGTTAATCCTAATCTAAATAATAATCTAAAATCAAACAACAAATAATGAGGAAATAAAAATAATAAAACTAAACAATTTAAATGGAAAGCTCTCACCGAATAACGTTCAACCCTTCGAATTATCTTGATTGTTCTTCTCCATTTTGCCTTTTCAGTATTCTTGCCCTCAAATTTCAGTGTGTGAATGCAAGCATAACCTTGTTGAATGTCTAAGAAAAATATCGAAGATAAGTTTCTTCTCAAAAGTGTATGATTTCGGGAGGAGGAATAATGATAATGACAGGCCATTTTCTAATGACACAATTGAAATTACCTCAAGGTGTGGAACCTTGCAAGTTGAGGTCAAGTCTCTAGAGAAGGACAAATTCCTTTTTTAATCAAAGTGAAAATGGGTTGGTCCAACCTAACATATGAAATCCTACCACTATCCTATTTTAACAGTTCACTAGGGAAAAGGGATAAAATGAATGCATAAAATGGAAACGGGAGGTGATATACCAAGATAGAGATGTGTTTCTTCTTGTATAAGAGAGAATTTGCACCCCTTGCACAAATCCCTCTTTTACACACCCTCACCTTAAAAAATAAAATCCGAAGGAAAAATTCCACATCACCCAACTGCCTTCCTTCCACTTGGCATCTATCTGTTGTGTCAGTGAGATAATATTTTTTGAGGACGCATACACGACAAACAAATGTTTGCATGACACACTACTATCCCTGATGGATTCCTGCATCTAAAGTTGGCAAAGTTGTTACACTTTTGATTTGGGTCAAGTTGTAACATACCTCTTTGACCAGCAAACCCTGAAAATGGAAGATTCTTCCCACCTCTCCTTCAAATTCATCCATTCTTCATTCAACTCATCTTCTTTTTCACTCTTAGCAATTCAATCTCACTTTCTAGCATCTCATTCACTCTCAAGCAACACTTCAACACTCCATCAAATCCACAAATAAAGTGTGAAGCAAGCCATTATAAACATGGTCTTGGAGTCTTCTGAGACCTCATTTCATTAGAGTCGAGACTGTGGTGACCTTACCATGTCCACTTTCTCCTTCATTGGCTAGTGAGATTTTGGGTGGAGGTGGTAATGTTTCACTCCTCTCCTTTGTTCTTTGGTTGAGTAACACTTTACTATTTTATAGTTTTCATTGCAATCTCTATTTCTTTACTTATTTTTCACATATTTCTCTCTCATTTCTATTTGGCAATCTATGGAGGTGAAAACACCAAAATGGGGGTTTGACTAAGGTAGACCCCTATACAACCCCAACAATTCTCCCCTCTTTCTTGTGTTCAGGTGGACATGCATTGGAGCTATCTGGTGAATTCTTGTCTTGGTGAGATCATTTTCGTCACTTTATCTTTCATATATTTACTTTATCATCTATGTTTGTACTTTTCATACCTTATTGTTCTATTTTTCTTATTCTAGAATAGCTAGCTAGGCAGTTTGTTTGTTTTATGGTAGTTATATTGTACTTTTTTGTCCTCTAGCCATACAAGCGCCAATGCACCTAAGAGATGGTAGTGTGTCGCACTGTCGTCTTAGAATTGTGCTTTTGTCCTTGGGTAGAGAGTTGTCTAAGGTACAATATTGACTCCAAAAACTAGCTCACCTAGCCTAAACTTCGATTTTGAGTCTGAAGAGTGATCGAAGTAAATTATAGTCCTCATAATTTTTTACCCTTATTTTGAAGTACCCATTTTAGAGTGAGGTAAGTTAGAGAAACCTTCTACTCTTGGCTCTCTGTGACATAGAGCCTTGATGTGGTTGGTCCCCCTCTCTTACATTTTTGGTGAACCCGACTTGAACCATTTTGGTTTCATTTAGTAGTATTGAAATATCCTTTCATCATGTTCTAGGAGCATTGTAGGTGTGAGCGTTGTAGGTATTTTCACCTTGCAACCCAACTTGCAACCCCTAGTAGGAATAGTTGGAAGGTTTCGTAAGTGTTGCACAATGAAACCTTTAGTGGGTCACTATTTTGTTTTATAAACTTTGGGGGGTTTTTTGAGAATATTATTTAGTGTGCGTGATGGCCCTTTTTATGCATCAACCTATCCCCTCTAAGTAGCTTGCGAGTGATAGCCCAAGTATAACCTTAACCTTGTAGGTCCTGTCAATGGACTTCAATAGAGAACCATCTCATCTTTATATCCCTACGTGGATCAATGGGAACATTATAGTGGGTGTTCTTATTGACTCGACATCTTAGGTGAATATCATAACTAAGGAGATTATGTTAATTAAACTCCTACACAAAAATGGGTATAATGCACCTATGAGCACCATCCATATGCATAAAAAACTTTCTATACCTCCCCTGGGTAGTATCGTGTTGTTAGTCCTCATCGGACCTAAGTCTCTAAACCTTCTATTTGACATAATCTCAGGGTTTGAACTCTTCAGAGTGAAGTTGGGTATCCCCTGGCTAGTAGCTATGAACATAGTTCCCTTGGCTGTGCAAATATTTTTGAAGCTCATTCATGGGGGGTCAGTGCATGTGATTCATGATACTGGTTATAAACCACCAATTGTGTGTGATAGCTCCTCCTTAGATTACTTTTTACAAGAACCCATTGGTCCTCTCCTGCCTAGGAAGGACCTCTTGTACTAGACTTATCCATAGTACAAGAAAGGGTTCTTAACACCTAAAATGAGGTACCCTCCATCACCTTATGCTATTTCACATAGGGCATGCCTAGAATCTGATAGTGATATCACCAAGGCCCGTAGGAGAAAAGAATAAAAGCCCACTCAAGGTCCCTCTTCTTCCTCTTCCATTGTTCAGCCTAACACTTCTTCTTGCCCTACTGCAGCACCATCATATTCTATTTTGTGCTTGTGAGAGAATCCTATGGTGCTCGCTTAGTGAAAGCCTAAGCATCCTGCACTTGAGCTTCCTATTTTACCCACTGAGCCTAGACTCATTCGATATGGTAAAAGGAAGGGTCCCCATGGGGAATCCTCTATGTCCCAACCTCCATGGCCTCCTACTGCTTCTTCTCCTAAAATAGTAAATGGGTAGAGGCCTGTTGTCGAGGCACTAGAGTCGATTCCCCCTATTTCTTCTCAACCTACTCCTCCTGCTCCCATTTAGGATCATATCCCTTCATCAAAAATGGTTTTAGTGGAAACTCTTATGGATGTGCAAGATCCTTCCATCCCTTCATAGCTTCCAGCCTCTAGCTCGAAGAGTCATAGAAACCGCCTTGTGCATGAGTGCAAGCGTTGGTGAAAGGATCTCATGAATGAGAAGGCCACCTTACAAAGAAATGATGAGGAGTTGATTGCCCCTATATCAGGGCCTCCTACTATGTCCTCCTCTCTCTTCCCCTCTGCCTTTGTTCAACCTAGTTCAGTCACCCTTCCAGCTTCCATTATGAGTATGAATGCACCTAACCCCAAGAAGGTGTAGGTGTTCATTGCCCCTTCAACTAAGCCACCTTTGCTGATGTCCCTTCCAGACATCCCACCTTTCCCAAATCCTATGGACATGCCAAATAATTTGGTGGTGTCTATCACAGTTTTCTACTTCTCTTCCTTTGCACCTCTCACCTCATCCATGGGGATTTCCCATCCCCCAATGAAACTAAAGGTAGAGGTTGGTCCTTCTAGCAATGGAAGGCATAAGAGGAGCTTGCCTTCTCTAAAAGGTGGTCTTGTACTAGCTTGTTCCATCTTGGTGATGGAACCCACTCTGGATTCCCTTGAGTTCGTTATCGCTCCCAAATCATTCGGTGACCCAAGTGGTGAATCTCAAGCACAACCCTCTCCACTCATTGACGTATGACATGGAACTCCAATAAAGTGCATGTTTAACTCTCTGGATGAAGTTTTGGCCTTGTAAACAATCTTCATAAAATCGTTGACCATAGCTCCACAAGAGCCCAACAAAGAAGACCTTGCAGGGGCTTCTTCCTTAGCGCTTGTTCCGGGAGGTTCAGAAGCTTCTCCCCTTAATATTTCACCATGGTAAGCTCATCCCCCTTCCCCTTATGATGCTGTAGAGTGGGAAGGCGATGACCTCTTGGTTCATGAGTGTTAGGGGGAGGCCTCTTCTTTATCTTTAGATTAGATGTGTGTGTGGGTTTTGATGTGTTCCCCTCGTATTTGTGTTATGTGTTCCTGGATGGCCCTTTTCACCCTTGTTGGTGCCTGGATATATGATTGATTTTGTGTCGTAAAACTTCTTCTATCTGTGTTATCATTCTTCCATGTTTGTGTTTGATTTTTGGAAAATTGAGGATGATGTAAAGTGTTGGGGGCATTTCGGCTTCCCTTCCATGTTGACCCGAATTTTTATTTTTACTTTCTTTTTCGTGCATTCTTTCTAATCTGGTTGGGGATTGATGATATTTCTCCTTGCCTCATGGTTACCTATTATTTATATAAGCATGAGCAAATCTAACCCTGCAAAACCAGATCCCCTTGTGCCCTTTGTCTATTTTTACTTCTCTTTTTCTCTTTTCTCTTCTTTGATTGAGTTGTCCCTCTCATGTGTCACAACGCCACTTCTATGATACTTCAATTTTCAATAAACACATTCTCCACAAATGAATCTTTTCTCGAGAATCTTCACAATTTTATTTTTTGAAAACTACATTAACGACTTGGACCCCTAACAAAACATGTTTCCTTCATCATGGGTTCGCAAAGGAAGAGCTTGAAAAATTTCCTCCAAGGAGGGAGCAACCTTTTCCTATGGGAATATCTCTAACCTTCCCCTCTCGAGGGGGCATTTTATTCCTTTCTAATTCCTTGACGATGAATTGATTCAAGAAAAAATATCTTTCTTGCATTTTCAAACAACACATCCCTTGAGTGGACTGCCTTCTTCACGTCGGGTTCTCAAGGGACCCCTTTGAAAGCCTTCCAAATTGTTGACAACCTACGTGAATTTCCACTTAACTACTTGTGTGGCCACTTTATTTTTAGACAGGTTTTATCTACGGGTAAACATGTCACTTTGCAAGTGTGCCTGTAAAGTTGTTTTTAAATTTGACTCTATGGAGTCCCCTCCTTTGGGTTTCCTCCTTGAAAGAGATCATGGGAGATTCCTCCTTTCAATTCTAGGGTCTTGTAAAGTTCTTTCATCCAGGTTTCCTTCATGTGAGATATCTTGGGAGATACCTCCTTGCAGGTTTGTGAGCTTCTAAGGTGATTTCATTCGGGTTTCCTTCATGTGGGAGATCTTGAGGGATACCTCCTTGTAGGTCTATGGGCTTGCAAGGTGCTTTCATCTAGGATTCCTTCATGTGATATATCTTGGTGGATACCTTCTTGCAGGTCTATGGGCCTATAAGGTGCATACTTCACGGGGCTTCCTTCATGTGAGAGATCTTGTGGGATAATTCCTTGTAGGTTTGTGGGCCTATAAGACACTTTCATCCTATAGGATTTTTCCATCATTGGTCTGAGGGCCTTCAGTTTGATTTGTGCTACTTCATAGTTTTGCAGGGCTATGGAGTCTTTTGTTCTATCTTACACTTTCGAGCTCACTAGATCGTGGTCTACTTCCTCGATAGTTCAGGTATACATTTCTAACCTTACTAAATCTTTGATCTACTTTAATGAATTAGTCATCAATACACGCACTCGCTAAAGTTGGGGAAAAATGTATAGGAGTGAATTTTCACCCCTTATGCAAATCCCCCTTTTACACACCCTCACCTTAGAAAATCAAATCCGAAGCAAAAATTCCACATCACCCAACCGCCTTCCTTCCACTTGGCATCTATCTATTGTGTCGATGAGAGAATATTTTTTAGGGACACATGTGCGGCATGTAGACATCTGCACAACACACTGGCATCCCTGACGGATTCTTGTGTTTGACATTGGCAGAGGTGTTACACTTTCCATTGGGGTTGATTTTTAATGTCCCTCTTCAACCAATTGACCTTGAAAATGGTAGATTCTTCCCACCTCTCCTTCAAATTCATCCATTCTTCATTCAACTCATCTTCTTTTTCACTCTTAGCAATTCAATCTCACTTTCTAACATCTCATTCACTCTCAAGTAGCACTTCAACACTCCATTGCAATATCAAAACTCCATCAAATACACAAAGAAAGTGTGAAGCAATCCATTAGTAGCATGGGATTGGAGTCTTGTGAGACCTCATTTCATCACAGTCGAGGTTGTGGTTCTTTCTCCTCCATTGGCTAGTGAGCTTTTGGGTGGAGGTGGCAATGTTTCACTCCTTTCCTTTGTGATTTGGTTGAGTAGCACTTTACTATTTTTTAGTGTTCATTGAAATCTCTATTTATTTACTTCTATATCACACATTTCTCTCTCATTTCTATTTGGCTATCTGTGGAGGTGAAAACACCAAAACGGGGGTTTGACTAAGGTAGACCCCTATACAACCCGAACAATTTTCCCCTCTTTCTTGTGTGCAGGTTGGCGTGCATTTGGAGCTAGCTAGTGAACTGGCATCTTGGTGAGATAATTTTTGTCACTTTATCTTTCATATATTTAATTTATCATGTTCATTTGTACTTTTTATACCTTATTATTCTATTTTTCTCATTACAGAATAGCTAGCTAGGCCGTTAGTTTATTTTCTAGTAGTTATATTGTACTTTTCTATCCTCTAGCTATATCGACGCCAGTGCACCTGAGAGATGCTAGCACATCACATTTATGTCCTAGAATCGTGCTTCCATCCTCGGGTAGAGAGCTATCTAAGGTACAATATTGACTCCAAAAACTACCTCACCTAGCCTAAACTTGGATTTCGGGTCTAAAGAGTGATCGAAGTACATTATAGTCCTGACCATTTTTTACCCTTATTTCGAAGCACCCATTTTAGAGTGAGGTAAGTCAGGGCAGGCCTCCTCTCTCAGTTCTTTGTGACTTGGAGCCTTGATGTGGTTGGTCCCCATCTCTTACACTTCCTAGTTTAGACAACACCATGTATCAATGAAATGAAAAAACAAATCACTAAGACATGAAGGTAAATGTAGTTTTACATAAGAATACAAGGGAGAAGATGTATAATGGCTAATTTTAATTAACATAGTGCATAGAATCCAATTTCAGAGTCACAGAATGAAATAATGCAGAGTCTGTTAGAGAAAATCTTAGGAAAGGCCCAAAGAAAGAACCCTTGAAATGAATACAATTATTACATTTATAGTGCACGAATAATAGATATTTTTAGACCTAACCCTAATCCAGTTATAGTAACAAGGAGGATTACATCTAATCAAATTGGATTTGAGATGATCTAGCCCTCAAATCTCACACTGGAGGTTTGATAGTATGGCCTTCATATGCATGCCATGCCCCCTCATGTATCCTCTCCAGAAAAAATATGCAAGACTCACAAAATCAGCCATAAAATCTAGTTTGAAATAAAATTAATGTCCCTTCCATACACAAAGAAGTATGGGCACTAATTTTTCATTGAATGTGGTGTGGAAATCCATGAGAAAATTGGTTTTGCAACAAAGAAATCAAATCCTAGTAGTTGAGAAAGTTGTTGCAATATTAATGGTGAAAATTTTGGAGTCCAAAAGTCCGATTAGGATTTGAAACCTTGAAAGGATACTAAGAAGGAGGAATCGAAGGCCATGAGTTGAAACAAAAAATGGACTCAAACTATCATTCCAAAGTCCAAAAGTTTGAGAAAATTCCAAAGTCTTGACAAAGAAGAAGGTCAAGTTTGGGAAACAAAAATGGATCTAGAATTTTGGAACTTTGATCCAAAACTCTAATCAAGTCTCAAAGGTTTGAAAGGAAAAAAGACATAAGATAAAAGGAGTCGGGAGGGGAATTCCCAAATGGATTTAGACCATTTGGACCCTTGGTTCGAATGTCCAATTAGGACTCAATGTCCTGACTGGATAGGAAAGGAAGAATCAATCAGTATAATTTTTTTTGATTGGACAAGTACCCTTTGGATCATTGTTCAAAAGTTCCATGGGACTCAAAGTCCTGATTAGACCAAAGAGGAAGTGGGGATTGGGAAAATAAATGGACATTGGACCTTAGTTCGAATATTTTTTTGAGACTCGAAACCCTAAAGGGATCGAAGAAGAAAAAAGAAGAAGGCAGAATCAAGAATCAAGAATGGACATGGACCTTAGTTCACATATCCATTTGAGTCTCAAAGGCCCAAAGGGATGAAATGAAAAAGACAAGAAAGACTAGTGAAAAATTCTGAGGATCGTTTCAAAACCTTTGTCTGGGCCTGATAAAGTTTTGAAAACCATATTGAGTCCCGACAAAGTTTTCAAAACTTCATTAAGTTTCAAAAATAAAGAAAAGGAAACAACATGGAAAGGAAAGAAGAGAAAGATAGGTTTTGAAACCTCTATTGGGGCCTGGAAAGGTTTTGAAAAAACCACATTGGGGGTCGACAAAGTTTTCAAAATTTTATGGGACTCGAAAAAGACAAGAAAAGAAGAGAAGGATAAGATGGTTTAGAAACCTTCGTCGGAGCCCAACAAGGTTTTGACAACTATTATATGTTTAAAAAAGGGAGAAGAAAAAGAAGGAATAAGAAAGGAAAATAAAATACAAAGGAAGAAGCCATCATCGGAGTTGAAAGGTGGTTTTGAAACCTTTTTCAGATCCCAACAAGGTTTTGACTACGACTTTGGAGCCCAAAAGGGTTTCAAAAACATTTAGAAAACTTAGACAAAGAAGGGAAAAAAGAAGCTTTTGTTAGCCATGTTGGGGCTCGAAAAGGTTCTCAAAACTACATCAAAGTCTAAAGAGGTTTTGATAACCTTTTAAAACTATAACAAAAAGAACTTAGGCATTTTTTGGACTTTCTATGAGATGGGTTTTTAGTGCAAACTAGCAAAAGGGAAATGCAACTACTAGAAGAATTTTTTAAGCATGATGAACCATATGGGATCTCTTAGATCAATTTTTACTGATGGACGATGTAAGAAAAGAGGGGTGGCACAAAGTCTCAACACTAAGAATATAGCCTAATTATCGCTTACCAATATTCCACTTGAGGCTCCTCAGTCTCTAGTGGTTTTGATGATCGTTCCTCCTACTCCATGGGTAGTGAATGAACCTCAAGCCAAATATGTAATATAGGTCAACATGGAACTATGATAGCTTCCTCTTACATTCACAACACATATTTAATCTCCACAACTCTTTACATATGTTAGGTTGGCCAGGAATAGGACCTAAAAGAAAAATACTCCAATTGTTCATCACCATGGGACATGTGAACCTTAAAATGTCATGCCAAATCAAAAACAAGATGCATTGAAATATGTTAACCTTATCCCAACCACAAGCTCTAACTCAAATCTATAGAGGAGTCTGGACCAGTTAAGTTATATCCAATACATAGAAAACTATCAAGACCTTATATGTCGATCTTCTATTACTTGTAACTTTCAAGCCATTTATCTAAACCAAGTAAAATTCTAAATGAAGATACTAGTAAAATCCATAAAAAAAATATTAGAGTCACAAAACTAAATCTCCAAGGTTGAACGAATGTAGACCAGAATATTAGAGGGCTCTGTGTATTGAATTTGTTGGTGTAGACACGTAGAAAAAATACGTAACTATTTTTGTGTGTGGATCAAGCCTTCTTACAAAATAACTCTTCTACAAACATCCTCAACATAATGTTGGCATCCATCATATAGTGATTTCATCAATGAATACTCATTATTGACAACCTTCTTCATTATTTCAAAAGATAGAGAGAGAGAGAGAGACAAAGAGAGGAGAGATAAAGAGAGAGACAAAGAGAGAGATAGAGAGAAAGATAGAGAGAGACAGTGATAGAGAGAGATGGAGACAAAGATAACAGGTTGTCATTAGGTCCTATCACTTTAGTTGAAAATGCATCAATTATATCGACCGAGTAGTGTTCAAGGGTTGTATGCAATAGGGGACAACTTGGCTAACTCTTTTAGATTTTCTGAATTCTTGAAATGGTTATAAATAGGAATTTAACTAGAAAGCAATTAAACTAAAAAGAATGAAGTTATTTAGAATAGAAAGCATGAGATAACTAAACTAGAAAGCATATAAATTACCTAAAAATAAACACTTTCAGTAAAAATAAAAAAAAATAAATGAAGATAACTAACAACTAACAACTAACTGTTGATAGAAAGTAAACTTAACAACCTATAACTAAAAACTAGAGTGGGTGCTCCAGAATTGAAAATAAGCATAACTAAATGATTGGAAACTTGGACTAAGACCTATAGGAATAATTGACAGAGCTTGACACACACAAATAACATTCATCCACATTTATCATATACAGAATAAAATTAACAGAATTGAAAATGAAAATACTTATCTATCTACTCTACAAGATTCCCTTGAGTGGCCAACTCTCGGTGTTCCTACATATTAACTCAGATCACATGTATTTTCTCATCTTCAAAATGAATCCATCCATGATACTTCCATTACTCAGAATGATTGACTTAGAATAGGATTGACAATATTTTTTTATTCAAATAAAAGTGTAACAAAGACATAACTGAAGATTGTTCAAGGCATATCAAAACATAATAATATTATCACCATATCATTGTTTTTGGTGGTAACATATATATACTAAACTGCTAATAAAATCCTATATTTTAGATGGTGGAAGATCACCATTGAAAAAGTCTTTTAACAAAATTTCAACTAACTAATGGATTGAGGTCCATAACATAAAACATATTAAAGGCTCAAAGTGATCCATAGATTTTTTAAATAAAAATTTAACATAAAGCATTAAATGAACTTGATCCACTATGCACACCAAAAATTTTGGTGCCTAGACTTCCTGCGCTCTTTCTTCAACTGTTGTGAAGTCTTCTTAAAGTCCACTTGGTTGTGCATAATTTCCTATAAAAAACTAAAGGCTATACCATTATATCAATGTTAGTCATCTAATTTCAACCGATTTAGGAGAAATGATTTATACATCTATTTACAAAAAGTAAGCAATTATTAATCCTAAAAATAAACAATTGGTAGGGCTAAAGTGATTGGTAAGAACAACAAAGGGGTTATAGATTATTATAATTATGAGGTTATTTATACCTTATCACTCTCCTCTTCCTAAGCTTGAGTAGGTCCTCCTGCTCTCTATTGTGTCCTCTGCCTTTCCACACCCCTATTCCTATCTAATTCATTGTATTTGGCACTGAGGTCATATGGATCATCCGCTTCTCTATCCCAATCACTAGGAATCTTAATAAAACCCTTGTTGTATCTAGTCCTTACTTTCCAGGAATGCAAGTCCTCAGGATTCTTCTCTATGGTGACAAGTACTACAGGGGTGGATGAAGACATAATGTAGGTCTATATCTCATTCCTATCCATTTGGTCTTAAGTTGCTAAAGTATTTCTTCTAATGCCCCAACCCTCTTGTAGAACCACCTGATATTAGTAGGTTAGATCACATCCCTCCTTTTAAGATACATCAAAAGAGGAATGTACCGCTTCTCATAAGAACTCCATTCTTTCTCTATCAATCTTGGTCCCTGAACTCAAATATACTCAAAACAATTTTGAAGATTATCATTGCATTTTATTTTCACGGCTTCATAGCTCTTCATGCCTCTAAATTGATATTTAAAATTTTTTTTTTTCCTATTGGGGACCTCATCTGAAGTCCCACAGTCCTATATGCTTGCAAATACTCCTTAGTCCTTTCCTTCCACTGAATCTGATTTTGCAAAGTAGACATGAATGCTTTGAGTTGAATTTCCCCAACAAAGAGGTTAACAAAGAAATCAATATGTCTTTCTAAGAATATATTATGTACAAATAATTCATATAGTAAGTTATATTGAGCAAGTGTTGCCTCTTTAAATGCTTTTAAAAATTCCTCATCATCTAGATCATGAGGTAGATTGCAAGAAATTCTCAATAATTTCCATCTTAATAGTTGCTCATTCAAAAACATAGAATACAACCTAGATGGTTTCCTATAGGCTAATAATAGCTCCCCAATTTGGAATGCATCTATTTTATCTTGATAAATCCTATCATATGATTATTTCAATAAAAATATTCCTTCTTTAGTCTAGCATTCTCTACCCCTGCTTGTTTTAGGAAATAACATCTTTCCATTTGTTTGGTCAACATTGGAGGAATGTGGACTTGAAACCACTCCAGCTTGGTTGGCTCAATCTGTATTTCCTTTGATTCCATTTTGGCTCTATCCCAATTTCTTGCAAATATTATTCTAATTCAATAATCCTACTCAAAGTTACATTAAGTTCATTTTTTTGTTCTTCTTGTTTTTCTACACATGCTTCGAGAGTTTGCACTAAATTATTAGTTAAACCTTTAATTTTTTTGTCTTTTTCAAACAAATTTGTCAAATAAAATTTACCTTCCTCATTCCATTGTTGCACCTAAAATTTCAGCTCCCCAATAATTTTATCATTTTTCTCCAATTGAGCTTTCCACTCTATGATTTCTTCATCTCTCCTCTTCAAAATTATAGTTTGTACATCTATTTACTCATGTTGTTGATTCATTTGTTCTTCAATTTTCTACAAGCTCAATCTCAACTAAACAATTTTTGTTTGCAACTCATCTAATCTTATTTTTATGTTATCAAAAATTTCAATTTGTACATTAGAATAGGGAGGAGAAATAAAATCTTCTGCATTATCATTAATCACATTATCTTTATCATATACCTTTAGTGGGTCAGGTTCTACATCACTAGTAATTGGGAAAACTAAATTTTCACTTAGGTGAGTCATGTCACCTTCTTGTATTTCCATTGACTAGTGAAAAGGAGAAGATGATTCCAGAGGATCATCCTCAATAATTACAATATTGGATAGTTTTTCCCTTATTTCTTCTTGTTTTCCTATCTCAAATGAGACATTTTCCTTTTCAAATTCACCTAGTTGGGTAGTTTCAACACATGGTTGGGCCTCTTTTTCACATGATTGTACAATAGTTTCTTGGGGCTATCTATTCTATCATTTCTTCTTAGGGATATGCGGCTTGTTAGAAGTTGTAGCACAAGTAATTTCAAAATACAATCTCTTGCTTCTTCTCAAAGGGGAATGTATGTATTCTTCTATTTTAGGTCCTCTTCCCTTTTTATGGGGATGAGCATTCTTTTCTTCTGACTTATCTAGGTTCATATCTTCTTGTTTTTTCAGAGCCTCACACACATTTTGTGAACTCGGTCCTTCCTAAGGGTCTGAAAGGTTTATTGGATTTTCTGCCACCTCGTTATCAAGAGCCCCTTCAAAATTTAGAGGTTTAGAAGAAGGTTCTTTTTGAGTTGCTAGACTGGATGACTCTCCTTCCTCTATATGTCTTGTGGGCATAGGAGTCTCAAATTTTTGAAGAATTTTTTATCATTTTTGTTTTGTTCTTCCTTTCTTCAAGAAATGATATTTACAAATTAAATGTATGAGGCCATGATTTTTTCATGGATTCAACCCAATTTTAAACTTTTCAATCATATTAAGAATAGAGTCACTAAGAAAAGAGGGAAGGTTGACTTTGAATTTGGGGTTTTCGGCATCATGGTGCAAATGAGTCAATAATCGAAAGGGGGGACCAACTATTATAGGACATTTCCCTTCACACACTAAATACTTGATTATCTAGGCCCCTGTTGTTCTCCATGGCTCTAGAATGGACATTCTTTGAAACCCTTTGTTCTGCCCTTGGGTATTTACAACTAATAAAGGTTGAGGTTCCCCTTCCCTACTCAAAAAATTTACCATTTTCTGATAGGAAATATTGGTAGAGGCTGATAAATTTACACCCTCATTTATAATACTAGATAAACAATAAATGACTCAAGGGCTTACCTTAAATTTCTTCCTGTGCATAATTGACTGTCCATTCGAAAAAAATTCTGAAAATTCTTTAACCATATGCTCAATGTGCCCTTCAAATTTCTTCATAAACTCCAACCATCCAACCCTCTAAAAAAATTCTAAAATTTTACCTAGTGCCAATAACTTGTCTATAGAAGTTGGCTCTGATTTTCGCTTGGCTCTTCCATGTTGTCCCTTTCTTTTGATTCTTCTCAATTTTTGCTGAATTTCATCACATTCAAAAGTTGAAAAACTATTTAAACGCAACTGAGACATAGATTAAAGAAAATGTAAACTCTTCAACCACTCATACTTTGACATGAATTAATTATGGCATTTGGCTTTGATGTACTGAAATAATTACTTGGAATGGAGCGCATGAATTTCCGCATCTCAAGTCAAAGTTTAGTTCGCACAATTTACTAAGTTTGGAAAGGGGCAGTGGTACGTGCCAATTTATTTATTTTTATTCACAATAATTACCTACTTAAATTAAAAGTTGTACATACCTTACGTCCTGTTATTGATTTAAAAATTGCTTACCTTTGCTAATGTAATAGTATAATTGGATGGGATGGTGAGGGTGGTCATGAATTTATTATGAATGAAGATGGGATGGTCAATTAATAATGTAATTATTATGATAGAAAGTAGCCATAATAATTTTGATTTATTATGATAAGAGATGGCAATGTAGGGCATGGATTTCAAAGGTGATGGAAAAATTTAATGATGACCATGTGTATGGTGCTAGAAGTATTAGAGCATTTGGAGAGGAAGATAATTTACAAAAGTCTGAAGCATCATTGGAAGATGTGACTAGGATGAAGAAAAAAATTCTAAAGCATGCTGAGAGATGTAGTCGAAGTGAAAAAGAAAATTTTGGAGCATCGCTGAACGATGCCGCTAGGATGCAGCAATAAAATTTTCGGAGCATCGTTGGAAGATGCAGTTAGAAGTAAAAAAAATTGTTTGGAGCATCACTGAAAGATGCAACTGGAAGCAGCAACAAAAATAAATGGAGCATTGCTGAAATACGCAGCCGGAAGAAGAAAGTGTAATTTTTGGAGCATTGCCGAAAGATGTAGCTAGAATGCAACAAGAAAATTTTTGGAGCATCATTGAAAGATGTCGCTAGAAGAAGGAAGCAAAATGAAAGAATTTTGGAATCTTAAGACTTTTTGGAGCATCATTGAAAGATGCACCAGACTGTAGGAATAAAATAGGAAATGGCACCAGTCAGGCATGCAAGTTCTAGAGCATCGTAGCAACTGAGCCAACAAGTTTCAGAGCATCATATCAAGATGCACCATAATTTGTATTCGATTAAAGATAATGTCTTGCAAGATAGAAGGAAAATTTAGCCAAGTCCAAAAGATGAAAATTCAAAAGAAATTCCCTACAGTAATTAAAAATATATACACATGCACAATTTATTTATTTTTAACTGTGACTCAGAATATGAAAACTATATTGGCTCTACCATAGCAGAGTCAATGCATTGGATTTCTCCTTGCATTTCTACCATTCTCATGAATTTCTCTTTATTGATAGCTTTTTGGTAGATGCATAGTCAATGACCGTTGACTAAGAGGGTTCAAGTGTCACCATAAATGGGTTTGAGTTGCACTTCTCCATTTGGAAACACCTCATAAATTTCAAATGGACCCATCCAATAAGTCCTTAGTTTCCCTTGATGATCTTTATAGCGCAAATCGAATAATAGTGCCCAATCCCCATTACGGAACTCTCCTTCCTTTATGTGTTTATCATTCCAATTCTTTCGTTGTTGTTGAACTAGCTCAGTTTGGTGGACAACATCTAAATGGAGTTCATCTAATTCACTAAGTTGTAGGACTCTTTCAACTTGGGCTCGTTTGAGATCTAAGCCTAACTCCATTATTGTTCTTAGGGTTTCAAGTTTAAATTCAATGAGTAGAAGAGGTTTCCTCCCAAAAACTAACTCGTATGGACTAAAACCAGTGGTTGATTTCCAAGTTATATTATAATCCCAAATGACTTCAGGTATTTTTTTGGCCTAGTATTTTCTCCTTGATGAAACTATTTTTTGTTAAAATTTTCTCTAGCTCTCTGTTAGTGACTTCTACTTGACCATTTTCTTGAGGGTGATAGGGTGATGACCTCTTATGGGTTACCTAGAAATGATCAATTAAAGCTAGTATAAATTTCGACATAAACTAGGGTTCTTGATATGTGAAAATTGTTCTAGGGGTTCCAAATCTGAGAAAAATCTTGTTATACAAGAAGTTAGCTACTTGTTCTTCCCTAGCAACTCTTAGAGCTTGAACTTTTACCCACTTGGTCAGATAGTCGATACAAACCAAAATGTATTGTTTCCCTTGTGAAGGGGGGTCTATTGGACCAATAAAATCTAATCCCCACTTTTCAAATGGTTCAAGAACTACTTGGGGTTGCAGAGGAATTTTAGTGGATGCACTGGGTTTCCCTACTCTTTGGCATTCATTAAAGTGGTGAACATATTTTTTTACATCTTTATGCATAGAGGGCCAGTGATATCTTGTACCTAAAATATTATGAGACATCCTCTTGGTATAATAATGGCCTCTAGAAGGGTCATCATAGAAAACTCTAAGAATGTTATATGTTTCATCTACCCTCACGCAACATCATAAAACCATATCAAGACCGCATCGAAATAATATTCCATTAATCTATTTAAACAGAGTGCTTTCTCAAACGAGGTTTTTCTTCTATTTTGATGTAAAATCTGGTGGCTACTCTAAAGTGGCCAAGTAGTTGGTGATGTAAATAAACCAAGGGGTTTTAATGGAGATGGAAAACAAATTTTCATCTGGGAATTCATCTTGCACAAGAGCACAATCTCCACTATCTTGTTTGATTCGAGATAAGAAATCTGCAACTACATTCAACTTTCCAGGTTTTTCAATAATGGTCACATTGAATTCTTGTAGAAGCAATAACTGCTTGATTATCCTTTTGTTTACTACAAGTTTGTTCATTAGGTACTTGATGGTTGAATGGTTCGTGAACATAGTTACTTTGTACCTTGTAATGTAATGTCAAAATTTATTGATTGCATGTACTACAACTAAAATCTCCTTCTCCGTGGTGGTGTAATTTTGTTCAATGGGAGTCAATTTTTTACTAATAAAATAGATAACATACATTCCCCCATTCTCATCTTCCTGGCCTAATACCACTCCAATAGCATCAGTTTAAGCATTTGCATAGGGGTATGTGCAAGATCATGATGGGCCAAAAAGTGGTGATATGTAAGTGATATGATGGCCCAAGTGGCTAACGACTTTTTTTTAACCCAAAATTAATCAAACAAAAAGGGTTTTTAAAGGAGATTCTTAGCTTTCCACCAATATAAAGTATGCTTTATTTTGAATTTAATAAATAATTATTATTCATTTTCTATTTGAATTACGACTGAAGTCTTGATTGATAGGTTGATTGAAAAACATCTATAGATTTCAAAAGGTATCACATTTTTTGAATTTGAAACATGTGTCACATTCTATGCTTCACATACTATAGGATTTTAAAAAAAAATTGAATTTCATGAAGTTTTGACCAAGTTAAGGTGGTCAGACATATGAGTTTTTATATTTTTTAAAATTTGTCATAAAAGAATCATAATTAATTATTTGCTTGGAAAAAAATTACAAAAAAATATGTATCACATTAGGACATGAGTCTTTTAATTATATCTAAAATATTATCATTTTATTGTGGTTAGGGTGATCAGATAGACACCTACATATTTTTTCCCTAAAATTTAAGTACTACTGCATTGAAATTTCAAATTTTCACCAAATATATTTTTAAAAAATAAAAATAAACCTAGTATTTTAGAGACTAAATTCAATTTGCAACAGATTATATTCTTACATATTTTTTAAATAATATATTTAACTTATTCAAATTTCTATGTCAAGTGCCTAACTCTGATTTTTCTAAATTTTATTGCCACTGAAGGGCCTGTTTTTTCCATGATGATCCTGCACATGCCCATAAATATGGAACGAAAGGTTCTAATTAGTTCCATGTAGGACAAGAGAAGAGATGAGTTTCTCCTTAATGATCTTAAATGATGATTGACACTCTGGTGTCCAGACAAAATCTACATTCTTTTAGAGGAGGGAAAACATAGGGGCTGCAATCTTGCTGAAATTTTCTATGAATCTTCGGTAGTATCCAACATGGCCTAAGAATATTCTAACATCACTTTGGTTTTTTAGAGTCTCAAGTTATTGTATTAACTCAATTTTCTTACGATCCACTTTTATCCCTTAAACTTAAATGTGGTGTCCCAATACTATTCCTTGTTCCACCATTATTAGGCATTTTTTGTGACTCGAGGATAACCGATGGTCCTGACATGAATTCAATATTTTTTTCTAGATATTGTAGGCCTTCATCAAAATTGGACCCATACAAAATGAATTTGTCCATGTAAACTTCCACATAGTCATTCACTAGCTTGGCAAATATTGCTAGGATAGCTCTTTGAAATGTTGCAAGAGCGTTGCAAAGCCCAAAGGGAAGGACACGATATGTGAATGTTCCCCAGGGGCATGTAAAAGTTGTCTTGTCCTAGTCTTCTACTGCTACTTATATTTGGTTATATCCACTGAATCCATCCAGGAATGATAAATACTTCCTCCTAGCCAAAGTATCCAAGACTTGGTCTACAAATGGTAGAGGGAAGTAATCTCTATGGGTAGCTTTATTGAGTTCCCTATAATTGACGCACACTCTCCACTTCCCATTTTTCTTTGGGACCAATACTAGAGGTGAAACCCATTTTCTGTCAAAAATGGGATAGATGAATCCTACTTGCAAGAGTTTCTCAATTTTAGTTTTAGCAATGTCTATCAAAAAAATATTGAGTTTTTGTTGTGGTTGATGAATAGGTCTAACATCCTCAGTATATATGCGATGGGTACAAAAACTTGGGTGTATTCATCTCATGTCTGTATAATCCCAAGAAAAATCTTTAGATCGATTCACCAAAACATCAAACAATTTATGTTCTTCTAGCTCTGTCAACCAACTGTTGATATTCAACATTTTCCCCGATAATAAGATGATAGTTTTGACCCCTAGATTGTTGGAGGTGACAATATAAACTTCTCTAGTCAAAGTGTTGAGAGGAAAGCTATGTGGTATGGTTCTATGGATTCTGGCAATATCAGAAGTGGTCCATTTTTAGAATGATATTAGCTAGAGGACAAGGTAATCTCATGAAGCTGGTGTAATCAAATTCACTATGATCAACATTGATTGGGTCCCCTAGAATCTTTTCTACGTCTAACATTTCTTCATCACTTAAGTCCATGGTAAGACTTTCCATATTTTTTCCCAATTCATCTTCCAACTCTTCACCATTTTGTTTAATGACTACCATATCGAGTGAGGCGAGATTCTCTTGTTCATTGGGACCATCTGGTTCATCAACCCAAACTTTGTTATGTTCAATAGGTTTAGCAAGAGGATACAAAAATAAATGCTTGTTTTTAGGACCATGTGAAATGGTCATTCCTCCTTTGAAATCAATCTTTGTGGCAACGGTAGCTAGCCACAGTCTTCCTAGGATTATCAGATAACTGTCATTGGGTGTAAAGGTTTGGATTGATTGGAAATCTAATGGATACTCCCAACTGTCAACCTTAACAAGAACATTTTTTATGACACCTTTGGGAATAGCGTTGGATTTATTTTCCATTTGCAACACTATAGTTGTGGGACATAAATCAGTGAGTCCCAATTTTTACATCACATTGACTGTCAAAAAGTGATAGGTTATCATTAGGTCCTATCGCTTTAGTTGAAAATGCATCAATTATATCGACCAGGTAGTGTTCGAGGGTTGTATGCAATAGGGGACATCTTGGCTAACTCTTTTAGATTTTTTGAATTCTTGAAATAGTTGTAAATAGGAATTTAACTAGAAATAAATTAAACTAAAAATAATTAAGTTATTTAGACTAGAAAGCATGAGATAACTAAACTAGAAAGCATAAGATTGTTAAACTAGAAAGCATATAAATTAACGAAAAAGAAACACTTGCAGTAAAACTAAAAAAGTTTAAATGAAAACAACTAATGGCTAAAAACTAATTGTTGACAAAAATTAAACTTAACAACCTATAACTGGCAACCAGAGTGGGTGCTCCAAAATTTTAAATAAACAGAACTAAACGATTGTAAACGTGGACTACGACCTATAGGAATAATTGATAGAGATCGATACACACAAATAAAATTCATCCACATTTATCATATACATGATAAAAGTAACAAAATTGAAAAATTAAAATACTTATCTATCTATTATACAAGATTCCCTCGAGTGGCCAACACTTGGGTGTTCCTACGCTTAACTCAGATCACATGTACTTTCATATCTTCAAAATGAATCCATCCATGATACTTTTGTTACTCAGAATGATTGACTTAGAATAGGATTGACAATATTTATTTATTCATATAAAAGTGTAACAGAGACATAACTGAACAATGTTCAAGGCATATCAAAACATAACAATATTATCACAATATCATTGTTTTTGGCAGTAACATATATATACTAAATTGCTAGCAAAATCCTATATTTTAGATGGTGGAAGATCACCATTGAAAAAGTATTTTAACATAATTGCAAACAACCAACAGACTGAGGTCCATAACATAAAACATATTAAAGGCTTAGAGTGAGCCATAAATTTTTTAAACATAAATTTAAGAGAAAGCATTAAAAGGACTTGATCCACTATGCAGGCTAGAAATTCCAACGCCTAGACTTCCAATACTCTTTCTTCAATTGTTGTGAAGACCTCTTAAATTCCACTTGGTCATCCATAATGTCCTATAAAAAACTAAAGGCTATACCATTATATCAGCGTTAGTTGGCTAATTTCAACTGATATTAATCCTAAAAATAAACAATTAGCAGGGCTAAAGTGATTGGTAAGAACAAAAAAGGGGTTTTAGCTTATTATATTTATGAGGTTATTTATACCTCATCAAAAGACAAACACACACACATAGAGAAGGGGGAGGGAGAGGAGAGGATAGTTAAATAGTAGAGAGGGAGAGAGAGAGAGAGAGGGAGGGAGGGCGGGAGAGGAGAGGAGAGGATAGATAAATAGTGGAGAGTCATGGATAGAAAAATAGATAGAAAAAGAAAGAGATGGAGGAGAGGTATGTAGATAGAGGGAGAAGGGAGATATAGAGAAGCAAAGAGGGAAGGAAGGACGGAGGGAGAGAGAGGTTAGAGAGAGAGGGGAGGAGGGAGAGGGAGGGAGGGAGAGAGATGGAGAGAGAGTGGTGAGATAGAGAGAAGTAGAGAGGGAAGGAGAGAGAGAGATATGGATAGGTAGAGAGGTAGTTCTTGAGCTCAAGGGAGAGAGTTAAATAAAGGGATGGAGATAGATAGAAAGAGAGAGAGGTCTAGAGTGTAAGGGATAAACAATGAGTGAGATATAGAGAAAGAGAGAAAGATGATACAACTTGTTGATTACTAAAATTTGACCTCCTCATTACTAAAATTTGACATGTTGAGTATTGAAATTTGATTGAATCTAAAAATTTATAAAATCTTCCAAAAAATTAAATTTGCATTATAACTCCTAGAGATTCAAAATCACTCTCAAACATCCTAAGACTATATACATGAAATATAAATGTTTATTTCACGTATATAGTTTCACTAAAAGAGAAAGACAAGAAATAGAAGAAAAAGACAAGAAAAAAAATTCAATGCAGAACATAACGTGAGTGCATTATAACGCACTTCTATTTTGTGAAAGCATTCACATAACACGAGCACATTATAACATGCTCATATTTTGTGAATGCATTCAAATAACACAAGCATGTTATAATGTTCTCTAGTTTTATCTTTCTTAGGAAATTTCCAAACCTTTGGCTTCCATCCCAAAGGCTTGGAGTGACTTTCCCACATCCAAAGATGTGTTTTTGAAGATTGTGAAACATTTGACATAATCTCAACCATGCTCCCAATCAAGTTTGCACGTGTTTCAATGTCAAGTCAAAAAAAACCTGGGTAATGTTAAGCTCTCTCTTAGCTATCTAACCATGTAATTTTTTTCACATTTTGAGTATGCTAATGTTTTCATATTTTGTTGTGGTATCTATTTTTTGTCAAAAACCAATGTTTGGTATTTTTTTCTTTATTTTTAATAGTTCATTGAAATTTCAAATAAATTAAGTTTTTCGAAACTAGACTCCATTCTACACATATTCAAAAAAATTATTTTTGATTAGTTTTAAAAAAAACTAGGGGGTAGAATACTCAATTTTCATTTTTCTAGGATGTGTCATCTTTGAAAATTAGTTAAAAATTGTATATTCTTTAAAAAATTAACAGAAAATTCAATGATAACTACATGGTGTTAGATAATTTTTTAAAATACTAAAAAAGAGTTAACATTTTAGGGGGGCCACACAAAATGCTATGTTATATTTAAAAAAAAAAAGAGGATCAATTTGTGTGGCTCCCCTTTTTGAACCCCTTAATCTCTACCAATTTCAAAAAAAAAAAAAATAGAAAGTAGACTCTAAGCACTATGACTTATTTTTGTTGCATCTTAAAATTTTGAGTGTAAATATCTTCAATTTCTCATCCAAGGTCAATCTTTCCTGATTTCAGAAAAATAATTACCACTTAAGATGCCTTTTTGGTCCCCCATCTTTGTGCACCCACCCTACATAAGGTTATGAGTAGTCGACTTATGGCTACCTGAACTCTCAATTAAGTCATATTATCATTATTATTTATTTATTAGGTATTTAGGTCAAATTGAGTGATATCCAATCCATAATTAGGGTATATATAGGAGGTAGTGGGTATTTTTTTATCATAATATTGTGAACTATATTCTCATTGGAGATATTTGGAGGTTTTCCCCCTCAAAGGGTCTTGTTATTCTTAGCTATTATAAAAAATTTTTAACATAATTCATATAATATCTTCTATTATACAATTTATTTCACTATAGAATTCTTGATTACTTAAAATTCTAAAACCTTGCCAAAGAAACAAAGAAAAGTAACCAATTTCATGATTTCATAAATTTTGTGTTTTCTAACTGTAGAAGAGGGGGATCTGTCACCTTTAGGGCTTGAGCTCATGAAAGAGTCCTAAGGAAAATACTATCCTAAACTACCTCAATTTGACTAGACAAGTTTGAAAGGATGAAAGCCTGAATCTGAAAAGGAAGGGAAATTAGTGCACCACTTTCCTTCTACTAAACCAAGTGTTTATAGAATGAAAAGAGCTGGCTATAGAGGTTTTGATCTACTACATAGAAAACTCACTATCTAAGGATGGGAGTGCAAATCTCTCACTCTAGTGTGGTGTTTTGGCATCCTGTATGGACAAAGGTCTAGAAATAAAATAGAAAACAATGTGAGCCTACTAACTATTTGACATAAAGTGTAGAAAAAAAGTACTTGAAAGGAAACTACTCAAAATGAACTATTCTAGAAATGACAAGGAGAGGATAGAAAAGAGGTATCATACTTCCCATGACTTGATTCTTCAATTAGCTCCACTCAAACGTGCCTACACACATGAAAATGAGAAAAATATTGGGCTATTTTTGAGGTCTTCCTTAGTAAGACCCTCATTTTGGTGTTCCCATCTCCATGGGCAGCCAGATAGCCACAAGATGTATAAATCGATAAAGAAAGTAGAAAGGAAGTAGTACAACTAGATAGAAAGCAAAGACAACTGAAATGCTATCCAATAAGCATGATGATGCAACCAAATAGAAATACACAAAGATACCTTCCCAAATATGAGCTCTCAAGGCCAATAACGGAACTAATAGAGTGAAACCACCACATAGAGAAGTTGAAGCTTGATGATCATACAATGAGAGTGGTGTTGTAGTGAGAGTACACTGTTGGATCCAAATGAGTATCTTGCAACAAGAATAACAATGGTGTAGAGTGAAGCAAGAGTGTGAGAGAAATCATGCAAAAATGAAGCTAGAGTGAATAAGTTGGAATAAAGTGAGTTTGAATGAACAAAATGGAGGCTAGAGGTTGAATTTTATCTATCAAGGGAGGTAGGGAACATTACTCTTTGTAGCCAATATAAAATGCAACGTCTCTATAGATCCCAAGGGTAATAATATTGTCAAGATGACAACACGACACATGGACGTTCATGTGATGTGTGTGTTTCCTCGAAAAAAAGTATTCTACTGATGCAAAATGATGCAACTAGGTGGAAAGGACAAGGTGATGGCATTGAATTTTGTATCATCAATTTTATATTTTCTAAGGTAGGGTATAATAAATAGGGAATTTTATTAGTGTTAAAATTCATGCCATTACATTTTTCCCCACTTTGGTGAGCATATGTCTTAGTGCAGATGCAAAGTAAAGTATAGAGATTTAAGATAATATACGTTAACAATCAAGAAATAAGATCTTTGATTTGGTGCACTTGTATGTAAAGGAGGTAGCTCCATAGGTTCTCTGTCCCATGGAGCAACGTTGATGTGAAAGAGAGTGAGATGGCTCCATAGGTTCTCGATCTTATGGAGTTTGACATAAGCTTTATAGGTTCTCAATCCTACAAAGGAAGAACTACATGTTCTTGGTCTTGTAGGTCTCGAAATGAAAGGATTCTATAGGTTCTTGGTTCTACAAAATTTGATATGAAATATCCTTATAGGTTCTCGGTCCTATAAGGAAAGCTTGATGAGGTGCTCGGTCTTGCTAAGAAATCTTGAAGGTAGTGGAGCTTTATAGGTTACTGGTCCTACAAAGCAACATGTTAAGCTGCAGACAAAACATGTTAGGAAAAAAAAGCTAAGACAAAAAGACACATCATAGAGCATGCAATTGAAGTAGAATTTTTCAAAGTGTGTCCCCTTAGGAACCCTTCAAGATAGCAAGGGGACCACTCAAAGGGACAATGTGATTCAAAAGACAAGACATTTTCTGCAAATGATTCTATCGTCAAGGAATCCTTTTGAAATATCTCTTTTGTGAAGGAATCCAGTAGAAAGAATGCTCCTTCTCAAAGGTAAGTTTTCAGACTTCTTCATCAAAAAAAATACTCCTTTTTTGAAGGAAAATTTTCAAATTATTTCATTATGAATTATTTTTCGAAAGAAAAATTTCACTAAGGGGTCCTTGTTGAAGAATGCATCATTTGGAAAATGAAAAAAAATTAGTAAGGGATTCATTGGCCACAAAATTCACATTATTGAAAATGAATAAAAGCATGGTAGCCTCCCCTTAGGGAGGTGTGTGCTACATAGAGGAGCGCGTAGCATCCTAAGCAGAGAAAGAAGAGGTAGAGATGTAATCATGGAATTTTGTCATGCACATGAGGAACAACATATAAGAACCACAACATCACTAAGAAAATAGAGAGAGACAAATAATGAAAAAGGAAATGAGAGACAAGAAGAGATGAAAAAATCAAGAGACAAGGGGATCTGGGAGTTCGGGGTCAAATCTATTCATATATATAAATAGGTAACACATGATGTATGAATGAAAGATCATCAATCCCTAAAGTTTCTAGATTGTGAAGAAGAGCACATGAAGACAAAATAAAAATAAAAAAACTAGGTCAACATGGAAGAGGGCCTAAATGCCCCCAAAACTTTGCATTGTCCCTAATTGTCAAGAATAAAATTTACATATAGAAGAATTATGATACACATAAAAGAAGTTTACAAAAACAAATCAAAACCTATACCCAAGAACCTACAAGGGTAGCAAGGGTCGTCCAGGTAGGATAACAAACACATAAAAATAAGCATGGGTAACACAAAAAAACACACAAATTTAATATATAGATAAATAATAGGTATAACCCTACTCCTAATTGAATAACAGGGCATCCTGCTCCCAAACTAGACCATTATAGGGGGAGTGAAGATAGGCTTGCACAGGTAAAATATAAAGAGAAATACCCCTTGAATCTCCAGTAACAAGGGCCAAGGAAGAAAGCCCCTCAAGATCTTCTTCACTGAGTTCTTCTAAGGTGAAGGTCATCGATCTTGCAAAGATCGTGGATAGAGCTAAGACATCATCAACCGAGTTAAACATGCCTTTCATTAGATTTCCATGTGTTAACTAGGTGGGAGAAGAAGGAGGCGCTTGAGATACACTGTCAACCTCATCAAGAGGGGTAATGACAAACTCAATGGACATAGGGGTCACTTTTGTCACAAGGACAATGCAAGCCAAAGCAAGACCGGCTTCTGAAGAAGGTGAGCTCTTCTTCTGACCATCACTCAAAGTGAGTTCATCCTCTAGTTTTTGCTTCAACAAAGGATGTTGGATCCCCACAAAAGAATCATAGGTGGAGGATGGAGAGGACAAAGCCACGTTAGACACCATTGTTGTGTTTGGAATGTATATGGGCTGGAAAAATGGAGGGATGTCTAGGAGGGACATCAAAAGAGGATATTCCATAGAAGGAGCGATGAAGGCCTGCAACCTTTTGGAGTGAGGATCATTAGCACCCATTGGGGGTCCTAGAAGAAGCATAGAGTTGATTGGAACTAAGGTAGAAGGAAGATACATAGAAAAAGATGATGCAGGAATAGGAGCTACTTGCTCCCCCTCTATCTTCTACAAGGAAACTTGTTCTATGGCGAGAGCTTTTCTCCTTTTCTTGCACCGACACACAAGCCAGTTATGTCTGTAGACACTAAAAATTGTCCCAGGATTATGATTTCTAAATTCTCCATCATTTCCCCTTTTGTCTTTAATAATTAAATAATTTTAATTATCTAATTATTTTCTAAAGTCATAATTCTTCTATTAATTAAATAATTTTAATTATTTAATTCATTCATTTTTTATCTTTATTCCTCCTTGATTAATTAATTAAATTTTATTTATTTAATTGTGTCACTAATTAAGTCATCTTCTTTCTAAAATTAAATAAATTCTTATTTATTTAATTTTTGTCCACTTTCCACTATAATTAAACAATTATTTTTAATTATTTAATTATTCATCAGCCTTTTCTCTCCTAAATTAAATAAATATTATTTATTTAATTTGGTCCACTCTCTTGAATTTTCAATTAAATCATTGTTTAATTCAAAATGATTCCTTTTGTCACATTCCTCTATAATTAAATAATTATTTTAATTATTTAATTTGGTCCACTCTCTTGAATTTTCAATTAAATCATTGTTTAATTCAAAATGATTCCTTTTGTCACATTCCTCTATAATTAAATAATTATTTTAATTATTTAATTATTCATTGGCCACCTAAATTAAATCATTTTTATTATTTAATTTCTCCTATCACCTCTTTATCCATGCCAATCTTATCTTCCACATCAAATCTTGTCTCTTGACATCTCATTTAATCCTAGACTTTGATTGAATTATCTCATAATTCAATCTCAACCCTTCATCCTTATCATTTTACCTAATTTAGCCCTAACCCTATTTCATACTACAACTTTCAATCTTGTCCATTGTTTAAAACATCTTATTGGCATCCAATCTCAACCATTCATTTAAATTTTTCTTTTCTATAAAAGACCTTACCCTTGTCATTTTCATTATCTACACATATTATGCAACTATATGATGCTAGTGTTAGACAACAATCTTCAATATTTTGCTAGTCACTTGCCATAGGATTACTATTGCACACTCAAATTTGAGGGGAATTATCATATTCAAGAAAAATGGAGAAGGTGCAATGAAGGTGATTCATGGAGGTTGAATAAATTTGGTAATATTGTTCTTTGTTTTCATGTTTTCTAACTCATTTGTGCTTCATTGTTTATTAGGGTTTGATTTATATTTTTTATTGTACCAACCTTATATTTTTACCCATAGTTACATTGTTGAACCTAAATTTTTTTGAGAAATTTTGAGAAATTTTGGAGGTAGATCCTTTTTATTGGAGGTTTTGCATCATTTTGGGACAAAACCCTAGTTTTCAAAGATTCGACCATATCTCTCAAACGACTACATATTTTCTCACAAAAATATTTTTGTAGGTTGGAGACAATATAAAGATCTTCCAACTTGAAAAACAGATTTTTTGGTGTTGTTTTTAATTTTTTTAAATTTTTTTGTTATTTTTCATGAAAAAATAATTTTGAGAGAAAATTAGCAAATTTTTTAGATATTTTTATATTTTGGGAAAGATCTCTGAATTATAATAGGGGTCTATTCTTTATGTTTTTAATTTGGATGAAAAATAATTAGAAAATAATTAGATCTTTGAAAATTAGGGTCTTACAAATATTTGCTTATATGTCACAAACGGTTGCAGATCTTTTCACAATATATTTTTTTGCAGATTTGGGATGATGTCAGGTGCCGTCAGTCCGAAAAATAGAATTTTTGGACCTGGTTTGAATTTAAAAAATATATATATATTAGGTGAAAAAGGATAATTTTTTTGGATTTCATTACATTTTTGGAAAGATCTCAAAATTTCAGTAAGGGTCTATTCTCAGTGATTTTATTTTTGATCCAAAAAACATTTCCAAAAATCAGATTTGTCTTGACTAGCTAACCCTCTAATATTAGTGATCAATTATCTTGTTAGGATTTTGGCTTTGTTGTTGCTTTTGTGAATGTGCGAAAAAAATTAACACTTCAAAGGATAAATTGGATCAAGTGGAAAAAAAAATTGGAGCTAAAGAAATTCTAGGTGCATACGTTCCATCTTTCATCTCTAATCATTGATTGTCAACACACTTCAATTTGGGGCTTAAAATGAACATTTTATTTTTTGTCACATCATTGAAATTGAGCTTAAAAACAACCATTGTATTCCATCACACATTTTGTCTTGGGTTAAAAAGAAAAAGTTATTCCATTGTTTTCTTACACACATTTCATTTCTAAAGGGAAATTAACAACTGTGAATGTGAATCAAGTGTGTGTGTCCTCCAAAACACCTCACTTGGTTTTCTTTTGTCATACCCTTCTTAGGAGGCCTGCTTGGAGCACACGCCCCTCCAAGGGACAACCTCAATCTAGGTGTGAATCCAAAGACATGCCTCTTTGGGAGTTGAAATCTTGTCACTCTTGGCTAAGCCCCAAAGAAATTTATACCTTTGGGAAGTGAAGGTGAAGGGTGGGTTACCCCTTTCTCCCGGCTGTGTAGTAGGATTTTTCTTTCAAATCATCCCTAGTAAACTTTGTGCATCCTAGCTTAATACCATTGGCCAATCTCCCCACTTGAATAATTGCTAGTATTTTTCTTGTGCTTGGAAGTTTCTTCTTATCATAATCATTTGTATTACATCTTGCATCAAATCTTGTCTTGCGTGTGTGAATGTGTATTCAAGATTGAAATCTTAATCAAGCGAGAAAAATCAAAAATCAAAATAATATATATATATATCCAAAAACATTAGAAACATTTCAAAAACAAACAAATATAGGTGTCCTCCAAGTCAAGTTATCCACATTATCTCCAAGTCAAACTTCTAATCCTCATTTTCATCCTAGCCTTTCCATTGTCATTTAGACCTCACCACCATCTCTATAATTTACCTTGATATGCTTTCTAGTCAAGTTGAATACTAGTTACTCTATAATAGACAATACCAACAAGCCTTAGACTTTAAAATACAATACCTCCAATCCAAATAAAAATCAACCCCAAACCATGGTCAACAACCCACATGCCCTTCCCATCAATAATCCATAAGTCCTAGTAATCCTACCATTTATCCTCACTATCAAGAGTCCCTTGACATAGGTCATACCATTAATCCACGACAAACGTCTACTTATCACGCTCATCCTTACCTTGACAAGGGAAGCCAAATTTCCATTAATCCTTTCCAAGTCTCCCCATCCTATCCTAGTCCTTCATCCACCCATTCCTTACAAGTCTCCCCATCTTATCCTAGTCCTCCATCCACTCATTCCTTACAAGTCTCTAGGTCCTATCCTATTCAACCATCCATTTACCCCTTACAAGTCTCCACACCCTATCACGGTCCTTCACTTATCAATCCAGTCAAAGTCTCCATGTCCTATCTGAGTCCCATATCCACTAATCATTTCTAAGTCACCCCTTCTATTCATGCAAATTCTATCCTTATCCAAATTCACATTCCATTTTCTACATTTGAGGAGACATGTCAAAAGGAAATTCCAAACATGCCATCATAGCTTCACCTTCATGTCAAGATCAAGTTAGTCCATCCCATGACCCCATCCTTGGTCAACATTCTATACAAAATCATGTTATCCAAGACAAATCTATCACTGGTCAAGATTTTATTTCCAATCATGTCATTCAAAATAACCCCATCTTTGACCAAGACACTATCCTTGACCTCTATGCCGTTCAAGACCAAACACTTGACGAACTTATTCAGGCTTTGACTATCAAAACTTTCCAAAATGAGACACTTTCCTCCATGGGACACATAGATGATATACCTCTAGAACATGAGTCTTCTACTATGGACATATTTGCAAATGATCAAGCTATAGCTGAATTCATGGGACTATATGAAAATGACCATAAAGATGGTTTCAACATCAACTTGGAAGCATCAGAAAAATCTTTTGAATCTGATATGTCAAAATATAAGACCACAAATGTTAATAAAAAATCTATCCATCATGTTAATGAAGCTATGAATGGTGTTTCTATACCTGCATAAAGACAAAGAACGAGCACAATATTAGATCTAAATGCAAGATAGAAGCAACATTCCCCATGAAATTAGATTGCAACATCAAAATAGGAAAGAAATAAAAAACAACACAATAAAAGCAATGAAATCCTATTCTAATGAGAAAGCCTTCAATCCCATGGGGGAATTGGTGCCACTTGTGTGTAGGAAATGGCCTTTTCCCAACTCCTTTGTGTGATTTGATGAAGATCCTTAAATCCTTGATGCAATTTTGACAAAACCTTCATAAGATTGATACAAAATTATGAAATTCAAAATACAATGGATGAATTTATGGATGAAATTGGGTATAATAAGCTTGCATGGATTGTGGATGATCAATTCAATAGGAGAATCCCTATATTTATAGATTTCAAGAATGGAAGAATAAGAAAAATGGATGAATGTGGGATAATAGACCAACCAATGAGAGGAGGCCACTTGTCAACATGTGATTGGAGGAGGAATGAGCACATTTTGATGAATGTGCAAACAAATGCAATTACGTGGAATTTGAAATTAGTGAAATGACAAGTTGGAGGGAGAGGAAAATGGAGTTAATACCACTTGGCTCAAGGAAAAGGACATGTAAGAGGCCTGTAATGCCTTTAATTCTAAGTTGAGGGAAAATGGATGATTTAATAAATCAATTAAATTCATTTATTGGTGTTGTAAGTGTGAATATGTGAATAAGATTAAAACACTTCTTAATATGACATTATATCAATGATTAAACAAATTGAATCAATTCAAAATAGTAATCAATTGAAAGCGTCATATTGCTCCCTATCTCCAAAGATTTGTTAATTCAAAATTGCTCTCAGATTGTTAAGCACTATGATTGTTAAAATGACTATCTGAAGAATGAGATGATACTAATGCAATGATATGGAGTTAAAAGACAATACTAGATGATAATTGAATTAAACTAGCATGATATGGGTATGAAACAGATAATTGCAGCTACAGGAGGCAACCATGATATTGAAACTTGATTGCTTGATGCTTGATGTGTGAATGCTGGATGCTTGAATGCTAATGTCTATATTCCTGCATAGTAAGAGTGCACAAACTTGATTATCTGGATCCTTTTCTTGGTTCAATGAAGCTTTATTTATAGATTTCCTTGCTATAGAAATGCACAGGGAAAGCTTTGAGAGGCTTGGATTCAATTTGGAGAATTGAATGGTGAGAAATGGAGGAGATTGAGAGAAAGATGGAGATTGTCTCTACCCATGAAAACACCAGGAAAGAGAAGAGGAAGGATTGATGGAGGAGGATTGAGAGATCAAATTCCAAATTTGTCTCCAAAACTTCCCGTGAAGTTTCAATGCGTTAATTGTGACAATTTTAGACATAGATTAGACATAGGAAATCTAATTCATTTTTGAGGAAATGTAGATTGGAATATTCCTTATGCTCTAATTCAAATATTTTTGATTTATTTAAATTAGGAAAAGGGAGATAAATAATTTAATAAAACAAACTATAGGATAGTTGTTTATTAAATTAATCAGAGGAATATGGCAATTAACTAATAAAGCGTTTGATCTTTATTTAATTAATTCGAGAATGATGTGATAGATTGAAATAGGGATTTGATAATTAAATTTGAACAAAGTATTTAATTTTTTTTATTTAATTAAGATGAATTTGGAAGAATTTAAATGTGAATGTGAATGTGAACTATATAAATAAATATTTCTATTTATTCAAACAGTAGAGGAATTTAGAATAATTAATCAAATAATGTGTATTTAATTAGTCGGATGCTCCAGACCAATTTTAGGTGTATACATTTTTCCCCTCTTCGAAGTGATGTGTTTACATGTTGCTTCGAAGAAAATATTTTGATGCTACTACCAAGATCGATGATATAAAAAAAAATATAAAAAAAAAAAAAAATTCTGTGTGCCCCAGACATGCCCCAGAAATTGTTTTTCAGATGATTGATGATAATGTGCCCCCTCGGGAGATAAATTAATGATCTGATGATTTTTAGAAATTTTCAAAATTTTGATGATGTTCTGACGATTTGATGATGATACGATAATAAAATAATTTATCTCCCGACAAATTGATGAAGAAATAGAGCCCTCAGATGAATTTTAATTAATTTCATGGATAAAATTAATCAAAATATAATTAAATCCACCAAAAAAACCTTTTCAAAATTTATAAATAGTGCAAAAGGTTAATTTTCTATTCATTTGTGCTTTTTGAATTCAAAAAACCTTTGCGATAGAGACTTTTCTGCTAGCTAGAGCAAGATGCCTATCCCCTACCACACTCACTGATTTGAGCGCGTTAGATGTCACCGACGGCCACCCGCATATGGACCTCTGATATGTACCCCTTGACCTCCTCGTACTTCATGCCTTTTTTGTTTTTTATGCTCTTTAGCCATTAGGCATATCTAGGTCAGTTTTAGCGCTTTCCAGCCGCGTTGTAGCGCTTACAGTCCAATGTAGCGCTTCCAGTAGGTAGTTTAGCACTTTGAGTTTTAGCGCTTGCATTAAAAACTCTAGCGCTTTGGGTCGGTAATGTAGCGCTTTTGGTCAAATAGCGCTTAGGAGTTGAATTTTAGCGCTACGATGCCGACTTTTAGTACTTTGGGAAATCTAGCGCTTTGGGTTGGTTGATTAGCGCTTTCAGTGTCTGTTCTAGCGCTTCTAGTAAAGTGGCACTTCGACGGATTGTTTTAGCACTTTGATGTGGTAAAATAGCGCTTTGAGTAAAATAGTGCTTTGGGTGCCTGATTCAGTGCTTTTGGCTGATAAATTAGTGCTTTGGGTGCCTATTGTAGTGCTTCGGGTTAGAATTGAAAATTTTGACTTAGTGTACCTAGATTTTTCCAATTCTGATCATGTCCATTCTTCAGATTGGTAATGATTGATAATCCAAATTCTTGGATTGATGATTTAAATAAGACTAACTTCTCATGATAGGCGAGAAGAAAAATCCAATTTGTGATGATCCTCATGATAGGTAAGGAAATGATTCAATATTTGATAAATCTCATGATAGGTGAGATCTAGATAATGTTTCGATGAACCTCATGATAAGTGAGATTTGACGTTTGCCTATGAATTTTGATCGAAAATTCATACCTAATTTTTGGAATAGACTTTGATAGTAGAATGACTTTTGATTTATTGACATAGTTCACTGATAGTAGAATTGACTTTTGATTTCGTGACATAGTTTACTGATAGTAGATATTTCATTTGTGATGATAGGAGCATTTAGGTACTCTCCAGATTTGAGAGAGGTTTCCACAGATGACAGATTTGATTCCTCATCTGACACTAGATGAGCTTTAGGTGATAGGCCAATGTGGCCTGACTCACTTGCTTGATATGCCCTAGATTACGATTAATCGAGGTCTATTGACTGCATTAGCTGAGAGGTGGCATAGCAACCACAACACCTTTCACTTACCCACTGGTGAGATGACGGTCACACCTGAGGATGTGTGGCGTATCTTGCACATTCCATTCATGGGGGAGATTATGACCTATGATTCTCATGGGACCAGTACCAGAGATGCTCTTTGCAGAGTTTTTCAGGATCAGGACATTGAGGGTCCGAGTGTTCGATGGCGGAGGATCACTGATTCTTATGCGACACTACCAGTAGTGTTAGCTGTATTCATTGGAGGTTTCCTTTGCCCTAATCGTAGGTCAAAGGGATTCCTTGTTGGCTGGGGTAGGACTTTTGAGAGCATGATGGTACATGGTACCAGATATGCATGGGGGATGTGCATGCTAGCGCATCTTTACCATGATCTTCATTCAGTTGTGTACCTAGGTGCACGTAGTTTATCTTCAGGGACGACCCTGTTACAGGTGTGGGGATGGGAGCATTTTGCCATTGCTCGACAATTGCCATTGGCATATAGACCAGCTGACAGACCGTATGTGTTTAGATACAGAGGTTGATTTACATAGGACTGGATGGGCAAGTTAGAGCATTGGAGGTAGGTTTTTGATGATACTAAGACAGTTACATGGTGTGCATACCTTGACTATAAGCAGTGGGAGGAGGGTGATACAATGTTGGGATTGTTTTGTGATTCTATGTACCTCATTGGTCAGACTCCATTTGTGATAGAGAGATTTTTGCTACACCAAGTGTACAGGCAATATGGCATCGTACAGTGTATGTCACAGGGGGTAGCTCATTATGCAAGATGACAGATGGATATTCCTGATTGGGGGCCCTGTTTATCATATGATGTTGTAGTAGAGGGGTACAGGGCATTGCAGCCATCACCTTGGGATATGTGGAGGGATATTGCAGAGGCGGATATGACAAAGGAGTACACAACATTTCTGGCCTTGGTTTCACATCCTCGCATCACCATTCCCAATGAGCCAACACCACTACCTATAGAGGAGGATGTGGCAGAGGATGTTGTAGAGGGTGAGGGTGATATCCTAGCAGATGGTACCCAAGAGAGTGAGAGTGAGGACAGTAGTAGTAGTGGTGATAGTGATGGTGGTAGTGGAGGGGACAGAGGAGCAGGGCCAGCCATCAGTAGCACTCCCTCATCTAGTAGGCCTCGCAAGAGGCGAGCATTGACAGTGCCACCTGTGGATTATCATAGACAGATTACAGGCTTATAGGCACAGGTTCAGACACTACAAGGGTAGTTGGTACAGGCTAGGGGTATGCTCATGTAGATCTAGACTCAAATGCAAGCCCAGGCACAGGCTCATGCTCAAGCTTTATAATAGGTATAGGGACAGTTGGCTGCGGTACAGACACAGGTGGCCACTTTGATAGCCGAGAGAGATAGTGCACGGCAGATTACCGAGAGGGCACAGGAGACAACAGAGACTCTCTAGAGAGTGGGTGATGGCACATCCATAGGGGATTACATGAGAGAGGTTCTGCGGGTAGGCCGAGAGGTAGAGTTCTATAGGGGTCGGTACCATGATGCAGTTCTTGCTGAGCGGAGAGTGAGTTATGCCCCATCCAGATCTGGGCAGACACACACACAGATAGTGAGTGAGGGGGTTACACAGTCTCCATGCCAAGATCCCAGAGATCCTGGTCCTTTCGAGGGTGATGGTGGTACAGGTCCTGCTAGGCCCGCATACTCTGGTAGTAGCAAATCATAGAGGCTATTGATGATCCTCATTGATGTATTTTTAGACTTCATTGTATACTTGACACTTGATGATATATATGAGATGCATTTGATGTGAGATGATGATGGTTTCATGATCTCTATGTGATGGATGTTTTTATTATATGCTTTATGTGATGAGTTTATCTAAATGTGATGATGTATATGAAAGATGTTTTATTTTAATACAATGATGTAACGATGTATGTATGTGTAGAATATATGATATATGGATATATGATGTGATGTATCGATTCTAAATGATGATCTATACGAATGTGATAAAATGTGATCAAAATGTATGAATGGATGGATAAATGCTTTTTTTATTTTTTAAATGTGATTATGATAAATGATGATCTTATGATGGATGGTAAATGTATGAATGGTAAACAATGTGTGCATATGATGTTGGTAGATGATAATGTAATGAATGTTTTATGGTAAACTGAACCTAATGTACTGATGGTAGAAATTATGATGGATGATGAAATGTATGAATGATGAAATGATGATGTAATATGTTTTTGATGATTTTTGGATTTATGTCAAGTATACTCTATCTCTTTTGTAGATTAGATAATCGTTGATTTGGAACTCTTTATGCAACAAATATTCTACAGATAATGAATCATGATGAATGCAATCTAATATTTAACATGTAACTATATGCAAAAAATGATTTGTCATTTTAACAATACTTTTGTGCTTTTTGTCATCATAGAGCTTTTATTGGATGTTGAAAGTGAATACAAGCGTTAATGATTTGGTTAGACCAATAACGACCTGAGTACTTCTTTCATGATTTTTGATATTGCAAGTAAACACAAGCATCTAGGTATATTTGAACCGAGATGACCTGAGCATTATTGCATAAACAGATAGTGATTAATCATTTGGATGTGTGAATTCTGAATGTCATCGTCGATACATTTGCATAGCACATCCCCCGACAATTTATACATGTAAATGATTAACATACAGACAACAGATAATAAAACATCATTCTTTTTCCTTGTATCTCTAGTTTAATACATCATTTAGTTACTCCAAAGAAATGATAATCAAAATATAATTTATCCATTTTCACTTAGTGTGTTTTAATCATTTTTCAGATTTTAGATCATCCATCCTAATTTTTGACATGTTTTTGGATTTTTGAGATTTATGATGAAAGACCTAACCTACTAACTAATCCTAGGGGTTTTGGGGGCTAATCAAAGATTAGCCTTGCCTATGTTACACATGTAGAGACCACGTAGTTCGACTGACTCAAACCTATTTTTTGGATTTTGCATTTTAAGACTAACGTATTTGACATTTTTTTTTTTTTTGGATTTTTCGATATGATATGGATGTTTGAATGCCTTCCTAATGATGATTGATGTCACACTTTGATCTTTGTTTTTGTTTTCTACCATATTGTTTTTCTCCCTTTGGTGAAATCGAGGTGTTGTTGCCCCTAGTGATATCCAGATGTTTCCCCCAAGCTTTGGAGTGAGACTTGACTATGTGAAATGATTTTGATATGGATGCAATGATGGCAAAGCTTTTGACATGATATGAAATGGTACTGACTGCCAGATGAATGATCCTGATATGCATCAAAATAGATGGGAAAGTTGATCATAGAATCACATACGATGCCTGTTTCCAGGTTTTCACCATATGCTTTGATTACACTCTCTATTTTTGTGTATTTTTCTAATTTTTTTTTTTACTTTTTCTTTCTTTTTGTATTTTCTATTTTTTTGTATTTTTGCATTGCCAAGATGCCTGTTTGCCAGGTTTTCATCAAGGAAACCATTTTCTGAAGTTTAACCCGTGCACTAGGAGGTTCAAGCATAGAATTTTCGGAGATGAATACTGTTGATAGGTTCATCAAAAAAATCCCCGTCCAACATTGATAGCTGATATGCTCCTGATCCATACATTGATATGACGAAAAAAGGACCAAGCTAGTTAGGCTCAAATTTCCCTTTCTTCTCCTTGTCCTGCTGATTCCTAGGGTTTTCCTTTAGTACCAAGTCACCAAAGTGAAAGACCCTCGGTTTTACCATGTGGTTGTAACTTCTTGACATCCTCTGTTGATAAGCCGTTAGATGATTGACAGCTTGTTGATGATGCTCATCCAGCAACTCTAGTTCTTGTAGTCTAGAGACCCTATAGTCTTCATCTGATATGATACCTTTGAGTGATACATGTAGGGATGGAATCTCAACTTCAATTGGCAATATGGCTTCTGACCCATATACTAAGGCATATGGGGTAGCTCCCGTTGGTGTTATGATGCTTGTTTTGTAGGCCCATAGTGCAGGATTGAGTTGAACATGCCAATCACGTCCGACATCATTAACCATCTTTTTGAGAATTTTGAGTATTGTTTTGTTTGAGGCCTCTCCTTGGCCATTCCCTTGAGGATAGTACGGTGTTGAAAACTGATGTTGGATATGAAACTTATCACATAGTTCTTTGACATCTTGATTCTTGAATGGTCATCCATTATCAGTGATAATTGATTGAGGGATTCCATATCGACATATTATGTAGTTCAAAATGAAAGAGGAGATCTGCTTCCCAGTGATGGTAGTAAGAGGTACTGCTTCAATCCATTTTGTGAAATATTTTGTAGCTGTTATAATGAACTTATGTCCATTAGATGAAGATGGATTGATTTTGCCTACCAAACTAGTCCCCATTGACAAAAAGGCCATGTTGATGTAAAGGGATGTAGTTCCTACACTGGTGCATGAATCATTGCTGTGAATTTGACACTTTTGGCATTTCTTGACAAACCGATAGGATTCTTTCTCCATGCATGGCCAATAATATCCCAAACGGAGGAGTTTCTTAGCTAGGGTTATCCCACTCAAGTGAATGCCACAAATACCCTCGTGAACCTCTCATAGGGTTGTTTCAGACTTGCTGTGTTCTAGACATTGGAGTAAAGTACCATCAAGACCTTGACGATAAAGTATGTCTGTGATTAAAGTATGTCATGTGGATTGGCGGATGAAGTTTTGTTTCTGGTTCCTGGATAGGTCAGGAGGAAGGACATCATTTTTTAGGTAAGCATATATCGTTTCATAGATGGAGGTTTCAATAGTTTCTATATGGTAGATAGTAGTAGATTCTAGATTATTATGGGAAGGACATGATACTTGTTCTACCATAAACTCATAACAGACATGTTTCTCAGGCAATTGTAGTAGTGAAGTGATTGTAGCCATAGCATCTGCAACTTTGTTCTCAGCTCTTGGAATTTGATCAAACTTGATGCTGCCAAATGACTGTTTCAGATTATCTATTTGTTGTTTGTAGGGCATCAACTTTTCATCTTTTGTTTGATACTCATCATTTACTTGATAAACGACTAGTTGAGAATCCCCATATACCTGTAAGTTTGTTATAATCCACTAGATTGCTATTTTGACCCCAATGATTAAAGCTTCATATTTCGCCACATTATTTGTACACTAGAACATTAGTCTATATGATTTAGGAATGGTGTGTCCTTGGGGAGATATGAACAAAATCCCTGCTCCTGATTCGCGTTGTGTGTATGATCCATCAAAATATAATACCCATTGCTAGGGCATTACTGTGAATTTCTGCATCTAGGAACTCCATTGTCATTGGTCGATCATCTGGTAGAGGACCCTTAGCCAATTTTTCAGTGATTTCCTATCCCTTGATTGCCTTTATCTCTACATATTGAATGTCAAATTCGCTTAATAGCATGACCCACTTTTCCAGTCTACTTGTTAGGGCAGCCTTACTGAGCAGATATTTTAAAGGATCGATCTTTGATATTAGCTTCATTTTATGATTTACCATGTAGTGTCTTAGCTGTTGAGTAGTGAATACCACTATTAAACAATATTTTTTTATGAAAGTGTAATTGATTTCATATTTGTTTAAAGTCCGGATGATGTAGTAGATAGCATGTTCTTTTCCTTCATTATCCTCCTATGCTAATAGTGCCCCTAAAGAGATATTTGTTGTGGCAATATACAATATGAGAGGCCTTCCTTCTGTTGGTGGTATGAGAATTGGTGGTGACATGAGATACTGTTTGATTTGGTTGAAGGTCGTTTCACACCCCTCATCCCACTTGAAAACTATATTTTTATGCAATAGATGATTAAAAGGATGACTTTGTTCCGCCAGCTGGGAGATGAATCTCCTGATCGATTGGAGTCTTCCTTGTAGTGATCTGAGTTGACTAATATTCTTAGGAGGTGGAATCTCCATTATAGCTCTGACTTTTTCTGGATCCACTTCAATTCCTTTTCCTGAGACAATGTATCCCAATAGTTTTGCTGATGTGACCCCGAAGACACACTTCTTGGGATTTAATCTGACATTGAATTTCTCCATCTGAGTGAAGATTTTGTCTAGGATGTGCAAATGTCCTTCCCTTGTAGTATATTTTTCCAAGATTTCATCCAAGTAATCCTCCATGAAGGTGTGCATCATATCATGGAAAATTTTCATCATTGCTCTTTGATAAGTGGCTCCTGCGTTCTTTAGACCAAATGGCATGACGTTCCAACAGAAGGTCCCCCATGGACATGTGGATATCGTCTTTTCCTAATCTTTTGGGGCTATTTTTATTTGATTGTACCCAGAGAAACCGTCCATGAATGAAAACATGGCATGCCCTATCATCAAGTCTACAATGATGTCGATATTTGGGAGTGGAAAATCATCCTTTGGGCATGCTTTGTTTAGGTCCCTGAAATCTGTGCATATTTCGATGGTGTTGTCCGGCTTGGAAACAAGTACCAGGTTTGATATCCATTTGGCATAGTCTATAGATCGTATGAATTTAGCATCCAATAATTTCTTTAGCTCTATTTTTACCATCAATGTGATGTGAGGATGCATTTTTCTTAATTTTTACTTGACAGGCTTGATTCCTACGGGCAAAGACAAGTGATGCATAAGCAGATTTGAGTCTAGGCCTGGCATATTAGAATATGACCAAGCGAAATTGATGCTTTTCTTTAAAGAATTGGATGAATGTCAGTCTTTCTTGTTTTGTCATGGATTCTACCAGATGTAGGATTTTTGCCTTGTCTTCAGTGCCAATATTCACAGACTGTGTTGGTTCCACTAGGACTGATGATCTTTCATGATAGTGTTCCGGAAGAGTTTCGAATCTTCCATCCTTCAGTGCCATAGAAAGGTTTTCACTGTTGGATGAATTCTTTATTTTTACTTTTTCCAGATCTAATGCCGCCAGAGAATGGTTTTCACCATTAGATCTATTTTCCCTATTATCATTTTTGCAACTAGAAGATTTGACACCCTCCTGCTGAGTTGTGTTGTTATGAGCATTACAGACAAAATTTTTACCAGGTTCAACATGACATAGGAAGTTTATGATGGCATCATTGTTTGTAAATATTGGTATATTCAAAGGTTCGATAGGTTCCCAGTCAATGAGTTTCGGATGGATTAATGGCATGAGGTTATCATATTCTTGTAAGGAAATGGATGTAAGGGTGTGGACAACCATTTCGTCATAGTCGTTCATTGGAATATCGAGGTCCATGATGGTACTTTCATCTAGATTGTCTAGTTCGCTTGAGGTCTATTTGTCCCCACTTGAATCATCGATATTTAGTGACTCTCCCATGAATGGTCTAGACCTAGAGCCTTGGCCCTCCTCAGGTGTGGGTGTATATTGTTGGATGACATCAATATGAATATCTATAAAAGATACATCAGAACATGAATCCCATTCATACTCATTGGAATCTCTTTCAGAGCTATTTCTAAGTTGAAGAATTCTTTCTACAACCTTCTTCTCAAGTTCCTATTTTTCTTCATTAGAGTATCCCAGTCCTGGCTTCTCCTTTGAGTGGAGAGTGAGGGGTGCAATAGGCTCTATGATTCCATCATTTCTTAGTCCAACAGGTCCTTGTCCTTGATATCCCATTTTTTCTAAAATAGCTTTCCCTTTTCCATATTTATCGGTGTTGATGTTGACATTTTTGATGTTGATTTCTGATGTAGAAGGGACCTCATCTTTGTATAGCCAATCCAAGATTGCTTTATTGTCCATTTCATCCTCTATTGGACCCATTTTGATAAACATTTCTTGAAGAACCGTGACTAGTAATGATGTTTGAGGTTTTATCATAGATGGTTGACCATATGTCTTAGGAGATGGCATTAATTGTGATAGGTTAAGTGATTTCTCCATAGAATATGTTCCCATTCCTTTGTCAGTCAGTTGAACTTTCTTTTGAAAGTTGTGCAATAAAGAAGTTTTCTGATCCATATTATCTATTGATTGAGTTTCAACAAGACTTGTCTCTTTTTCTTTACCTTTCTTCTCTACCCATTTTATAGTGATGCTTGGATGTTGTTTGTCTTTGGATGATGATGCTTCCCTCTTGTGTGGTATGAAGGTATCTTGAGAGATCCTAAGGGTGTCACAATGTTGTGGGTGATTGTAATCAGTAGATATAGTTACCTCTCATCCATTTATCGAAAACTTCAAGCATTGATGATATGTCGAAGGGACAGCTTGCATTTCATGGATCCATGGTCGGCCCAAGAGAATGTTATATGTTAATTCTTTCTCCAACAATTGACATGCAATATGTTTCATCATGGCCCCCACTTGGATGGGTAGCACAATCAAGCCTTTAGATGATCTGTCTTCTTCATCATATGCTTTGATAGTCATTTTTCTATGAGAATCAATAGCTTCATCTGAATATCCTAGTGCATGGATTAACTTAAGAGTGCAAATGTTCAAACCAGCTCCCCCATCTATTAAGACTCTCTTGACGTGGTGATTGTGTATCAAGACTTCAATATGTAGTGCAGTATTATGGGGATGATTTAGCGAGATATCATCTTGTTCAGAGAATGACAGACAATGTGGGGTAGCCAAATGTCCCACCATAGCTTGGAACTGACAAACATCTAGATTCTTTGGTACCATAGTAGCAACTAAAGCTTGTTCTAGAATCTCTTTATGTGATGCTGATATTTTAATTAGCTCTAGTATTGATATCTGAGCAGGAATCTTTTGCACTTGATCGATGATGTTATAGTGAGATGGAGGTGGAACTGCGTGTGTAGACCCAATTCCTTTTAGCATGACCTTGGCTTGTCCTCTAGTCGTTACATTTACTGGTTGATGCTCTTGATGTTCTCTAATTTTTATGACATTGATTTGATTATCAGAGTTTGATATGTTTGGGAGCAAGTCCGATGGAGTAGTATTGTTGATTTTGGGTTTGTCAATGTTGTGACTGACTATGTGATCATTCTCTATGCCAGATAGGCAAAGGATGGTGGTGTCAAAAACATGGTTGGCATTCTTCCCTTTTTTGTATGAAGATCATGATTCTCCTTTGTCATAGTTTGGCAGAGGGTCTTTGAAAGCTGAGTGGTCATTATTGTTTTGAGGTATTTCCACATATGCTTTATTATTGTCAATCAAATCTTGTATTGCGTGCTTCAATTCCATACAATCATTGGTTTTGTGACCTTTAATACTATGGAAGTTGCAGTAATCAACCTCATTCCACCATGGTAGTTTGACTTTTGGATCCCAGAATCGGGCTTCCCGTGTGGTGAGAAGGCCACTAGCAACCAATTCTTTCATTGCTGATTCTATTGATTGTCCTAAGGGTGTGAACTTGTGCCGATTGGATGGTTTCTTATATGGTTATGTCTTTACGATCTCATTACTTTATATGACATTTGACTTGATAAGTTGATCATTGTTTCGATTCTTTGATGTAGATGTTGTCAAGTTGAAGACTGGTTTGACATTTTGGGGTTCATTCGTTGTTTCATTTGTAGTTGTGGTTCGATTCTTTTGCCAACATTTTGGCTTGTCATTGCTTGAGTATTGATTGGAGGAGTTATTTGTGTTATTTCTTTTGTCACTGAAATGTTTGATAACTCCTCTTTTGACTAACGCTTCCTCAATTTTAAGACCATTTTCGATGACTTTTTCGAATGTGGGAGGACATTGTAATTCGAGTCTATAACTCATTTCCTCCATCAATTTTTCAATGAATAACTCCATCTTTTCTTCCTCGGGAATAGATTGAGGATACCTAGCAAACAATCGTCATCATCTTTGTAGAAAAGACAAGAATGTCTCCCCTTTGTTTTGCTTTAGGTTATAAAGATCCTTTATTGTAACATCGTGTTGGATGTTTAAGGAGTACTAAGAAATAAACCTATTGACTAATTCCTCAAAAGTTCTGATACCTAGTTGTAGTTTCAAAAACCACTCCATACATGATCCTCCCAAGCTCCTTGGGAGTAATCTCATTAAGTAAGTTTTCTCTTGGGAAAACTCGAGACTCATTGTTTTGAATTCCCTGATATGATCTATCAGATCTGTTCTTCCATTGTACTTATCGTACTTTAGGATTTCGCAATGTCTAGGGAAAGGTATCAGACCGACCGTTGCGTCAAAAGGATAAGGACAAATGTCCTGTATCGCATATCTTTTGGTACTTCCTTTCATCATATCCTGCATCTGTTGTTGTAACAGTTGCATTTGAGATGTTAAAGCGGCAACTGGATCTATTGTTTGTGTTGGACGCAAAATTTTAGTCTCACTTGTTTTAGGTGCTTCCTTCAGATAGTTAACATCGAAATCCTTGGGAAGTTTGGCACCTAATGCAACCAACATTAAAAGATACTTCTCAATATCTTGTTCTAGACTATTTTCCATAAATATATGGAACTTGGGATCTTGTTGAGCTGCTTGAATATCCTCTACCATTGTTTGAGATGTTTCAAGTTCTTGCTCTAAGAGTTTCTGCTTTTGGGACCTAGTGAAGATTGGCATACAAATTCTTACCCTTTCTTCTGAAATGTTGATCTTATTTGCTGGAAAATGTCAATTGGATTTTTAACAAAGTCGAATAAGATGACTGATCTTATTGATTTGACTATGTTTAAGAAATTGGATTAATATACTTGATTTCATGATAAAGGATGATAGTATCCTGATGATGAAACTTCACTGTAGTAATCGATTGTGTATTTGATTTTGACAATTGTGATTTGCAAGATCTTGTTTCAGTTGATAGGATTAGAGATTTTGTATATACCTTTCTGATTTTGGTCTCTAGACAGTGATTCTGATGAAAAGAAACTTGGTTCTGATGAAAAATGTTGACGAAATGACAGACTTTCTGACTGGTAAAAATCTTGAACTCTTTGTTGTAGAAGTGCTAGTTCCCCGAAGCGCTAGAACAGAGTTCCGAAGTGCTGAAACAGGTGATGAAAGTGCTATCTTGACAGAAGTGCTAAAACAGTGCCTGGAAGCGCTATAGAATTTGATGAAAGCGTTATTTTACCAAAAGTGCTAAAACAGTGCATGAAAGCATTGTGGAATTGGATGAAAGTGTTGTTTTACTGAAAGCGCTAAAACAGTGCCCGAAAGCGCTATTTCACAAAAGCGCTAAAATAGTGACCAGAAGCACTAAAACAGGTTTTCAGAATGCTTAAACACAAAAAATTTCAACTCTCTATTGTAAAATATGATCTGGCCTTGTGGCATACTATATCAGGGATTGTAGAAGATAAGAAGGATGTATGCATTGACTACAGTTGTGATGTTGAGTGAGAGCTCTTCTGTGAAAGAAAGCTCGTGAATAAAGCGGTTCTACCGTGTAATCTAATGTGTGACCCCTAGCAAAATCATGATATCTGTGGATGAATGTTCTATGTTGTAAGAAGAGTTTGCGATTTTGATAAAGAAAACATTGTTTTCTCAATTTATTTCTATAACCGAGAGGTTTCTTGCGTTTTGTGATTTTGATTTTTCTCTTGAGAAACATGGTGGACTTCCACTTTCGTAGCATGGATTTTCTAATCTAACTTGACTTTGTTGGTTTTTAGGATGATCTTTAATCTTATTTTAATGAATTTGTGAAAATACAGCAAGCAATTGTGAATAATTGTTTTTAACCGAATAGATCGTATATGTTCAAGGATCACGAATGATTCTTATTGATTTTGACGAGTTATTTTGACAATTATACACAAATCAAACAAATTCACAACCCACATCTTGAATTATGTTGACTCACACAGCCGTGTCACCCCCTAGAGGGCACCCGTGTTTTTGTCATTGCCAGACACGTACTCAAAGTGACGGAAGTGGATACCAAATCCCTTGAGCAAGAGATCCTTGGTAATTATATGGTGAGTGTCTTGGGGGAAGATTCTTCCCTCCCCTTGCATTGTGAGTATGACAATGTATGGATACTAACTCAGCGAGAAACTACTCTATGGTTCGTAGATAGGGTTCCGTTCGGTTCAGCAAATAGATAGACTCCCTCAGGAGACCTCCGAATCTTTAGAACAAAGATTTTGGGGATGGTTATCTTGCTCACTACCATCAAGTTGGACTTTCATCAACAACTTGCATTTTTATTATAGTGGGTTGGAAAACCTGGCTTTGGTTGTTCCGACTTAGGTCGTTCCCGTAGGGTGAGTACTTTTTCCCACTACGGCAGGCCTGCTAAAGGATTTAATAAAGCATAAATGACATGAATTAAAAAGTGAATCTGGCACTTTGGTCACCCAGTTAAGGGGAGAGCATAAGCCTAATCACCACAAACACAACATATAAGTTTTTCCTATTTTAAAAGCCCAAAAAGAAATTTTCTAATCTAAGTGAAGGTGTTGCTTCACAGAAATCATGATGTTCTTTTTAACTTCTACTGTAAGAATGTGATGATTATCCTAGGATTGATAGATTTGTTTTTTGAAAAATAACAAGTGACTACCCTAGGATTGATATATTTTAGGAACTTTGAAATGACTATCCTAGATTGATCAATTTTAGAAAACTTTGAAGTGACTATCCTAGATTGATCAATTTTAGATAACTTTTAAGTGACTATCCTAGATTGATAGTTTTTATTCCAACTATGAAAAAAATTAAAATATGGCCATAGCCATGTCGGATCCAAACTGATTTTTACAAAAAGCGTTCGAATATTGCACTAAAGCGCTAAAACAGTTACCTGATACGCTAAAACCCAAAAGCACCGAAACAGAGTACCGAAGCGCCGAACTTTGTCATGGAAGCACTAAAACACCCGATGCACTAAAATAGTGACTGGAAGTGTCGAAGTTTGTCCTCGAAGCACTAAATCACCCAATGCGCTAAAATAGTGACCAGAAGCACCGAAGTTTGTCTTGGAAGCGCTAAATCACCCGATGTGCTAAAACTGCGGCCGAAAGTGCTAAAACTTTTAATGGAAGCGCTAAAAGAAAACACGTTGCAAACCTACATGACACTTTCTAGAAAATTGATAATTTTGATAAAATTGGGGTTAATGCCCCCATGGTGGGTGCCAAATTGTAAGTGTGAATATGTGAATAAGATTAAAACACTTATTAATATGACATTATATCAATGATTAAACAAATTGAATCAATTCAAAATAGTAATCAATTGAAAGCGTCATATTGCTCCCTATCTTCAAAGATTTATTAAATCAAAATTGCTCTCAGATTGTTAAGCACTATGATTGTTAAAATGACTATCTGAAGAACGAGATGATACTAATGCAATGATATGGAGTTAAAAGACAATACTAGATGATAAATGAATTAAACTAGCATGATATGGATATGAAACAGATAATTGCAGCTACACGAGGCAACCATGATATTGAAACTTGATTGCTTGATGCTCGATGTGTGAATGTTGGATGCTTGAATGCTGATGTCTGGATTCCTGCAGAGTAAGAGTGCACAAACTTGATTATCTGGATCCTTTTCTTGGTTCAATGAAGCTTTATTTATAGATTTCCTGGCTGTAGAAATGCACAAGGAAAGCTTTGAGAGGCTTGGATTCAATCTGGAGAATTGAATGATGAGAGATGGAGGAGATTGGGAGAAAGATGGAGATTGTCTCTACCCATGAAAACACCAGGCAATAGAAGAGGAAGGATTGATGGAGGAGGATTGAGAGATCAAATTCCAAATTTGTCTCCAGTTTGTCTACAACACTTCCCGTGAAGTTTCAAAGCATTAATTGTGACAATTTTAGACATAGATTAGACATAGGAAATCTAATTCATTTTTGAGGAAATGTAGATTGGAATATTCCTTATGCTCTAATTCAAATATTTTTGATATATTTAAATTAGGAAAAGGGAGATAAATAATTTAATAAAACAAACTATAGGATAGTTGTTTATTAAATTAATCAGAGGAATATAGCAATTAATTAATAAAGCATTTGATCTTTATTTAATTAATTCGAGAATGATGTGATAGATTGAAATAGGGATTTGATAATTAAATTTGAACAAAGTATTTAATTTTTTTTATTTAATTAAGATGAATTTGGAAGAATTTAAATGTGAATGTGAACGTGAACTATATAAATAAATATTTATATTTATTCAACAGTAGAGGAAATTAGAATAATAAATCAAATAATGTGTATTTAATTAATTAGATGCTCCAGACCAATTTTAGGTGTATACAGGTGCAAGTCGCAAAATCTAGAGGATTGAGGTGATTAGGATTAGATTTAATCATGATTTGACAATTTTGACTTAGATTTTAGGATTTATTTAAATCAAAGTTGAGAGGAAAATGATTTTTGGATTTAATTAAATAAAGATTGATTTATTTAATTAAAGAGAGTGATGTTATATTTAAACCAAATAAAGGTTAATTTATTTGATTTAAAGAAATGACGTTAGATATTTAATTAAATAATGTAAATTATTTAATTAAAGGAGAGACTATAGGATTTAATTAAACAAAAATATTTAATTAATAGAGAAGAATGACTTAATCGGATAAAATTGATTTATTTAACTAAGAGAGGAAATATGATGAATTTAATCAAATAAAGATTATTCAATTAGATTAATTAGTAAAGGGGGTGATTTAGGAAGAAACAGTGTTAGTAAGACTAGGATCAGGTGTGTAGGATCAACTTGTATATTTTTTGTGTCTATAGAAGCTACAACATCTTATCAACTAGGACCATCTACCTTTGCCAAAGCAGGCTTTCTTATAGATGAGAAGATTCCAAGCATTAGTTTCCACAATAAGGATGGGTTAGCATCTTGCTTCCGAAATGACAAGTATCCCATCGCAAACAGAATCTTTCAGAACATGCATTATCAAGGAAAAGGAATAGGCCTACACGAGCAAGGAATACTAGAACCTATAAAATTTCAGGCAGATTATAGACATCAAGGTCTTGGCTATTCCTCATTTAGAGAATCTAATGTTGTTAGTGGTCCCTTCTCGATATCAGGGTCAAATTTATCTAATACAAACATCAAAATGGGTGTCATGAATAGTCCTTCTCATAATATGTCTTCCATCCACACCATAAACCGTCATCCCAACATGAATAAACCTTCCCTTTGGAACCAACAAAAAGAAAATTATTACAAATCCAAAGTTCAAAATCAAATGTTAAAGGCCATTAAATCAAACAAAAACTCAAGTGGACAAATCAAGTTAAAATGGATCCCAAAGAAGAATGGATCAAGTCAAGAAAAAAATCAATCAAATCCAAAAATCAATCAAAATGTTGAGCCACAAGAAAAGAGGACTCTCACATATAATAAATGTCCACCTCGTTCAAAATGGTCATCGAGCAAGGCATATAAAAGTCATGGTTCCAAACATTATCCTAATCAAAATTCAAAACTCCGCCATCGAACACCTAACAATTGCTACATCCAAATGTCTAAACAATCCTTCCATGTCTACCATAATCCATCATAATCCTCCATCTTTCTTAAATTCCAAAAATACCATGTCACAAATTCGTCGCATCTTGGCAGAAACTCTTTATCATAAGGACTCTCATGGAACTCTATCATGATGTGTGTATTATGATAAGTCCAACTCTAGTATCAAAAAGGACCACAATGACATCAACCAGTTGTATGCAAGCATTATGATCCTGACAAGGCAACTACTTCAAAAAGGTCATTATTGGCATATCATGGAACCCATCTCTACATCGACACCATTAATAGCTTCAGAATAATCAGTGAGCATCCAAGGCATCATGTCCATATAAACATATAAAAATACAAAAAAAAAACAAAAAAAAAATTGTCACCTTGATGAAAACCTGGCAAACAGGCATCATGGTGACACCAAAGAAGTCAAATATTCAAGAAAATAGTAAAGAGAAAAATTTCGTCCAATAGTGAAAATCATTCTTATGGTGTTTTGGATAAGTACTATGATGAAAACCTAGCAATAGGCATCATGTGTAAAAATAAATCATCTATGTAGACCATTACACTTGGGGAGAAGTTGTCTCATCTCCCCTACCCTTCGTATGGCATTTTTTATGACATTTCCATCTATCCATCTAATCCCTATCATTCCCATCCATTTTTTCACCTACTTTGATCTTGATAAGGACTAAGGTACAAACACATATCATGCTTTGGGAAAAATTTTGAGATGTCTTTCCTTTGACCATACCCTATTCATGAAATATCATTGCCTTCATAACCTCATTATCCCTTTGGGACATTGTCATTGGAGACCATATGATAATGCTTCTAGCCAATAATCCTCATGTCTCCTATCTTTTACCAAAGCCATCCATCTTCCTTTTTTTACCTATCACCTATCCTGGTTTCCCTTTTCAATGGTCTAAAAATCCTCCTTCATCTAGTCCTAATGAAGTCATCCCAAATGTAATGAGTCTAATCCATACAATCTTGCTATGCAACCTGTTGTGCAGTTTTTTGAACACACGCCCCACTGAAGGTTGGAACCCTCGTTTTAACTTTTTTTTTGGTGTCTTGAACTTTCTATTTTGGAGTTTTGCTTGTTTGTGCATGTGCCTTGATTTTCATCCTACCGGTTGGAATGGTCCATTTATGATTTATATTGACAACCTTAAGTTTTGGGTGCATTTTGGGCTTTTCACTGTGTTTGGGAAAATCCGCCCTAGCCGGACTTTCCCGGTTTCCCTTTGGTGCTTAGTAACGACTGCCTTTTTTCTCAAGTCCGGGGAAATTTGTCATGTCCAAATTTTTTCGAAGTCCATTGCTCTGTCGGATTCTTCGATTTTGGTCTCGGTTGTCTTGTTGATTGCATTAATGGTGATTGCACAAATTTTGAGGAAATTTTATAATGGGTTTTGAGAAGTAATTTTCCATTTGAGTTCGATTATTTACTTTCCATTTGAGTTTAGAGAACTCAAGCTTGAGGTGTGTTGTTGGATTGTGCATTTGGAAGTGACTTTGAGTGTTTCATTCAGATTTCCTAGGCACCATTCATGGTTTGCTCATACTTGAAGTTTATTGCTAACTTCCTTGGTCTCGTTTCCCTCTATTCTAATGGTATGTAGATATCCTCTCTCTCTTTTGGTTTGAATTTCTTTGTTTCAGGTGCTTTCATGTTATTCATTGCTAGGTTCTTGTTGAGTGTGTGTGCCATTCCTGGGCATTTGGGGGTTTCGTGTCTTGCCAGTCTGTTCGGGTGTTTGTCTTGAATATTTGCTTTGGGTTGGTCTTTTTTTGTTGTCTTCGGGGCCTGTTTGCATTCACCATGAATTTCCTATCTTTTTTTGCAAGCAATTTGTGCCTGATTTGTTTCATACTTTCATGGCGAAGGTTTTAGGGTTCTTGACCTAGGGCATAGCCAATCCCTCTCAATTTAATGAGAGGTAAGTTTTAAATTTGTGATTGATCCATTGGAGGTTTAGGTCAAGTCATTATCGAGCTGTAGGATTTTAGTCTGTGTCCATTCGATCTATTTAGGTGAAGACAAAGAGAAACATAGGCGTTCGGGTTTTCAATGTTTCACTAGATTCCGCCTCTGCTGGATTTCCCTGAGTTTCCTTGTTTCTTCTTTGTTCTACATAATTTGATTTAAATTCAAACTTTCACTTGCCTCATGGAATTCCTCTTCCTCTGGATTTTCCCAGTGTTCATTACTAGGTTGTTCTGCCAAATTCAGGCTTTCATGATGAGTTTGTATTGACTCCACTAAAATATGCTCCTTCAAGATTTTCCCGGATGTTCTGTGCCTCCCTCATTTTCTCGGGTTGTTGAAACTGTTGCTATTGTCAGGGATTTCCATCTCTGGCGGATTTTTTTGATGTTTTGTGGGAATGAAGAATTCGATGATTATATGAAGAAGTTGCTTATTGATGATGAATTTAGATGATCAAATGAACTTATGCGAAGTATTTTCAAGTTATTCCTTGGTTATATTGATTGCTTAAAATGATTATGTGGGGTTTGTATGCTTGTTTCATTGGATTCCGCCTAGTCCGGATTTCTCTAGGATTCCTCTCTAGTCTGGATTTCGTGAAGGGGGCTAAATCTCAAACTTTGGGATATGGATTTTAGATGCTCATTGTTTATCTTGGATCTCATTTTTTCATTGTCTTTCACTTGTTTGTAGGTAGGATCAGGACAATATGTTGCTAGGCATGGCAAAGGAAAGGCAACATATCCAAGTGCAAAAGGTTTTTCTATCTACGATATAGAAAAGGTAAAGATGGACATAAAGAGTAAAATTCTTGAGACCAGATTAACTTTTGTTCGGTCAGGAATTACTGATACCAATATGGGTATGTGGGACTATGAGGAGTTCAAGGCTGAAATGGCAGCACAAAACCTCCCTTTGTTGGCCAAAAGAACTTTGGAATCCGAGTTAGCACATGTAGCTGGTTTCCCCTCCACAGTACAATGTTATGAGTTGGTGCTTGAATGCCCCAAAAATTATGACAGGGGAACGCAAAAAATAATTGGTCCCCAGGGAAGGGTTGTGGAAAACTTTGACCCTATGTCCATTGCTAGAACTTTTGATATACCTGATAGGTCACATGTGGTGGCCTTTGATATGAATGCAGCCAAGAAGTACTATGAAGGGAATGTGGTTAAGTCCGAGTAGGTGATCAATTCTTGGTTGGAGAAGCCCAAGTCTCACTTCTCCAAGTTGCCTAAATAGTTGTTCAAACTTAAATTCAAGAGGGAATACTATAATGTCATCACTCTCCTCAACAGGTTGGTAGGGTTGAAGAATGCAAGGGTACTCGAAAGCTGGATGTTTAATGTTATTGCTCGGATGGAGCAAGGTATAGATTACCACTGGGTAGGTTCCATAAGTGCAATAATCCATGAGAAGATGTGCAATGTCTTGCAGACCAAGACCTTCACCATGACTTCTTACTTGGTGTATGCATTGGCAAGATTCCATCCATACAAGGGGTTGAGCATAGAGGTATATTCAGATAGGATGAAATCTATGAGGTGTATCCACAACTTCACCTAGGAGGAGGTAGCTATAGAAGGGCGAATGATGCATTTACTATGTATATTACCAGGTTCCTACAGGGTGCAGAACATGTTAGGATTTCAGAAAAATCCAAGGAATTGATAAGGAGGTATGGGGCATGGTTCATTCAATTCCCTACTTTCTCCTACACAAGGACTAATGGTTGTCAAAGGGCTCCTTACAGACTCCCAAGGTACCAAATGGACCATATCATACTGTTGGAAGTCACAAGGAAGATTTGTGACTTCAATGTGATTGTGAAGGGAGACAAACATAAAATAGGGTTTGGGAATGACTTCCCCTTGAAGATAGGCACAAATGAGGTTTTCCCTTCCATCCAGTCAGCTCATGTTTCTGAGGAAGAGATGAGTACTTTTGGTCTCTCTTTCCATTCTAAGAGGGCAAGGTTTGATATTACTAGTGAGGCACAAAAGAAGGCCAGCAAGGAGTATAGCCACAAAGACAACATTGAAGATTATTGGGCTAACCTTGGCGATGAATTTTATGTAAGGAAGAAGAAATTCTCCAGGCTTCTAGTAGACCTAGTAAGATTATATAACATAAAGGCCATTCCTAACCAAGTAGAGGAAGATGGAAATTTGATTCAAGGTCATATCTTTGAGGCTGTGAAGGAAAAACTGGTTGGAGAGATTGATTGGTTGGAGCAAGAAAAGATAGAGTTGGAGAAAATTATGACTCCTATGATTAAGTATACTAAAATATGGTTGAAGCACAAAATGCTAGAGTTAGAAAGTGAAGGTGTCCAGTGCACCTATGATTTTATGGGAGACTTGGAGTCTCATTCTTCTTCTGAGGAATCACATGAACAAGATCCTAAGGGTAAGACCAAGGTGAACTCTCCCTTCAAGATTAAAGTTAAGGATGTTCAAACTGAAGAGGTAGCAGATGTGGATAAACAAAGAAAGCCTATTACCAAGAAGAGAAGGCATGTTTCAAGGAGAGGGGCTGAGAAAGATAAGGAGGAAAAGGAAGAAGTGGATGTTGTTGCTCCTTTTCTCAAAAGAAGAAGACTTGCGAAAATGTCACAAAAAGAAAAGGAAACTTCCAAATCAGAAAAGGAAGTTGAGACACCTATGGTGGACATAGAAAGTTCAAGGGAAAAAACACAAGTATTTATGAGGAGGTCAAGGAATCCTTCCCTAAAGGATGCTACAACAAAGGAGGATGTTCCTATGATTGCTCCTATCATTGAACAAGAGAACGTTCCCCCTTCTCAAGATGTTGGAAATGTGCTAGAAGAACCAAGGAAGGATAAAGATACTAAGGACTTGGGTGAAGAAGAATTCCATGAAGGAGACCTCTATAATGCAGAGGCAAAAATTGATAAGGCAATCCAGTCTCCCTTGGTAGCCTATGCGGATTCACCTATAGAAGACAAATTGAGAAAATCCCCTCAACAGGAGGAGATACCAACTAAGATTCCTTCATTGGCATAGGTTATTGTAGAGGAATAGTCTCAAGAGAAAGAGGGTTCAGTTAGGGAAATCCCTAATGTGCCAAGTATTGAGAAAGATGCACCTAGTGTCCAGTAGGAGCAGGATAAACAGGATAAAGTGCAAACCAAATCCACTGTTCCAGGCTAGCTGGATAGATAATTAAAGAGTAAATTGGTAATAGTGGAAGATACTCCTCCCAATTGGGATGAACTAATGGCTAACATTGGGAAAGGGAAGACCAAGAAGAAGGCTAGGGTTGTATCCAAGATTGAAAGGGATGGATCAGGTAGTACAGTGGCTCATATTGCTACCCCTTCTTCAGACAAAGATAGAGATGGGGTGACTACAAAAGATTATCATGTGTAGAGCATTGATTTAGGGCATGCTTCTATGGAGCAAGATATTGAGGAGTATGAGAGCTCCAGTGTTGTAATTGTAGGTAGATTGAAGAAGGAGGTGCAAACCAGGCATGAGTTGGAAAAGGAGAATGAGAAATTGAAGAGGTACTTGCAGGAGTTGATGAAACCCTTGCAGTCCATTGGCTCTTTCTCCTCTGTTGCAGGTTTCTTGCCTTAAGAAACAATCTCTGAGCTTGAGAAAATGAAGGGTACTACACATGCCACAATTGGTTGGTTGCAGGGAGTCTAGACTAAGGGACATGGTGCCATCAAGGATATCTTGTCAACTATAGGGGATGCCATGAGGTCAGTGGATTGGTTGAAGACTGTGCTAGCCCAGGACAAGGAGGATATTGATCTCCTATTGCAGAAAATAAGAACAGTTATGGAATATACTAAGGATAAACTGGTGAAGAGTGGGAATCTTCCTTTCCCAAGGGTTTTTGAGCCTTGGGAATGGTTTGAGATCTTGCAAATGAGGCAAAGGGCCTTGAAGAAGTTTCATATACAAGGGAAGTAGATTGAGGACACCTTGACTAGCATTCATGATAAGTGTATCTCATTCTTTGAAATCATGACAGGGAGGAAGAAATTTTCTCCAAAGCCTCTCAGTTTGGAGCAACTCAAGAAATGGTGGAGAGATGTCTATTCTCCAATCAGTGAAGCTCCAGTCATTGAACATCAGCTAGATGATGTTGCAACCTACATTGCAGTTATTGATAGGTATTTAACAAATAGGGCTGATTGGGATGGCACGGTAAGGCAGTTAAGAGATGACATCAAGTCTCTTGAAACAAGAGTTAGGGTTTTGTTTGTGCCACCTATTGCCAAATTGGATAGAGTATGGTTGGCAATGCATGGTGAAGTGGAGCATTCTAAAGACAAGGATGGGAAGTAGTTATATAGGGCTACATCAAAGTTTGTGCTTCCCATTATCCACATGCATTGGGCCAACTTTTTGAGACCCCGGACTGACTTGGATGAAATTGGTGCAAATTGCACATTTCATGTTGTATTTGAATATCTTTTGAGGCCAACCTATTGTATGGAATTTTTATTATTGTAAAACTCTTATTTGGGCCGACCTATCTTGGGGGTTCTCTATAAATTGGGCATGATGCCTCATTTATAGGATATAGAATAGAATATAGAGGAATAGAGTGGCACATGGAATAGAGATTTCATATTTTGAGCGAATTAGGTTTTATCTTTAAGCAAGTGTTGTAACAGAAGATTGGAATTGTTTCCATTTTGGGTGACTTAATATAAGGAAGGATATTATGATTTGGTATCTCTCTTGTGTTGAGTTTTTTCTGGCATGGTTCTTGTTGTTCTATCTTCAAAATTGCTTAATTTTATTGTTAGATCATTTGGTGATGTTTAGGGTTTCATTCTTGAAATGTTTGCAGCAATCTCTAGTCCATACTTTTGGTAGTTAGCTGATTGTTAGCTGCTTTGTAAAGTTAGCCTGGACTTAAAATTGTGCTTAGTTCAATTATGAATGTTTGTTCTTTTCAATTGCAATAGGATTTTGAATGAATATTTATGATTTGAAAATCTTTAAATGCCTTGGAAGATTGCACTATTTCTATGAGATTGCAAATTTATCTGGGTCAAACAAAAAGTAGTTTTTTGAGAGATTAGTCCATTTTGAGCATCTTATCTTTTGCCATTGTCAATCTTAGGGTTAGAATTAGTCTTCGAATTATCTCTGAAACCTTTATCTTTTTTTATTTCTTTTATTATCTAAGTTAAATTTAGGGTTTGAAGTATCAACTCATTGTTAGATTTGATATATTCAAAGTCTAGTGTTTGCTTGTAGTAAGGTCCCTTAGTGATTACCATCATTTTCACATTTATCACTGAGTTGTTTTGATGCATTGTCAAGACCTGACATTAGAGACCTTGGGGTTATCTCTTTGTTCATAGAGATTTACCTTTCAAGAGAGATAGGATATAATATTCTATCTGAGTTGTTGTGCAGAAAACACCATCAATAGATTGGCACTAGAAGGAGGGCCCGAATAAGAAAGCTGGAGCATTTTCTAAATGTCATTTCTCCTGAAAGGCTTAGAAGAAGAACTAGATCTACTCTAGGAGAAGAGGAATTTCAAGAATTGTAGACCCCTACTAGGTCAAGAAGGACAAGGAGAGGGGAAGAATCATCATCCACTCAGCCACTTCCATCATCTCCATTATCCTCATCCTCATCTAATTCTAAAGGAGTTCCTATTCCATAGCCGCAACCAGTCATAAATCAACAATTACCACCCCCACCTCCACCAATGGCTTTCCTTGCCAACAACCCATCTCCATTGATCTTCAATAATTACAATGTTATGCCCAAGAACCCTGAGCATTTTTTCTTTAAGTTTCATACTCATGACCCCAATAGGAAAACATAAGAGAATATTAGGATTTTCCAGACCTATCTGAGAGATAGAGGAATAAATCATGAAGATTTTTCATGTAAGATTTTCCCTTATTCCCTTGGGGAAGAGGATTTTTATTGGTATAATCACTTACCTGCTGCTTCCATCCATAACTGGACTGAACTAGAGACTGCAATTTTGTAGAAGTTTAAGATTCTCATTAGTGATAATGAGCTATACCTACAATTTACTGGAATGAAAAGAGAGATTAATGATCCAATAGGGTCATTCAATAATAGGTTTCATCGAGCTTACACCAAACTCCAGGCACCTTATGCTAGAAATGAAGATACTTCCCTAGAAGTTTTCCTTGAAGACGTGGATAGCCTTACGACCACTTTCCTTAAATAGAGGACTAACCCCCCAACTACTTTTCTCACTACATATGCAGAGGCTATGAAGGTCAGCATTGATTTGAGGCAACACTTACCAAGACCTTTGTCATCGTTATGACCTGTTGCTCACCCTGGACAAGCTCAAGCTCTCAATCAGGCTTTGACCAATCACGCTCCCATAATGAATCCAATACCCTCATTGCATTTGGTCCCTCATCCAGGTCCTCCATTAAATCAAGCTCAACCTATGGCCTCTTATCCTTAGCAGAGGGCTAATCAACCTCTTCATCAACAACAAGCTAGTTTTCCTACATATTTGCGGAATTCAAAAGTTTTGAACCAGGCTGTTGGTTCTAGAGGAATACATGGATACCCTTCTGGTAATATGAATTTCACCACCTAATGGTCTAGATAAGGAGCAGCTTGATGAGTTATCTGAGCAGGTGAAGAAATTGAATATGGAGGTGACTTATTTGAGAAATCAGAATAGCCAACTTCAGGTTGCTCAGAAGGACATGCAATCTAACTATGGTAGGGAGAATAGGAACTTTGAAAGAGGGCAATATTTTGACAGAAATCAAGATTATGACAAAGGACAAGGCTTTGGTCAGAATCTTGATACAAGACAAGGCTTTGGCCAGAATTTTGATAGAAATCAACAAGGTGGACAAGGATTTGATATAGGCCAACCACCTAGGAAGAATAGATCATGGAATACTGCACCCAATAATAGAGGGATTCCTACTCCATTGGATAAGCCTTCTACTCAAGAGAAGCCTCCAAGTGGTGTATATTTCATAGAGGCGACTTTGTCTGGATGGTGTAGACTCCATAAGACAAGCCATCATTCTGAGTTGGATTGCACCGAGTTTCAGATTGCTGCTTCCATTTTTTAGTATGAAGTTGAGAACAATTCCAATATTCAAGAAATTGTGCCCTCAAATCCCTATGATTCTCTAGTGTTGGTACTCAATCATGCAAAATTTCCAAAAGGTGAGGAAAATGAACCAGAAGAAGAGTCCAATTACCAAGAGAATGAGGCAGAGTAGGTGTTAAATGAAGATGAGATCTCCTAGTTTTTTAGTGAGGAAAATGAGAATGATAATGGCCCTTTGGATGGGGAGGAAGTTAGTGTTGAAGAATTTTAGATGTTTCAACAACCAACAAAGAAATACATTTTGAGAAATATACCTAACATGAGTCCACAGGCTGTAGGTCCTTTTACTACTTCTATCCCTCCTAACAATTTTACTACTCCACCAGATCCGCAAGCTAGTAATAATCCACCATATCCTCATATGCCAACACAGTACTTGTCAAAGGGAAACAATGTTGATGTTTCAAAGGAAAGACTGGCTGGTGGCTACAAGGAAACCCCGATTGATTTAAATGTGGAGCAATTGGGTGAATATGTAACCGAAGAACTCAAGAAAGTAAAGGTAAGTCTTTTTGCTTTTGAATTATTAAGAGTACCTGCTATTAGGAATGTAGTTTTAGGGCCATTCAGTTTGAATATAGTACCACAAGGAGTAACTTCCAATGAGGCTGCTACCAAACCTTCTAGCTCACAGGCATCTATAGGTCAAGTTCCACCTGTAGACAAAGGGATACATAAAGATAAGGATCAAGTTGCACAAGCTGACACTCAGTTGAGTTTGTTTCAAGGCAATATGGAAACCCCTCATTTCCTAATTTATGTTCGCGTCTTTGGAAAGAATCTGCATAATTGTCTTTTGGATTCAGGGGCATCTACAAATGTTATGCCTTTTGCAGTCTATAAATCATAAGGTATTACCCCTATAGCCTCTCAAAAGAAGGTTACTCAATTGGACAAAACAAAGGTAAGGGTAGTAGGAGAATTGAACATGCTTCCCACGTAGCTTGCATCAGATCCTAGGGTGCAACAAGTAATCAACATCTAGGTTCCTAACATTCCTGATACTTATGGTTTGATTTTAGGCCGAGATTTCACCAAGGCATTGAATGGATATACATCTACAGATCATTCACACATGTGGCTACCATGGAAAGAATTTCCAAATCATATCAAAATTGAAAGATAAACCCCGAATGAAGTATGTAATCACTGAATATCAAAATATTTTGAATGAGGTATTGGTGTCCGAAGTCAGAATGGGAAATTATGTGTTGGTTGCATCAAATTCAAAGAATGAAGAGGTTTTTATGTTGCAGGACCCCTTGGATGAGTTCATATTAGATATCAGTGGTTCTGGAACACTGATTGAGCAAGCAGATGAAACCAATGACCAAGAGGATAGACAACTTAGTTTGTTGGATAACTTTTAGGAATTCATCCAGAGGTGTATGGAGAATCATATACAGCTAGGCGGAAGGATGACTTTTAAAGAACTATTGCTCCCCAGTTGGTGCAGAGTCCATGATGCTCCTCACTCTAAGCTAGAATGTGACTTGTGTCAAGCTGCTATGGAGTAGATACATAAATGTATCAATCTAGTCCCAATTGTTGGACTTAATATACATAAGGAGTTAGATAATGATAAGGGTGAGAGACCAATGCTTCCTGCGAAGCCCCCTATTTGCAGCAAAGTGAAAGATAAATTAAGGCCACCAGAGCCTAATGGCTGTTGGACATTGAGTTTCGATGGATCTAAATCTAAGTAGGGTGTTGGATCAAGATTTGAGTTGATCAGTCCTAAAGGTAAGAATTATTTTTCTGCTCACAGACTCCAATTTCAATGCACTAATAATGTTGTTGAATATGAATCTTTGATCCATGGGTTGTTAATGGCATCAAGGAATAAAGTTAAGATATTACAAGTCTTTAGAGACTCTGAACTAGTAGTCAAATAAGTATGGAAATAGTATTCATGTCATGATAGGAGAATGACTAATTATAGGCATAGAGTGTGGGATCTCATCGAGGAATTTGATGCTTTCAATATCCAGTTGATTCCTCAAATCAGGAATCAAGTTGTTGACTCTCTAGCACAAGCTTCTAGTACATTGCAACCTTTATCACTTGCAATATTGAAGAAGTTTATAGTTGAACTCACTCTAGTATCTTCAGTTCTTGACAACGTTACTAATTTCTAGGTATTTGAAGATGATAAGCATATTTTTGATTTTATTACAAGTTGTGATGTGTTTGCTTCTCAAGTCATTGATGAGATGGAGCCTCAAGAAGTAGAAATAGACTTGGGAGGAATTATTAACCTAAAGACCAACACTATCCCAAGAGGTATGGTACAGCTTGAACGAATTTTTTATTTAGATAAGATAAGAGATCAGGAACAACAAGTTAAAAGGGAGTCTCTCAGTAGCCAATTTGAAACATATAATATGGGGACACCAGATGACATGAATGTTTTTATTGGTAAGGTATGTTATCCAAAAGAAAGAAAAGGGATTATCAATTCCTTGTACACATATCATGATGTGATAGCCTGGAGTTATGAAGATTTGAAAACATATGATAGTTCAATCATTACACACACCATTCCTTTGAAGTCAAATATCAAACCATTTAGATAGAGACAAAGGGAAATCAATGCTCTGTTAGAACCCATCATTCAGAATGAAGTGCAGAAGTTACTTTCAACACAAATTATATTTCCAGTAAGACACTCTACTTGGGTTGTGAATTTGGTTCCAATAAGGAAAAAGAATGGAGAAATCAGACTATGTGTGGTTTTTAGGAATCTGAATAGAGCATCAGAAAAGGATAACTATCTAGTTCCTTCACTAGATGAAGCACTTTATATCGTCAATGGATCCTCGATGATGTCTTTTTTGGATGGGTATTCTGGATACAACCAAGTTATGGTGCAATACAAAGACAGGCACAAAATTTCCTTCACTACAAAATGGGGAACTTTTCATTACAAAAGGATGCCTTTTGGGTTGATCAATGCTGAAGGTACATTCTAGAGAGCTATGGATATTGATTTTAAGTACATAATTGATAAGTGCATCATTATTTATATAGATGACTTGACAGTTTTATCTAAGAAATGAGGTGATCACATAACAAATTTATGCAAAGTATTCCAAAGGTGCAGAGAGTTTGGTATTTCACTTAATCCAAGGAAGTGCATTTTTGGAGTCATGGAGGGGAAATTACTAGGACATATCATCTCAGAACAGGGTATTGCTATTGATCCTAAATGAATACAGTCTATTTTGAATATTCAGCTCCCTGCAAGTAAGAAAGAGATGAAGTCATTCTTCAAAAAAATTAACTTTGTTAGAAAAGTTATCACTAGATTTGTAGAGATAGTGAAGCCATTGAACGCTATATTGAAGCAAGAGGCAAAAGTAGAGTGGAATGCAAAAGATAAAGAATCATTTATAGAAATCAAGAAATCTATTATTAAGGCTCCAGTGTTGGTGAGTCTAGATTATGCTAATCCATTTTACATATATTCATTCGCTTCTGATCACTCTTGTGTTGGAATGTTAACCCAAAAGTTTGATCAAGGTGATGAGCATCCTATATCCTTCATGAGTACTCCTTTAAAGGATGCAAAATTGTGATATCACAATGTTGAAAAGCAAGCCTATGCTTTGGTTAGAGTAGTGAAAAATTTCAGACACTATATTTTGAGGAATAAGGTTTTTTCCATAGTGCCTAATCCTACGGTAAAGCTACTGTTAATGCAGAATGAGTTAGGTGAACAAAGAGCCAAATGGGTGACTATGTTGCAGGAATATGATATGGAGATTCAACCCATGAAATTAGTAAGAGGATAGGGACTCACAAATACAATGGCTGAGATAGGTCTGAACCTCATGGCTCAACACTATTGTCTTCAGGAGGTATCTCCAAGAGACTGGTATGATTACATCATTTATTATTTATTGAATCAATAATCTCCTGATCACCTTAGTATTGTTCAGAGGTGAGCTTTGCACTTGAAAAGTGGAATTTTTATGATGAAATGAGCCATCCTCTATAAGAAAAATCATGAGGGTGTATACCTAAGATGTTTGGGGAAGGAAGAAGCTACCAGAGTGATGATTGAATGTCATGAAAGATATGGCACAAGCGATGGTTCTGCATCATCCACTGCAAATCAGATCTTGAGGGTAGGCTATTATTGGCTTACTTTGTTCAAGGATGCACATCAACATGTGAGAACTTGTCACATATGTCAAACTATAGCAAGTAAGGAAAAACATGCAGCTCTTCCACTTCAACCGGTCATAGAGGTAAAACCATTCGCCCAGTGGGGAATGGACTTCATAGGTCCAATTAATCCTCCATCTTCTATAGGCCACACGTATATTCTAACCATAGCTAATTGTTTTACTAGGTGGACAAAGGATCTTTCTTGTAAAAAATGTAGTTCAAATGTGGTAATCAATTTTCTTGAGTCCGGTATTATTAATTGTTTTGGTTGTCCACTGTCTCTACTTTGTGATAATGGTCCTGCATTTGCATCACTGAAATTTTCTAATTGGGAATTTGATCATGGAATTGTTATTAATTTTGCATCCAATTATTACCCTTAGGGTAATGGTCTAGCTAAGTCTTCTAATAATAACCTATTGACAGTTATCTGTAAGTTGCTAGAACAAAATCCTAAGGATTGGCACACTCAGCTTTGATTTGCTCTCTAGGCAGACCATACTAGATAGAAGGAATCCATAGGAACCTCTCATTATCACCTAGTGTATGGTTTGGAACCTGTGTTTCCTATCCAATTGAAGATCCCTACCCTACAGTTCATTAATAAATACTACAACAAAGAGGATAAACGTGAGGCCTATTTGGCCGAGTTGTTACACCTTGAAGAGAAAATTGATGAAGCCCTAGAAAACTTTGCTAAACATCAAGGTGTAGTGAAAAAGGTGGTTTGATAGGAGAGGTAAGGTGAAAGCCTTCAGAATCTCTGACTTGGTTCTCTACTGGGATAAATCCCATGATCGTAGGGGAGAGCATGGTAAATTTGATAAACTTTGTTTTGGTCCCTACCAAATTTCAGAAGTTCTAGGAGATAATGCTTTTCGCCTAAAAACCCTCACTGGTGAGGATATCCCATTGCCTGTCAATGGGAAGTATTTGAAGCATTACTTCCAATCTTGAGTTGTTTACATCTCATCCTTGTACATAGCTAGTGTAGGTTTGCTTTGGTTAGTGTAGGTTTTCTTTGGTTGGTTTTTTTTTCCATTTTGTTTTTTTCTTTTGGTTTCTTGCTTTCTTGGGGCTAGTGCATCTGTAACACAGGCTATCACTTGGGGTTCTTCTGGAAATTTCTTTTACAAATTTTTATCATTTTTTCATAATCAAGTGGTGGAATTCATTTATCTAATGTCCCTTGTGCTTATAATTAGAGTCACTTGTTTTGAACAAACTTTGGAATATATTTGGGTCTCACACCTTCACACTAAAATTAAAGATTCTGGAATTGCATAAGGTTCCTCTGTATTTTAGCCTGGTGAAAAATCTTAAATTTTGCTTCAATGCCACTGTGTTCCTCATCCCTAAGTGTGAGTTTCATTACTTGCAAAGGTGAAAGAAAGGTTTTATAAAATAGTTAAAAGAGAAAAAGAATAAAAGGAAAATATTGAAGATCAAAATAACCTTCACCTTATCAAGGGTATCCTAGTATCTCTACTGGGGCTATAGATGCCTGGCTGGCAGTAGAGCTATGCTTGGGAGGGTCACAATGATAACCTTGTCGGGGCTATGGATGCTTGAATAGTAGCAAGGATCTATCCAGGTTGCTTTTGAAGTTAGAAATAAATGCAAAGTACACACACTTGGACCCTGGTATAGGAAAAATTCTTCTTGCTTGTGGTTTCTAAGACTTTGTTCATAGGTGTCCTGATGTAAGGATTGAAACCAGAGATTTTGGGTTCTTGATTCAAGTTTGTTCTTGAAATGCTCTGGAGCATTTCCCTAGCGGAGTCACCATTTGTTGTGCAGGTTTTTGCACACATGCCCCACTGAAGGTGGGGACCCTCATTTTCACTTTTTTTTTGGTGTCTTGGCCTTTCTATTTTGGAGTTTTTCTTGTTTGGGCATGTGCTTTGATGTTCATCCTACCAGTTGGAATGGTCCATTTATGATTTATATTGACAACCTTAAGTTCTGGGTGCATTTCAGGATTTTCACTATGTTCGGGAAAATCTGCCCTGGCTGGAATTTCCCGGTTTCCCTTTATTGTTCGGTAATGGCTGCCTTTTTGCTCAAGTCTAGGGAAATATGTCATGTCCGTATTTTTCCGAAGTTTGTTGCTCTATTGGATTCCCAGATTTTTGTCTTGGTCATCTTTTCGATCGCATTAATGGTGATTGCATGACTTTTGGGGCAATGTTATATTGGGTTTTGAGAATTAATTTTCCATTTGAGTTTGGAGCGCTTGACCTTGAGGTGTGTTGCTAGATTGTGCATTTGGAAGTGACTTTGAGTGTTGCATTCGGATTTCCTGGGCACCATTCATTTTTTCCTTGTACTTGAAGTTTATTGCCAGCTTCCTTGGTCTCGTTTCCCTCTATTCTCATGGTATGTAGATATTCTCTCTCTCTTTTGGTTTGAATTGCTTTTCTTCAGGTGATTTCATGTTATTCATTGCTACGTTCTTGCTGAGTGTGAGTGCCATTCCTGGACGTTTGGGGGTTTCGTGTCTTTCCAGTCTATTCGGGTGTTTGTCTTGAATATTTTCTTTGGGATGGTCTTTTTTTATTGTCTCTAGGGTCTACTTGCATTCGCCATGAATTTCCTATCTTTGTTTGCAAGCAAGTTGTGCCTAACCTGTTTCGTGCTTTCATGGTGGAGGTTTTAGGGTTCTTGACCTAAGGCATAGCCAATCCCTGTCAATTTAATGAGAGGTGAGTTTTAAATTTGTGATTGATCCATTGGAGGTATAGGTCAAGTCATTATCAAGTTGTAGGCTTTTAGTCCATGTCCATTCGATCTATTTAGGTGAGGACGAAGAGAAACATAAGCGTTCTTGTTTTCAATGTTTTGATGGATTCTGCCTCTGCTGGATTTCCTTGAGTTTTCCTGTTTCTTCTTTGTTTTGCATAATTTTCTTTAAATCTAGACTTTCTCTTTCTTTGTGGAATTCCTCTTCCTCTGGATTTTCCCAGTGTCTGTTGCTAGGTCATTCTGTCAAATTCAAGCTTTCATGATGATTCTGTATTGACTCCACTGAAATCCGCTCCTTCGGGATTTTCCCGGATATTTTGTGCCTCCCTCATTTTCTCGGGTTGTTGAAACTATTGCTATTGTCAGGGATTTCTGTCTTTGGTGGATTTTTATGACGTTTTGTGGGAATGAAGAATTCAATGATTATATGAAGAAGTTACTTATTAATGATGAATTTAGATGATCAAATGAACGTATGTTAAGTAGTTTCAAGTTATTCCTTGGTTATATTGATTGCTTAAAATGACTATGTGGGGTTTGTATGCTTGCTACCCTTGCTTCAGATAAAGATAGAGATAGGGTGATTGCAAAAGATTATCATGTGCAGACCATTGATTTAGGGCATGCTTCTATGGAGCAAGATATTGAGGAGTATGAGAGCTCCAATGTTGTAATTGTAGGTATATTGAAGAAGGAGGTACAAACTAGGTATGAGTTGGAAAAAGAGAATGAGAAATTGAAGAGGTACTTGTAGGAGTTGATGAAAACCTTGCAGTCCATTGCCTCTTCCTCTGTTGTAGGTTTCTTGCCTCAAGAAACAATCTCTGAGCTTGAGAAAATGAAGGGCACTACACAAGCCATATTTGGTTGGTTGTAGGGAGTCCAAAATAAGGGAGATGGTGCCATAAAGGATATCTTATTGACTGTAGAGGATTCCATGAGGTCAGTGGATTGGCTGAAGACTGTGCTAGCCCAGGACAAGGAGGATATTGATCTCCTATTGCAGAAAACAAGAACAATTATGGAATATACTAAGGATAAACTGGTGAAGAGTGGGATTCTTCCTTTCCCAAGGGTTTATGAGCCTTGGGAATGGTTCGAGATCTTGCAAATGAGGCAAAGGGCCTTGAATAAGATTCATAAACAAGGGAAGCAGATTGAGGACACCTTGACTGGCATTAATGATAAGTGCATTGCATTATTTGAAATCATGACAGGGAGGAAGAAGTTTTCTCTAAGCATCTCAGTTTGGAGCAACTCACGAAATGCTGGTTAGATGTCTATTCTCCAATCAGTGAAGGTCTAGTCACTGAACATCAGCCAGATGATGCAACAACCTACATTGCAGTTATTGATAGGTATTTAACAAATAGGGCTGATTGGGATGGCACAATAAGGTAGGCAAGAGATGACATCAAGTCTCTTGAAAGAACAGTTAGGGTTTTTCCTATGCCACCTATTGCGGAATTGGATAGAGTATTGTTGGCAGTGCATGGTGAAGTGGAGCATGCTAAAGACAAGGATGGGAAGTAGTTATAAAGGGCTACATCAAAGTTTGTGCTTCCCATTATCCACATGCATTAGGCCGACTTTTTGAGACCCCAAGCCAACTTGGATGAAATTGGTGCAAATTGTATATTTCATGTTGTCTTCGAATATCTTTTGAGGCCGACCTATTGTATGGAATTTTTATTATTGTAAAACTCTTATTTGGGCTGACCTATTTTGGGGGATGTCTATAAATCAAGCATGATGCCTAATTTATAGGATATAGAATAGAATATAGAGGAATAGAGTGGCACATAGAATAGATATTTCATATTTTGACCGAATTAGGTTTTATCTTCAAGCAATTGTTGTAACAGAAGACTGGAATTGTTGCCATTTTGGATGACTTAATATAAGGAAGGATATTGTGATTTGGTATCTCTCTTGTGTTGAGTTTTTTCTAGCATGGTTCTTGTTTTTCTATCTTCAAAATTTCTTAAGTTTATTGTTAGATCATTTGGTGATGTTTAAGGTTTCATGCTTGAAATGTTTGCACCGATCTCTAGTCCATAATTTTGTTAGTTAATTGATTCTTAGTTGCTTTGTAAAGTTAGCCTAGACTTAAAATTGTGCTTAGTTCAATTATGAATGTTTGTTCATTTCAATTGCAATAGTATTGTTTTGAATGAATTTTTATGATTTGAAAATCTTTAAATACCTTGGAAGATTGCACTATTTTTGTGAGATTGCAGATTTATCTGGGTCAAATAGAAAGTAGGTTTTTGAGAGATCGATCCATTTTGAGCATCTTATCTTTTGGCATTATCAATCTTAGGGTTAGAATTAGTCTTTGAATTATCTCTGAAACCTTTATCTTTTGTTATTTATTTAATTATCCGAGTTAAATTGAGGGTTTGAAGTATCAACTCATTGTTAGATTTGCTAAATTCAAAGTCCAGTGTTTGCTTGTAGTAAGGTCCCTTTGTGATTACCAGCATTTTTAAATTTATCACTGGGTTGTTTTGTTGCATTTTCAAGACCTGACATTAGAGACCTTGGGGTTATCTCTTTGTTCATAGAGATTTACCTTTCAAGAGAGATAAGATATCATATTCTGTCTAAGTTGTTGATGTGCAAAAAACACCATCAACACAACCTAGCACATCATCCAAACATTCCTTGGATTTTTTCTCAGCCCTACTACATACCTTGATCCTTTAGTCACATAATCATCATCTTCACATTGTTTCAGGATGTGTCCTTCCCATGTCAAACAACATTGTCATCATCATCATCATCATCATCACCTGTCGCTTGGTATTCAGTTTGACTAGGGGAAAAACCATGGTTGTCCTAGGATTCTTGTGCATGCATGCTTGCTTTCTTGTAGGCATCATTCACATGCATTTGTCATGATCATCTCAAAACATTTCAAAAATCCAAAAAAATCAAAAATCCAAAAAAATCAAAATATCCCAAAAATCCAAAAAAATCAAAATATCCCAAAAATCCAAAAAAATCAAAATACGTCAAAATCCTAAAGAAAATCAAAATATGTCAAAATCCCAAAAAATCAAAATATCTCAAAATCCAAAAAAACTCAAAACATGTCAAAAGCACATAAACATCCAAATAACACTCAAAAATCCCAAAACAGAGTCAAATTCAGTCATGTCAGTTAGTCCATGTCATTGTTGAACTACACTGCCTCTATGACTAAATGTAGGAAAGGCCATCTGTCGATGAGCCCCAACGCTAGCTAGGTTAGTCCTTAAGGGTTTCTCACGTCATTCACAATAAGTCAAACATTGTCAACAAACACATAGGCATTTTCATCAAACACACAAACAGTCATCAAAACATCACAAACATCACACATCAACAAGCCAATAGGTCAACAAGGTCACTTAATCAAACCAAACAAATTGTCAAAATAGTCAAATAGTCAAACCATCAAAACAATCAAGTTATGTCTTATATAGGATGTGTCCTTCTTGAAACCAGACATTTTCATCAAGTCAAACATCATCATTTTCCTTATACAGGTGGTCACATGATCGAAACTAGACTTGATGTCTTATACAACATGTTTCCCTCCTGAAACCAGGTGTTGTTAGACAATCAACCTGTCAATCACCTAAAAATCAAACAATCATATTTTGGCAAACACTCTGAATGGCCGTTGACCTTGTGGTTTGTCTCATCTTGTATTTTTTTCGATTTTTCTTTGAGTCAAGTTACTAGCTTCCTCGAGGATGTCCCATGAAGGATTTAGAGGAGCGATGATGTCTCTTGACTCTTTTCTTTGATTGTTGTTTGTGGATTTTCTTGGCAAAAAGACTGGGGCAACTTGGCCCTTAGTATGAGCTAGGACATTCCTTGTTTGTGACTATCTTTTTTGCAAGTGGATGACCTTTAACACCTTGGTCTATGTCATACCATGGTGTTTATTGTCCATTTGTGTCATTTTATTGCCCAATGATGATTAGTGTAGAGTCTTGTATGGAAAAATATGCATCTTTAAAGTTGTCTCCACTAACATCGATATCCTCCACAACCCTCATCGTCATCCTTCCTCATCCTCTTTACACTGGGGCATGTTTTGTCTGATTTTTTTTTACACAACACGATAAACTGCATTGTATCAAAGAGGGGCAAAATGTAGACACTAAAAATTATCCTAGGCTTGCGATTTCTAAATTCTCCATCATTTCCCCTTTTGTCTTTGATAATTAAATAATTTTAATTGCTTAATTAATTCATATTTTTTATCTTTATTCCTCCTCGATTAATTAAATAAATTTTATTTATTTAATTGCATCACTAATTAAGTCCTCTTCTTTCTAAAATTAAATAAATTCTTATTTATTTAATTTTTGTCCACTTTCCACTATAATTAAATAATTATTTTTAATTATTTAATTATTCATCAGCCTTTTCTCTCCTAAATTAAATAATTTTTATTTATTTAATTTGGTCCACTCTCTTGAATTTTTAATTAAATCATTATTTAATTCAAAATGATTCATTTTGTCACATTCCTCTATAATTAAATAATTATTTTAATTATTTAATTTATCATATCACCTCTTTACCCATGCCAATCTTATCTTCCACATCAAATCTTATCTCTTGACATCTCATTTAATCCTACACCTTGATTGAATTATCTCATAATTCAATCTCAACCCTACGTCCTTATCATTTTCCCTAATTTATCCCTAACCCTATTTCATACTACAACTTTCAATCTTAGCCATTGATTAAGACATCTTATTGGAATCCAATCTCAACCATTCATTTAAATTTGTCTTTTCTATAAAATACCTCACCCTTTTCATTCTCATTATCTACACATATTATGCAACTATATGATGCTAGTGTGAGACTACAATCTTCAATATTTTGCTAGTCACTTGTCATAGGATTATTATTGCACACTCAAGTCTGAGGGCAATTATCATATTCAAGCAAAATGGAGAAGGTTCAATGAACGTGATTCATGGAGGTTGAAGACATTTGGTAATATTGTTCTTTTTTTTCATGCTTTCTAACTCATTTGTGCTTCATTGTTCATTAGGTTTTGATTTATATGCTTTATTGTATCAAACTTAATTTATTACCCATACTTACAATGTCAGCTCTCGGCACTAGAAGTTACAACTTGAGAAGAGATGAGAGGTTCTTGTTCTATCATAGGAATTTCCTCCACAACTGTGGCTAGTGGAAGGACAACCTCCTAGACAAGAGAAAAGACAACAGTAGGTGGGGAAGCCGAAACAAGTTCCTCGATAGTGGGCCTCTTCCCACTCACTGTCCGATGGGTAGGAGGAAGAGTGATAGGAGGTCGCGGAGGCTGAGATAGAGGAGCAGCCCCATGAGGACCTTTCCCCTTGCCATAGTCAACGGGCTTGGGAACCATGGGAAAGAGAAGAAGTTTAAAAATTTGGCGCTTAGCTTTACACCATGCGGGCACCATCAAGCTTCCTAGGAGAGGCATGGGAGCAAGATTTGAAGACTCCATAGTAGGGTGGGAAGTAAAAGTGGATGGAGAAAAGGACATAAAAGAGGAAGACCCTTGGGCACAATCAAGCTTCCAATTCCCCTTTTTTCTAGGAGGGGGTAGCTTGTTGTTGTGCAATCATGGAACCTTTCACAAAATAGCATAGGGTGATAGTGGATAACTCATTTTTTATGCCTTTCCCCCAGTCTTATACTTAACATAAGCATGGTACAACAAATCTCCCCTAGGAGGGAGAGGTCTAACTGGAGTGAACAAAAAATGGTCCAATAAAAATCCCCCATGTGACACCAATGGTTTATAATCGGTGTCATGCACTACATGCGTAGAGCCCTCACACAATAATTTGAGACACTTATGAACCACCAAATTGATTTCATTCATGGACACCATCCAAGAGATTCCCAACTTACCTTTGAATAGGTTCAACTCTAAAATTATGACAAAGAAAGTATCAATGGCCTTGGGTCTTACCAAGATCGAAAGAGAAATATAGCCAAGATATGGGACCAAGAGCCCATCATGTGTATGGATAGTAGCCTTTGATTCTTTATATTCCTCCCTATGCAAAGTGTTTATAAATAGAGCTTCTTCAATTATAATATTCACTCAACTCGTAGGGTCAACTAGGACACCAGTCACAATGTTTCCATTCATATGAGCGAGAATATACAAGGGAGAAGGATCCTTATTTAGAGGAAATTAATATGATGTAATTGTTATGTCAGGTGATGCGCTCATAGGCTAGGTAGAAGGAATATGCAATAATGAGACCATATTCACTTATCCTGATGGGACGAACTCGAAGGAAGTAGAAGGTTCAATAATTAAGTTTGCAGAATGAAATGGAAATGGGTCAATATAGATTTTAAATTCATTGTTATCCTTTTCCATAGAATTGTTAGAATTTTTCTCTTTCCCATCGATGTGGTCCTGGATCTCATGATGCAAGTACACACATATTTTGGTATCATGTTCGTGTGCTCGATATTATTGGAAAAATTGGTGCTCATCATACCAATCGGGATAGGGCTTGGTAAGAGGTTGGGGGTCTGGTAATGTTAGGACTTTTCATTTTAATAACCTAAACATAACATAGAAGTGTAAGAATCTAATAGCATTGTAAAATTTTGGTTGCACTTCAAGCCCTTATCATTAGACATAGAGACCACATTTTCAATGGCCTTATTCTTAACATACACCGACACTATAGATTGACCCTCAAAATGGGAGTGCAAAGAAGATCCCCCGAACTGAGCAACAATCTACTTGTATTCTCATAACACAACACATATATGTGTGAAAGTAGGGAAAATATTTCCTATCAAGGCATGTGTAGGTTTCCAATGAAGACCTTTAGAACATCTGATTTGGGTAAAGGAAAAGATATCTGTGAGAAAAGCGCTTGATAATAAAAAATAAAATCAATTATCTTCTTATTTTATCCTTCCTTACATCAAATGAGATCTGAAAAGGTTATCTTTAGTCTGATATTAGTTTGGAACTATTAGAGAAACTGATTTACTAGTTGATCAAATGAAAAGATAAAATTATCTAGCAAGGAACAGTACCACTCAAGGGTAGTTTCATTAAGAGACCTTGGAAACAACTTAGCCATTAGAGCATCTTGATGGAATAAATCAGTGCACATGGCATTAAACATTGAAACATGCATCTGAGGATCTCCTTAACCACCATATTTTTCAAAATTTAGAACATACATCCCCTAAGTGATAAGAGTGTTTAAAATAGCTATCGATAAAGGACTATAATGAAAGAAGTTTTGAAAGATAGGCTACAAAGTAGCACTAGAAAATTTTGGTAGCTAGTTCTGCATTTGACCCATTTTTTGCATCAAGGTGTTTAAAACAAGGCTAGAAGATGAGATAGGACCAGTGGAATTACCACTAGAGCCACCGAAGGCACTAGCCCCTATTGTAGTGGAGACCTCGCCACTAGGACCAGCATGGGCTCTAGAATTACCACCAAGAACATTAGAGCTGGAAAATTTGAAACCCAAGGGTACCTTGTTTACTTTAATGGTGGGGGACGGTTGAGGAACAATGGAAGAGTTGATTGATGGGACAGTCTCAGCCATGTACACTGAAACCTCTGGCATCAAGACTTCTATCTATTTTTCAACAATATCAAACCCAAGATCTTGATCAATGTTGAACATAGGGTTGTATGATGGGACATGAGTGTACACTATGTTGGAAATACCCCAGAGAAATTCAAGACCTACATGGTCCTTATTAAACATAACTCTCAAGTCATTGACAAACCTAGCGGGCTTAGCCATAACTCTCTCTTTTCCTAAACACTCTCCAAACTCCGAAAGCCTTTTGTTTAGGGCAAGAAGATGCTCTACAAGAACATTGAGAGCCTCATATTCCTCCATAGATGAAGTAGAGGGAGAAGCGGGACGAGTAGCAATACAAGGGTCTTCCCCAAAGGGACTAGAAAAAATTGTATTTTTTTTAGAGATTAACTCTTCAAAAAAGGGACCTATAGTGACCTTCTTAGGATCCATCTCTATATGTTGCATGCTTCTTCTGACAATGTGTCTAGAGGTTTTAGATTAAGTTGTAAATCTCATAAAGTTTTACAACACACAAGTCTGCAACACACCCGAGATGAGAGAGAATAATTCTCAACACAAAGAAATAGAAACAAAATACTTTCATGTCAAGTTCACCAAAAATTTAGAAGAGGGGGATTTGTCACCCTCAGGACTCCAGGTCAAGAAAGAGTCCTAAGGAAGATACTACCCTAAACTACCTCGGGATGACTAGACAGGTTTGAAAGGATGAAATATTAAAGCTAAAAAGGAAGGGTAAGAAGTGCACCACTTTCCTTCTACTAAACCAAGTGTTTACAGAATCATAAGAGATGGCTACAGAGGTTTCAATTTTCTACCTAGATAGCTCACTGTCTAAAGATGACAATGCAGATCTCAGAATTTAGCGTGACACATTGGCAGCTTAGGGATGCACTGGCATCCTGTACAAATAGAGCTCTAGAAAGAAAATAGAAAATAATGCAAGCCTACTAACTATCTGATAGGTTATGTTTAACTATTTGACAGAAAGTGCAAAAAGTGTAGAATATAAAGTACTTGAAAGGAATATAATTGGAATGAACTATTCTAGAAATGACAAGGAGAGGATATAAAATAGGTACCATAATTCTTATGACTTGATTCTTCAATTAGATCCACTCGAACATGCCTACAAACACAAAAATGAGAAAAATGTTGGGCTAAGTTTGAGGTTTTCCTAATTCAAACCTATTGAACAACAAATAAGAGGCGGGGGGGGTGAATCAATTGTATAAAATTTAACCTTTAAAACATTCACTGGAACTTAGATCAATCACAAATCCTAAACTCTGCTAAAATGATTAAACATTAAGTGCAAATGCAGAAACTAAAAACCATCACACAAACATAGTAACACTAGATTAACGTGGAAAACCCAATAAGAAAAAAATAATGGTGAGGATTAGCTTATAATATAAATAATATCAAAACTAATTACAAAGGCTCACTACTAGAGAAAGGCTCACTTCCAAAATAGGACTAACGTTTTGGATCAAGACTCATTGTCCAACAAGGGTTAATCACCTGGAGGGCTCACTGCCATAGAGATACAAAGAAGGTAGAAGAGATATGTTACAAAGAGAAGACAATATCAATGCAATAGAGATTTCCACCACAATTCACTCAACCACTTGTAGACATGCATGAATGATGTAGTACACCTTCAGCTCACTACATCTGAAAACTCAACATTTAGAATTCAGACTAATCCACCACACTTGCATCACATACAAACACTTATTCACATCTGCTTCATATCTATCTACTCTATTTATTTGCACTTATCTCTTTGTTTATCTTTCACCACTAACTCATCCTATATTTATACCATCTTCAACTTTCAAACATATCCAAAGTCAGCCATCCATCATTAAATTCAAATTAGGTCGGTGCCAAAACATCCTAGGGTGGAATTAGAATGAGGGTGACCCAACCACATGCTTGACGAGGACCCAAATAGGTCCCAACATGCTTGATAAACTTCAAAGGTAGTGTTCAACACATGATCGGCCAAACCATTGTAAAAAACATAGAACAATTAAGCACACACAATCCTTAGCATGAGCCAATCCTTCCAAACACAAAAATTATCTTCAAGAAGTTCATAATAAATTAACGGTAGCATGCTAACCCTTCAATGAAATAAAAATTCCTAAGTTTTCACTTTGCGAGTAAATAAACTATGTAACAAGCCATTGCAATAAAAAAAATCTTTTCTTTATTGAGAATGTACGAACAAATATTCCATAACATAATACAATAAGGATTCCATTTTATTACTATAATTTCACAAGTTGCAATCATATAAGAATACATACAATTACATACATAGCTCAATGAGCTTTGAAACAAATAGTTGTAAGATGGTCCAGGATCCTTCCTTTCAAATCTTGGTTCTTCTATCACCTATTGTGGAGGAGAATTATCACTCAGGAACTTTTTCACCAACCATAAACTCTTAATGTGATCCTTTTCACATCTATCATTCAATAGATGGACCTTCCCTTCGACGAAGAGATTGGTAGAGTAACCTTATCATGACAACCAATTGAGCATAGTGTTGTGTCCTACATAACTAGAACTTGTAATCCCATAATCTAGAACTAGCATGTAATATTGGATCACAGTGAACTAATAGTGGAGCGTGAGGTAGTCACACTACTTTGGCCAATTTTTTCTCAAACGGTAATCCGAATGAAGTTCATATATCACATACACTAATCAAGGCCGATTTGACTTAAGGCCATCTTAAACTACACATAGGTATTTCCTTCAATGTATAATATATCAACCCAAAGATAACCTATCACCATTTCTACATACTTGGATTAAATCTACTTTAACAAAGTAAATACAGAAGCTCCCTCCCATACTATATAAAAAATCCTAGGAGTAAACACAATCTATGCTAGTTAAATCAATAGCCTAGCTAAGAGTAACTCATATGCCACTCATGTTTAATCATATCTAGTATGTAATACCTATGATAAACATCAACCTCCTATTATGGAGTACATACAAGCACATCATAGAAACAACATAATAAAATAAAAAATAGCTTCTATTTCCTTTGCAAAACCATTCTAGTTTGCCTAAATGCAAGTACTCCTAAAAGAAATTTTGAAGCATTCATAGAGAGAAATATTCTATAAATAAAATAACAAAGAAGAATATCCACATGCCTATTATCCCTTATCCAATCAATTGACATCAATGCAGACTTTCCAAACAACAACTAGATTGGTTATAACCTCTCAAGAGTCATCACAATACACCTCTAATACTCAAGTTGATAGAATTCTTCTATCAAATACAACACTCACTCAAAATAATAGAACTCTCTCTCTCTCTCTCTCAAATAAAATAGAGTAAACCAAGATATTGTAGATTAAAAATGCTTTGCAAAAATGCATCCCAAACAAGTGGTAAATATCCACTATTTATACAAAAATTTAGTGACTACACAACCTACAGTTTAGGCATGGTTTTTTATAACAACAAGCATGCATAGCAACACATAGGTCACAACTAAAATGTGGCAAAATTGTATGCTCATACCCAGCTAAAAAAACTATAGATCAACCCTATTGATTGGCAACAATTAGAGACTAATTCAAAACTCCACATGATGAATTCAATTTTCTTTTCATAATGGGCATCTACATATATAAGGATTCAAAGGTGGCACCAAGCATCATTATTCACTTGAAAAGATGGTGTGATTTCCTTAGTATCAGAATCAGTCAATATCAAATATGCGCCATCAAGTTATATCGACTAAGTCATGGCTGAGTCAATTCATATAATAAATCCATTTGACAAATTCGTCGACTTGTTTACACACCTCTACAGACTAATGGTTAAAGCTTAATTATATGGTGTTTAAAGCTTGCTAATTCAAAGAAGATACTCATAATATGCGTCGACTTAGTCTTCACCAGATATCAACTTATTTAAGTGAGAAATATTATAATATGCGTTCTCCACTACATGTGGTAGAAAGAGTACATATATGTTAATTTATATATATAATTGACCTCTATCATTATCAATGATAGTCGATTTTAAGTCTTAGATAATATATTAAATATATGTTAATATATATATAATATTGTATATACATATATATATACAAATATCAACATATATTTATATATATATGTTAATATATATTTATATATATCATAAGCCATCAACATAAGTATACAGTCAATATTTAAATAAGTATGATCAAAATAGTATCCACATACCAATCACAATATATCGATTGTATGTGTATATACATGTATATAAGTATATGCCTCTATGTACATGTATACATATATCGATACATTTGTAGGGGCATGCCCATTTTACACCATACGTGTGTATTGATACACACACACACACATATATATGGATATATGTATATATATTATATATATATGGATATATGTATATATTATATATATATATATATATGTACACATTTGATTCACATAAAACCATTCACAATTACCATTGTATTGGTAAAAAATTCCATGTGGTACATCCATACGTATACATATACATGTTGTTAGATCCCTTTGAAATGCATGTGTTTATATATACATGTACTCCACATGTCCTTATCAATATAATCGTAAAGTAACAAGAAAGAACTCCAAATCTTAAATAGATAAACATCATCAAATAACACACTCAAAAGTAAACAAAACTCTACTAATACAAACACATCAACTAAGGATGACTTACCGACTTTTCTCTAAATGACACAACTCAATTATTCTACTGTGGTGTGTGTATTCTTAGATAGTTTTTTTACTGGTTACTCAACCAAGTTCTTCTCCTGAGTGATAATTCCCCTCCGCCTGGAGGAATTGAACATATACTTGCAACCACCTGCACATGGCCACAATAGTCAATTGTTCACAAAATATGTAGTATACATAATGCATCTCAAAAGTTAGAATATCAGTTCAATAACCATTCAAACACATATATGTAGTTCTTTTCTCACAACATCATATGTGATAACATGAATTTTCCCCCTTGTGAATCATTTTTCGTGATGATTTTATGTAGGAACATAAAATAAAAAAAATAACAAGCAACACAGTTTTTCAACCATTCTCAAAAGCATCAAGAACATGAGCAAACTTTTCTTGAATCTCAAAATAGTCCTCCTAGGTGGCTGAGTCTTCTACACACTGGTCCCACTGGACTTTGCATTGCAAAACTTATTTGTTATGCAAGTGAATCTTACGTGTTCTAAGCACTTTGATAGGCTCAAGAGTTACCACTTTGGGGTCTTGTACCTATAAATTAGTCCAATAATTCACATGATTATCACCTAGAATATAATTTTTGAGGTAGAAACATGGAAGATGTTATGCATTCTGGCAAGAGATGGTGGCAATGCAATTTGATAAGCTATTGGATTCACCTCCTCTAGAATCTCAAAAAGTCCTACATAATGTGGGGCTAACTTGGAAGACTTTCCAAATTTAATGGAGCTCTTGTGAGGTTTCACTCTCAACAACACCTTGTCACCTACCACAAAATTTTGGGGCACTCTTTTAGAATTAGCATAGCTTTTATGTCGGTCATTAGCTTCAGCCAACCTTTGCTTAACAATCTTAACTTTCTCCTCCATTTGTACTAACATTTTTGGCCCAAGACTCACTTTGTCTTCTAGTCTATCCCAACTTATAGGAGTTTGACACTTTCAACCATGCAATGATTCGAAAGGAGCCATCTTGATTGCAAAATGATAATAATTTTTGTAATAAAATTCTACTAAGGGTAAGTAATCTTCCCACTTGTATTGTTGATCCATACAATACATCCTAAGTAGATCTTCCAGAACTTGATTCACCCTTTTAGTTTTCCCATCTGGTTTTGAATGATATGCTGAGCTAATATTCAATTGAGTCCCTAGTGTAGAAAACAAGGTTTTCCAAAAGTTAGAAGTCACTCATGCATCCCTATCTGAGATAATATTCTCAGGAATTCCATGCAACCTAAACACTTCTTGCACAAATTTCCTTGCTATGACAGGTGCTCCATCAGTTAGATTCCTGGGTATAAAATATGGTACTTTGGTAAGCTTATCTACCACCACAAGAATGGTATTGTGTTTATTTCTTGACGTAGGAAATCCTTGAACAAAGTCCATACTTATGACTTGCAACTTCCTCTCTAGTATATCATGTGGGTATAATAAGCTTGTAGGATGATGATGCTCTAATTTCACCCTTTGACACTCAAGATACCTAACCACAAATCTTGCAGCATCCCCTTTCATCCCTTTCCATAAGTATAATGGTTTTACATCTACCATCATTTTTGTCACTCCAGGGTCTCCAAAGTATGGTGCTTCATGTACTTCCTTCCATACTAGGTTTCTTAATCCTTCTATATTAGGTACATACATTCTACCCTTATATCTAAGTAATACATTTGGTTCAAAATGAAAACCTCCATACCTATAATCTTGTAGATTGCTAGTGAGTGCTTGCTTGACTTGCAAGTAGTACTCATCCTCTTTGCATTTCTATAACACTTTCCACTTAAAGTCATTTTGAACTGTTACTATAGAACCAATATGTCATCTTCGACTCAAGGCATCAACAACCCAATTTTCCTTCCCTTTTATATAACTGATATTGAATTCATAATCATCTATCAACTCTAACCATCTTCTTTGTCTAGAATTTAGACTAGGTTGAGTGAAAAGGCACTTTAACCCATTATGAACAATTTTCATCTCAAAGGGTTTTCCTAACAAGTAATGCCTCCACATTTATAATACGTGAACCACAACTACTAATTCTAAATCATGTGCTGCATAAGTCATCTCATAAGGTTTCAGCTTCATATATTCATAAGCAATTACTTTCCCATCTTGCATTAATACACCTCTTAATCCCTCTCCAAATGCATTTGTGATAATAGTAAAGTTACCCTCAAGATCGGTGCGGTGGTTAAATTCTCTTTGAGTAGGTCAAAACATTCTTGACACTTCTCAGTCCATTCAAATTTCTTTCATTTCTTTTGTAAAGAAGTAATTGGGAAAGAGATCTTAGAGAATTTTTCAACAAGCTTTCTATAATACCCAATTAGACCCATGAAACATCTTACTTCTGACACATTCTTAGGTACAGGCCACTCCAGTACCACCTTGATCTTAGTTGGATCTACTGAGATTCCTTCTGCCAAAATTACATGACCCAAATAATGTATCTTCTTTTGTAAGAATGTACACTTAGAGAGTTTACCATACAACTTATGTTCTCTCAACTGTTATAGGACCATCTCTAAATTCATGCAATGTTCCTCCTCATTTCTAGAATAAATTAGGATTTCATCTATAAAAACTAATACAAACTTGTCTAGGTAGTCCCTAAATACACTATTCATCGTGTTCCTAAATTTTGCAGGTGTGTTTGTTAAACCAAAGGGTAAAATAGTGAACTCATGGTGTTCATATCTAGTTCTAAATGTTTTTTTAAAGATTTCTTCCTCCTTAATTCTCAATTGGTGAATCTAGATCTCAAATCTATTTTAGAGAATACAACGGATCTTCTCATTTGATCAAAAATATCATCTATGTGTGGCAATAGATACTTGTTCTTAACCATAGATTTTTTAAGCATACGATAGTCGATGCACAAATGCAAAGTACCATCCTTCTATTTAACAAATATGGTTGGAACTCCCCAAGGCAAAACACTTGGACTTATCAACCCTTTAGACAATAATTCATCCAATTGTGCTTTAAGTTCCATAAGCTCAGTGATTTGCATCTTATAGGGAACCTTGGAAATAGGTTCAAACTCTCGAACTATATCTATAGAAAAGTCAAATATTCTTTTATGAGGAAACTCTGGTAACTCATCTGGAAACACAACTGGATTTTTTTCTCATTTTTGGATACTTATCCATATCTAATTTTTTCAGTTTCATCTATTTCACCATCTTCTAATTCTTGAAAGTCTTGGAATTCTAGGTTATCAAGATCCTTTTCCAATTCTTCTATCTTGACAAAAAATATTTTACACCCTTTCTTCGTAGCTCTTAATAGTTACATTATTGTAATTTGATGAATCCTGACCTCTCTAGGTATCCCTTGAAATTTTACTTGATTTTCAAAATCATCTAGGAATTATAAAGTTTTCACATGACAATCTACCTTAGTTCTATGTCTCCACAACCAATTCATACCTAGGATAACATCATATGATTCTAGAGGTGCGACATAAAGGTTTACTTCCATAGAAAAAGTAGGTAGTTCTATCCTAGCCTCGAGTAGACATTGTTCCACCTTTTCTCTTGTCTATTTTTCATACTCTACATCCCAAGACATTTCCATGTATCCAACCTTCCTAGATAATTCTTTAGCTACTCTAGGTGAAATGAAATTCTCAATTGCACCAATATCAATAAGAACAAAAATAGGTAAGCCAGACAAAATATGTGGTGTTTCCACTGGAGTCACTTGATACTCCACTTGACGATCATCTACAATTGCATGTATCTTTTGTTGAAACATCGCCTGTTGGGTAGGTAAGGAATTACCATATGGTCATGATCTAGATTTTTTATTAGGACATTCATTGGCATAGTGGTCCCCTCCACATGCAAAACATCTCATAGCTAGTCCTTTCTTTCTAGTGGGTTATCCAGGCTTGTTGTCATTTTCATTAGCTTTATTTGTATTACCCATGTTAGGACCATTCCTCTTACACTCTCTTCTAGACTCCTTTCCATCATTGAGAAACCCTTTTTCCTTTTTCCTTGGAAAATTTTGCTAGGATTCCACCTTCTTTGGAACTAGCTTGTCAAGAACTTCCACAACCTTCTTATGCTCTCTACTTTCTTGTCCATTGGAGTTAGCCTTGATCTTTTTCTTCTATTCAACTGTTTTCTCATATACAAGATCCATTGTTGTCAGACCATGCATATCCACTTCTCCTTTGATCTGATTATTAAGTCCCATAATAAAATTTCTTATGCGGAAGCGTTCATCCTTGTGATATATGGGAACATAACACATAAGTCAGGTAAACTTCTCCCAATACTCATTGACCATCATATTACCTTGTTTCAAACCCTAAAATCTGAGAGTGTTTTTTCATAATAGAGTTGGGGCAACCATCTCTTATGGAAGATCTCAACAAATTCTCCCCATGTCAAGTTCCATGAGTTAATATTGAGTTCCAATTTTTTGTTCATCCACTAGTTGGAGGCTTCTCCTGCTAACTGGTAAGCACCCCATGCAAATTTAGTGGTGTCAGTGTAGTTTTGAATCTCAAAATAATTTTCCATTTGGACAAGCCACACCTCAGCTTCATCTCCACTAGAACTTCCATCAATCTTGGGTGGGGTAATCTTCTTCATGTCCTTGGAAAGTTTAGAATCTATACGCTTCTTATTTATTTCCTCAGATGGTGTAGGTGATTTTTCTTTCTCGTGGTTATGAGTTTCATCACACCCATGAAAAAAGTTCTCTCCCTCATGCTCATTAACAATAAATTATTTCTCTACCCTATCCTTAACTCTTTCTAGCTCAAGGTTAGCCAACCTTTTCAAAATCTGATCAAGTCTAGCTTCAATCCTTGTGGGTCCTTGCCCGACTTCTTGGCTTCCACCAAGGTGATTTTTTACCTGAATGTTTATTAATGTTAGACTAAATTATGTTATCAACTACCTTATGGAAAACATTAAGAATACCATTCATACACACATAAATAATTCCACATAAGATTAAGCACACGCTTTTTGATAAACATATAATTTTATTAATTTCATAAGGATTTCAATATCCTTTTGATTACATGGAGTGACTATTCAGATAGTCGAGAGGAGAGTATCCCTCGGATTTACTCTCTGACACATAACTTAAAGGAGTATAACCTATAGGTTGAGATTGTTTCTCATCTCTCATTTTGTCCTACCTATCCCAAAAAGGGTAGTAGCCTTCAGATTTGTCATCCAATACATAGTTACGAGGTTCAATGCCAATATGGTGCTCATTAGCAATATTTTCTTCCCTTTTCATAGACATTTTTTCATGAGACCATTTCACATCTGGCAATAGTCAAGGTACATATCCCTCAAATTCTTTACTTGAGGAAATTACAATTACTTTCGCTAATGAAAGAACTCTAGGGTCCCTAAAGGTAAATTCCAGACTAACACACCCTTCAGAGGGAATATCCCTAGAAATTGATAATGACTCAGATGTTTTTGGTGAAATGGAAGGTACGTAGTTGTACTTGGCCTCCATATTCATCTTATTCTTCACATCGTTGATCCAAGAAAGTGTGTGACTAAAGGTTTTAGTGTCACTCAAATAGATGACATTGTCAAATTTGGTACCCTCTATTGTTCTAATGATGGCTCCTCTTTCCTTCTTGGCCTTGAGTTAGCGCTCAATTTTTATTATTGACTTTCTAGCTATAAATCTGAGATGTACCATCTGGCACAAGAATTAACAATATTAGATAAAATTGGATAGAAAGAATGATGAGCCCATAGGTTCTATAGCTAAACCCGGTAGCTTTGATACCACATGTAACATGCTAACCCTTTAATGAAGAAAAAATTCCTAAGTTTTCACTTTGCAAGTAAATAAACTATGTAACAAGCCATTGTAATAAAAAAAAATCTTTTCTTTATTGAGAATATACAAACAAAGATGACATAAAATAATACAATAAGGATTGCATTGCATTACTATAATTTCACAAGTTACAATCATACAATAATTCATACAATTACATACCTAGCTCAATGAGCTTTGGAACAAATAGTTGTAAGATGGTCCAAGATCCTTCCTTTCAAATCTTGGTTCTTTTTTTGCCTGTTATGGAGGAGAAGCATCACTCAAGTGTTTTTCTTTCAACCATGGACTCTTAATGTGGTCCCCCGCACATCTATTATTTGATAGATGGCCCTTCCCTTCAATGAAGAGATTGGTATAGTAAACGAATAACGACAAAAAATTGGGTATAGTGATGTGTCCTACATAACTAGAACTTGTAATCCCACAATATGGAACTAGCATGTAATACTGGATCATGGTAAACTAATAGTGGAGCCAAAGGCAGTCACACTAATTTGGCCAAAGTGTTCAAAAACAATAATCCAAATGAAGGTCATCTATCACATACACTACTCATGGTCGATTTGACTTAAGGCCATCTTAAACTACACATAGGTATTTCCTTCAATGTATAATATATCAACCCAAAGATAACCTATCACCATTTCTACATACTTGGAACAAATCTACTTTAACAAAGTAAATACATAAGCTCCCTCCCATACTAGATAAATAATCCTAGGAGTAAACACAATCTATGCTAGTTAAATCAATAACCTAGCTAGGACTAACTCATATGCCACTCACATTTAATCATATCTAGTATGTAATACCTATGATAAAAACCAACCTCCTATTATGGATTACATACAAGAACATCATAAAAACAACATAATATCTTCTATTTCAAGTACTCCTAAAAGATATTTCAAAGCATTCATGGAGAGCAATCTTTTATAAATAAAATAACAAACAAGAATATCTCTATGCCTGTTATCGCTTATCCAATCAATTGATAGCAATGCAACCTCTCCAAACAACAGCTAGACTAGTTATAGCTTCTTAGGAGTCATCACAATACACCTATAATACTCAATTTCATATAATTATTCTCTCAAATACAACACTCGCACAAAATAAGATAACTCTCTCTCTCTCAAATAAAATAGAGTAAACTGAGATATTGCAAAGTAAAAATGCTTTGCAAGAATTTGTCCCAAACAAGTGGTCAAGCTCCACTATTTATACAACAATTTAGTGACTACATAGCCTAAAATTTAGGCATGATTTCTAACAGAAAAAATCATGCACAACAACACATAGGTCATAGCTAAAATGTGGTGAACTTTTAAGCCAATACTCAACTAAAAAAGCTACAGATCGACCTTATTGATTGACAACAATTAGAGACTAATTTAAAACTCCACATGATAGAATTTAGTTTTATTTTCATAATGGACATCTATAGATATAAGGATTGAAATGTGGCACCAAGAATCATTATTCACTTTCAGAGATGGCACAGTTTCCTTCATATGAGAATCAGTCGATATCAAATATGCAGCACCAAGTTATATCGACTAAGTCGATTCATCTAATAAATCCATTTGACAAAGTTGTCGACTTGTTTACAAGCCTCTACAGACTGCTAGTTAAAGCTTAATTACATGGCATTTAAATCTTTCTAAGTCAAAGAAGATACTATAGTATGCATTGACTTAGTCTTCACTGAGTATCGACTTATTGAAGTGAGAAATATTATAGTATACATGCTCCACTATGTGTGGTAGCAAGAATAAAACTCAGCCTTGCATAATATAGTCACAAGTAACATACAATCAACCTCTAATAATTGGCCTCTATCATTATTAATGATAGTAGATTTTAAGTCTTAGATAATATATTAAATATATGTTAGTAATATATATAATATTACATATACATATATATAAATATCAGCATATATTTATATATGTATATGTATATATATACGTTAATATATACTTATATATATATCATAAGCCATCAACGTAAGTATACATTCAATATTTAAATAAGTATAATCATAATAGTATTCACATACCAATCAAAATATATCGATTGTATATGTATATATATATATATGTATATTCCTCTATGTACATGTATACATATGTATCCATATATTGATACATTTGTAGGGGCATGTCCATTTGTCATTGTATGTGTGTATCGATACACATATATATATATATGTATATATATATGTGTGGATATTTGTATATACTATACATATATATATACACATTCGATTCACATAAAATCATTCACAATTACCATTGTATTGATAAACATTTATGTGTGGTACATCCATACATATACATATACATGTCGTTAGATACCTTTGACATGCATGTGTATATATATACACATACTCCACATATGTCCTTATCAATATAACCATAAAAGAACAAGAAAGAACTCCAAATCTCAAATAGATAAACATCACCCACTAACGCACTCAAAATTAAACAAGACTCTACTAATGTAGAAACATCAACTAAGGATGACTTACCAAATTCACTCTAAATGAAAACTCAATTATTCTACTGTGGTGTTTGTATGCTCATATAGTTTTTGTTACTGGATACTTATCTAAATTCTTCTCTTGAGTGATACTTCCCCTCCACTTGGAGGAATTGAACATATATCTGCAACCACTAACACATGCCCATGATAGTCAATTTTGTACAAAATATGTAGTATATGTAATACATCTCCAAAGTTAGAATATTAATTCAATAACCATTCAAACACATATATGTAGTTATTTTCTCACAACATCAAATGTGATAACATACATTCATAATGCATTGATAACAAATTGCAAGCACAATTTTTTCATCTCCAAAATTCACATTACATTCATATTTCCCCTACATAGTAATAGTAAATAGTAATTACACAATTGGGGTGTAACATTAACTCTAGAACCGTAAGTCATGAGACTTAACCAAAGAGAAATCTGGACAAAAACATTTCTCCTGGACCTCGGCTAGATACATAGAAAACCATAGTTCAAAACTGGCAAACATAACTCACACTATACAATGAATCAAAATCAAAAAAATTGGATATATCAGCTTCCAACAACCTTGGTCAACATATTTGAACCACATAAACATAGGAACAAAACTTAGAGCAACCACTAAACACCAGTAACCATTCTCTATTACAATTTTCTCAATATCCTTGACATATACAACCAATAACATGCATCCATGACTTTAATGAAAATAACAACCAGTTGATAACCAATTTACCAGTTGACATCAATGACAACACCTTCATTCTTGCAAAAATATCCCCCTTTGTCATTGATGGCAACACATGATGTGAAAAAACCATCAAAGACAATACACTAGCTCTGAACACACTTTTTCATGATTTTTCTTTCTATTTCTCCCCCTTGGTAGATAATATTTTTCACATGATACTCTTCTCCCCCTTTGACATCAATGGTAAAGGAAAAGGATATTTTACATTGATTTCCCCTTTGACATTAAAAATAGAATACTCTTACAATGAAAACACATGACACTACCTCCTGCCCTTGAGAGGTAGCCACCAAAACATCAATCGAAAAGAAAGATAGATCCATAGACCCACTAGACTAATGCATCTCCATATGCATCTAGTTCAAGAAAGGAGGGGAAATGACCCCTAACTTCTCCCAAGGCTACTCAAAATTATCTTTAGGAAGAGCCTTCATAGGTACATACTCAAACTTTACTTCATTCTCCACAACTTTCTCTCTCAAGAAGTGATTCTTGATAGATATATTCTTTTGTTGACCTTTCCATTGCACCAAAAGATCGACCTGTCAATGCCCGATACAAGCTAGAGTTAAGATCCATAGGAGGCAATTAAACCATGTCATGAATCTCCAGCACTATGTTGAACAACCAAGGAGACCAAGGGCACACACCTTGCAACAATCCCCCCCAGTGCATTTTGAGGGATTTGAACCCGTGACCAGATCTAATACCAATTGTTGGCCTTATTATTGCACCAAAAAATCAACCTGTTAATGCCCGATACAAGCCAGAGTTAAGATCTATGGGAGGTGGTTAAACCATGTCACAAATCCCGAGCACCGCATTGAACAACCAAGGAGACCAAGGGCACACACCTTGCAACAACGTTTTCCTCGAGTGCATCACTAGATTCTTTGAAATGTTAATTTCACTTATATTATCATAAAAGATAGAAATAGGATCATCATACACTAATTTAATATCTTTCAATGTTTTTTTCATACATACAACTTGTGTACAACAAGATGCAATAGCCATATACTCAGCTTCAATAGTAGATAAGGAAACTGGATCTTTATTTTTACTCAACCATGCCACCAATCTACAACCAAGAAAGAATGCACCACCACTTGTACTTTTACTATCATCTACACATCCAACCCAATATGCATTTGTATAAGAACTTAGTGTAAATTCAGTATCCCTAGGACACGATAAGCCATAATCTAGAGTGCCATTCCAATATCTAAATATTATTTTAATAGAAACAACATGTGTTTCCTTAGGATCTTCTTGAAATCTAGACACGAGACATATAGCAAGCATAATATCCAATCTAGTAGCAGTCAAATAAAATAGTCCACCAATCATAGATCTATATTTTCTTTGATCAACCTTAGATGAATCATCATATTTACCTACTTTGCAACCAATTACCATAGGAGTGCATACTGATTTGGAACCATCCATCCCAAACTTCTTCAACATATCTTTCACATACTTTGACTATGAAATGAAAATCCCTTTCTCTGTTTGATTAATTTGTAGCCCAAGAAATAAATTCATCTCTCCAAACATAAACATCTCAAATTATTTTTGCATTTCTTCTGCAAACATATTACACATAGTTTCATATCCTCCAAAAATAATGTCATCAACATATACAACCACAATCAAGATTTTATCATTTTTTATTTTAAAATATAAATTACTATTTGTTATACTTTTGTTGAAATCTTGTTGAATCAAGTACCTGCCTAACCTTGCATAACAAGCTCTAGGAGCTTGCTTCAATCCATCTAAAGCTTTCTTCAATTTGTAAACCATGCCTGGTTGATCTAACAACTGAAATCCTTCTAGTTATTCCATGTAGTCCTCTTCTTCCATCTCACCATTCAAAAATGCAGACTTAACATTTGTATGATAGACCTTTAAATATTTAATAGTAGGCATTCTTCCACACCATAGCTCATAGGGGTCTTTTTGATATTTTCTCTTTCTTGAAATTGATTGAATAAATAAAAAATAGTGTGAATATCTTCTCTCTAGAAAACTTCTGGTAAACCAACCTCAGTAATCATTGATCTAGTTGCTTCTTGAATTGTTCTATTTTTTTTTTCAACAACTCCATTTTTTTGAGTTCTCAAAAAAGATAACTAATTTGTTATTCCATGTACTTCACAAAACATATTAAACTCATGGGAGGTTAATTCACCACCTCTGTCAAACCTTGAGCATTTTATTCTCAAATTTACTTCATTCTCAACCATAGCTTTGAATATCTTGAATCTATCTAATGCATCAAAATTTTCTCTAAGAAATTTAACCTATGTATACCTAGAGTAATCATCAATGAAAAGCATAAAGTACCTTTCACCTTCTAGACTTCTCACTCTTGTAGGACCATAGAGATTTGTATGAATTATATCTAGTATTCTAGTAGTAGATTGTTCCTCTGATCTGAAATGATTTCTTGCTTGCTTCCCAAACTGGCAATTCTTGCAAATAGCATTAACTAGCTATGTAATCCTCGATAAATCTCTCACAACTTGGATTGTAGTAATCCTTGTCAGATTATCAAAATTCATATGACACATTCTCCGATGCCACAACCAACTTTCATTAATTTGATTCATAAAGTATGGACCATCAATACCCTTAAGTTGATAGATATTTCCTTTAAATTTCTTTCTTTTAGCAATCACTATTTTGGAGTCTTTCCTAATTTCACATCTTTCATTCTTGAAAAAAATATTATATCCTTTACTGCACATCTTTCCACTACTCAAAGTATTATTCCTTAATCCCTTAACATAGTAGGCATCATTAGTATTATGCTTTCCATCAAAACTTATTGAACCTATCCAACAAAATCTTAGCACCAGTATCATCTCCAAACATAACTAATCCTCCATAATATTTTTCAAGTTTAAAAAAATTACTCTTATCATCGGTCATGTGATAAGAAAAACCACTATCAACAACCCAATAGTTATTTTCTTGTTTAGCATGTAGAGTGGAGATTACAATACCATCATTTTTCTCCTTCTCCAAAGGGCATTCCTTCACCTATTTTTAGAACTAGCAAAAGTAGGTTCATCTTTTATAGCCAAGAACAAGCATTCATTGTCATCAAGATCTCCAAAATTAGATTCCTCATCAGAAATACTAGCATCCACATTCACATAATATGCTCCATTCATCTTCTTGCCTTTGCTTTCTTTGTTAAATATTTGTTTATTCCTCTTAGCTCTTTCTAGACACCTTGAAGCATAATGACCTATTCCTCCATAACTAAAGCATTTAAAAGGTAACTTACCTTAATACTTGTCAGAGAATTTCTTCATCCTTCTCACAAATTTAGCTTCTAATTCATCAAGATTTTCTTCATCCGGATCTTTAGCTCTTGTAGCCTTAAAAATAGTTAATGATTTGGATCCATTTCTCAAAATCGACTTTCTCATCACATAAGATGTCAAAGTTCCCAAAAAATTATATTTAGTGTAAGTCTTATAATCTATGTGTTCTTCAATAGCACATACCTTTTCATTTTAAGAATCAGAGAGGGTTCTACGAATCTTCTTTACAATCTAAGATTCATCTATTGTAGCACCAAGTCTTCGCATTCTAACTACTACCTCATCCAATCTTTGTACATAAGATTTAACATTCTCATCTTTAGAAATATGTAGGAGCTCAAACTATGTATCCAAATTCTACAACTTTTCTTCTTTGACCCTTTCATCTCTGTCATACACCTTTTCTAAAGCATCCCAAACTTCTTTATCAGTCTTCAAATTTTGAACTTTAATCAACTCAAAATGTACAAGACTATTCTTCAAAATTAACTTTGCCTTACTGTTCACTTCATGTTCCTTTATCTCATCAGACATAATCAGACCATTAGTAGGAGGAGTGTAAAAAGTCTTATAATCTTTCTCCACAACATATCCACAATACTCTAGATATTCTTCCATCAATATTTTCCAAATAGCATAATTAGTTCCATCAAACTTTGGATACTCAGAATTCACTTTGCCATCCATCTGAGACCTTCCTTAAGCGGTTAAGATCTTCTCCAAGGAATCAAGCTCTAATACCAATTGTTGAACAAGATAACTAAGAGGGGGTGAATCAGTTGTAGAAAATTTTACCTTTAAAACATTCACCAGAACTTAGATCAATCAAAAATCCTTAACTCTACTAAAATGATTAAACATTAAGTGAAAGTGTAGAAACTAAGAACCATCACACAAACATAGTAACACTATATTTATGTGGAAACCCCAGTAAGGGAAAAAACATAGTGAGGATTAGCTTACAATATAAAGAATATCAAAACTGATTACAAATTATCACTACCAAAGAAGGGCTCACTGCCAGAGAAAGGCTCACTACCAAAACAGGACTAATAGTCTGGATCAGGACTCACTATCCAACAAGGGTTAACCACCTGGAGGGCTCATTGTCATAGAGATATAAAGAAGATAGGAGAGATATGTTATAGAGAGAAGACAATATCAATGCAACAAATATTTCCACCACAATTCACTCAACCACTTTCAAACATGCATGAATGATAGAGTACACCTTCAACTCATTGCATCTAGAAACTCAACATTTAGAATTCGCATTGATCTTCCACACTCACATCACATACACACACTAATTCACATATTCTTTGCATCTATCTTCTCTATTTATTTGCACTTACATCTTTTTACATCTTTCACCACTAACTCATCCTATATTTATACCATCTTGAACTTTGAAACATATCCAAATTCGGCCATTCATCAATAAATTCAAATTAGTTCAATGCCAAAACATCCTAGGGTGAAATTAGAATGAGGGTGAACCAAACACATGCTTGATGAGGACCCAAATAGGTCCCAACATGTAGTGCCCCGCCAAGTAACGCTAAAGGAAGTTGTAATTAACGACTGAAGCGAACCAAATTTTTTTTTATAAAGTGTAATTAACATACACATTCACTTACTAATTAACAACCTATAAGGCTACAAGGTTGATATTACTTAAACCCACACAACTACATATAACCATAGCATTTAATACTTTATGAAATAAGCATCATACAACATAACATAATAATATAAACATCCAAGATACAATTTCATAATCATTAACATAATCAAATAGTTACATCACTCATTCCCAGAATGAGGCAAAAGTACATAAGTGTTACAATTATAGAAATCCACCTCATAAACATAAGAGGGATAAAAATAACATATACAAATTAAAATAATACAATGCATGAATTAAACACAAGAACCACAAGTTGTCCATCTGGATGTCTCGCCACCAAGTATTCAAGATAAGTGGGGACCCAACAATGTATGTTGCATGTTCCACCCAACCAAGTGGTACCCGAAGGCCCATCCCCCATGCTAGGAGATAGTAACAAAGTAACATGAACAAAGATCTATGACCTCTAACCAAAGGCAGACTCATACTGACATAACCAAACAAATGAAATAAACAAGTACAACTCGCACATCACTAACATAGGTCACATTGCTTCTAGACACAAAATAGATCAAGTATGTTCAGAGAACCATACACATAAAACAAATACTAACAATTATCTTAGACAGAGTGTCATCGCACAGTTCATAATAAGTTACCCTCAGTGGATCTTCATAGGCTTCGGTGTTCCTGGTGGCCTCTACCGACCCTCGGCCCTCATACTAACTAATGCGGAATCAACTACCTCTCGTACTAACAAGATATATGACCTTGCCATTTCTGGCCTTCCCACTCACTCCAAGCCTTAACTAGCACTTGAGACTATGAGTGAGGCTAGAACTTATCTTTTTAGTGTGAAGTATTCCCCAAATTTTCATTACAATTTTAGTTATCACTTGATTAAACTACTTCCAAAGGTTACCCAAATCTTACCTCTTATGGGCTCTGGCCCCTACTGGAAGCCACTCTTCTACTCAACAACACACAAACAAACTAACCACCAAGGGAATCACAAGTGCATACAACCTAGGTCTCATAACCAATCCATCTCAAGGAGGAAACAAATAAAAGAACTCACTCCAACAAATGGAGGCAACAAAACACATAGTCCACTCCTTCCAAAGGAGGTACAAAACATCCACGTTCATGGAAACTGGGTAAATACTGAAAATACACCATGCACTACCCAAGGGAAAAACAATTGGTTGACATAAAGAATCAACAACCCTCATCCTCTAAGATCCTCTAGAAGACTTACAATTTTGGACTAACACTTAATCCCATATCCCACAATGCAACTTGACTACATAGCTACAAAAGCATTCAAGTCATAATTCAAATATAATATTTGGATTCCTTATATCCATACTCATTCAATAGGTAACGTCGACAAAGTCAAAGACACAATAACTGGGTTAACTCAAATTATCATATAACCCTATTTCCTCTTCCATTATTGGAAATCTAAAACAATTAAACTCACTTCCCTTTACGGAATACAGAGAAAATAAAACATTTAAGGAAATTACTATCTTTGGATATTCTAAATCCATATCCCTTACATAATCCATTTACAATAAAATAATTGCCCTAATAGAAATAAAATAAATTAAAATAACTAAATGCCTCTTCAATATAATCAATTCCTAAATTCACTTTTAAAAACAACATAAATCCATGCAAGTAAACCCTTTCCATTTTCTAACCGTATTCTATGTCTCTTTCCAATTTTTATATAAAAACATGCAATTTATAAAATATCTAAAAATATCTGTTTCCTTAACAATTTAACCATGCATTCAAACCTTATCTTTTAAAATCTCCATTCACAATAATTGTATGCACCTAAATAAAATAGGATGAAATATTAAACTACAAATAATTGCTTTTACTAATACAAGGACGGGAAAAATTATAATTTTATCCAACACATCTTCTAACTACTTTAAAAAAAAAACAACATAAAACCAAGCAAGTATATTTCTTTCAGTTTCACTACTAACACGTCAATTTCTACCATTTATATAAATTTCCCTTTTAATCTTCATTTCCTACCTCTCCTCAATTAACATTTAATAACATAAATTATTTAGAAATACTATGATTTATATTTTACAACATCAATATTTAATATACTGGTATATATATTCATAAAATATATACTAATTAAATATTAACTTAATACATTACAAACCAGCCTTAAATATATATATATTTTACGAATCTTAATTGAAATCCTAAAATAAATAATAATTAAAAAAAACATTAACAAACGTGAAAACCAAAATTCATAGAATTCTAGATGGCGCACACAACAAAGGACGCCAAACCTTTCTTAATATATAAATTAATGCCAAAAGAATGATAGTGGTGCATCAGTTGTACCTTGTACCGGCCGGCTGCATCCACACAAAGGAAATGGGGCAGCGCTTCTCATGGGACAACGTGTCCCCCTATAAGGTGGGCATGTTGTCACATGAGCAACACCTCTCCCCATCCTTGGACTAAAGGGTGGACGGTGGGGCTTAGACTCCCACCTCCACTCTGTACTTTCAAAAGAAATAAATAAAAATTTTGATCACCATTTTATATTCATTTGAATTTCATACAGTGACAGAATTTTAACTCCGCGTACGGTGATTTAATCAAAAATAAATTAAATTTTCAACATTATAATTTATATATACAAGAGTATAATAAATATAATATATATATATATATTTATACACAGAATTTCATTTACTGGTAAAATTGGCAAAATAAACAAAAATAACCACCTATAGAAAAATAAATAAAATTTTCCAGAAAACTTTCCTAAATTCATAGAGGTTTAATAACTAATTCTTTAAACCATTTCTTCAAATTCGAAAGAATACAAAAAATAGGAAAACTAAAAGGGATCTAGAATCCTCCTTTGTAAGTTTTCTACAGAGGTTTTATTTTTAAAATAAATCTATTTATTTTCTACAGGGATTAAATTTCCTACAACAATCTACCTGTGTTGCACAATCAAAGGTTTGGTTTAACAAACAATACTACAATTTCCTCAATTAAAATTAAATTCTACAGACTATTTTTTACAATTTCATAGAGGAATTTTCACAGGAAAACAAAACTTCCAAAATCCTGATTAATTAACATCTAATCTCCATTAATAAATTCTAATTCCCAATGAATTTAACAAACAAATTCTTTAAACAATATATATTTGCATGCAGAGCCTCCTCCAAGGATCTCACAATTTCTCTTCAACCGTGTAGTAAATCCAAGCAAGCAACCAATCCAAAAGCACAACCAACATCAACAAAATTTTCCAATTTTAATTTCATAGCCAAAAATTTCTTCAAACCATTCCCTCGGCTATTTTTTCAAAAATATCCTCTCAAACCTAAAGAAGATTTTTTTTTTTTTGCCTCTCCAAAATTCTTCCCATGAATAAACTTCTTTCCTCTCTCAATTAAATTCCCTCCCAATAATTTCTCAACCAAAAGTAAATAATTAATTCTTCTAACACACATGTCAAATTAAAAATATATTTTCAACAACCAAATCCAATTTGCATGCAATTTAATAATTTAAAATATCTTAATATTAATTAACTCCCACATTTTGAAAACTAACTTTTCTTTTAAAATACAATTTCAAATAACTTTCAATTTTATTTGTTTTTATTTAATTTAATCCACATAAAACTTAATTAATTAATTTTAATTATTTAATAAATAAATCCAATCCTTTTGAGATTAAATTTAATTTTATTAATAAATTTAAATATAACTTCTGAACATAATTTTAATATTAATTTTAATTGATCACCACTTCTAACCAATGCAATTATTCTAAGATTTAATTCAATAAACACACACCTTTCAGAATTAAATAACATTAAAATAAAGTAAACTATGACTCAACAAACAAAACTGACGACACACTAAGGCTAGGGCGTAGACTTGACACATGTTACCTAGCTACTATCTCCCGTTCAACCTAACCATTGGATCGACACGCTCAAACTTGTGAAACCAGGTGGAGTCGATGCCATGTACTTGCAAACTTGAGAACCAAGTAAACAACATCATATAATATATCCATCATATAATACACACCGTGAAGAAGAAATCACGAAATTGCAGGGCGCTGAAAAGTGAGTGATGCGAACCCGTCCCCTTCACCAATACACTCATCAAAATTGACACTTCCATCATAATCCAATAATGTCATAAAAAATCACATGTTATATCCTATAACATCATTACACCAATTAAAGCATGTAAACTAAAGCATCAGATAAACTAAATCACAACACATAATATAGTTTGTCGCTCTATAAATAGCGATAAAATACACACACAAGACAAAGTATCTAAATATCTAGAAACATAAATCAAAACAAAATAGGGACACACTGTCCAGTCTAGAAAGAAAAATGGAGGGGTGTTACACAACACACTTCATCAACTTTGAAGGTAGTGTTCAACACACAATCAACCAAACTAGTGTAAAACACATAGAACAATTAAGAACACACAATCCTTAGCATGATCCAATCCTTCCAAACACCAAAATTATCTTCAATGTGATCATAACAACTTAACTCTAGAACTGCAAGTCATAAGACTTAACCAAAGAGAAATCTAGACCAACAACATTTCTCCTGGATCTCAACCAAATACACAAAAAACCATAGTTCACAACTAGTGAACATAACTCTCACTATACAATAAATCAAAAGCCAAAAATTTACATATAGAAGCTTCCAACAACCTTTCTCAACATATCTAAACCACATAAACATAGGAGGAAAACCTGGAGTGAAACACGGAGCAACCACTGAACACCTACAACCATTCTCCATTAAAATTTTCTCAATATCCTTGACATATACAACCAATAACCTACATCCATGAAATCAATGACAACAACAACCAATTGATAGCCAATTGACCAGTTGACATCAATGACAAAACCTTCATTCTTGCAACAAAACCCTCATTTTTGTGTTCCCAACTCCACAAACAACCAAATAGCCACAAGATGTAGAAATCAATAAAGAAAGTATAAAGGAAGCAATACAACTATATAGAAAGAAAAGACAACTGAAATGCTATCCAATAAGCATGATGATGTAACCAAATAGAAAGACACAAAGATACCTTCCCAAATACTAGCTCTAAAGGCCACTAGTGAAAGAAATAGAGTGACACCACCATGTAAAGAAGTTGAAGCTTGATGATCTTGCAATTTGAGTAGTGTTGTAATGAGAGTATATTGTTGGGGTCAATTGAGGAGCTTGCAACAAGAAGAATAGTGGTGTAGATTCAAGAAAGAGTGTGAGAATGAGATAATTAATTATTAGAGTGTGAGAGAAAGCATGAAAGAATGAAGCTAGAGTGAACAAGTTCGAATGAAGTGAGTTTGAATGAACAAAATGGAGGAAATAGGTCAAATTTTGTTAGTCAAAGGAGGTAGCGAACATTACTCTTCTCAACCAATGTAAAACATAACATCTCTACAGATCCCAAGGGAAAGAGTCTTGTCAAGATGACAACATGGTGCATAGACATCCACATGGTGCACACTCGTCCCTGAAAAAAAATCCTCCACTGGTGCAAAATGAGGCGGCCAAGTGGAAAGGACAAGGTGCTAGCAGTGAATTTTGCATCATTAGGGTTATATTTTCTAAGGTAGGGGAAATTAAAAGGGGAGTTTTCCTATGGTGAAAATTCATGTCATTACATGAACATACTAAAATTTTGACAAAGGAATGATTTTAATGTGTCAGTAAGTTTTTGATCTCACAAACCTATCAAAAGTGTGAAAAGGAAAGGTTCTTAGTTTGTGATGTCACAAAGTTCATGATTTATCAAACCTATCAAAAGTGTGACATGGAAAATCAAGTCCTTCCTTGTGTTGGAAATTTAATTAGTTCACATACTTATTGAAATTTTGACATGGTTCTTCAATTCATAAAAAAAATGTATATTCCAAAATAATTAGCAACAAGTATGGAAAGATTAAAGGAAGAAAGCAAATAAATTTGAAAGGTTCTTGATGTCAAAAATTATGTGAGTTTGTGAACTTTTTGAAACTATGATATTGGTTTATAAATTGTTCATCTCATTGAAATACCAACAATGAAAGAAATAATTAGAATGATTTTTTTTTTTCAGATTTTAGGTGGTTCATAAACCACTAAAATCTCTAAAATAGTTCATGATTTCCCAAAAATATTGATAGAAGTGTTTTGATTATGTGGTGGGAATTTTTAATGGTTTCTAACTTCTTCAGTTCATTGATACACAAAAGAAGATCAACAAATATTTGAGTGCCAAAATTTTCTTCATGTCAGCAACATGGTTGGAAATATAGTTGGATCCTAACTAATATAGTTTAGAAAATTTAAATATAATAGTTAGAGTACTACTCACAATGGAATAATAACATGAAAAGTGTCACCCATAAAATTAGGCTCTACATTGGGGTTTCTCTTTAAAAGAAGAAGGATTTTTTATTGTAATAAGGTTAAAAATTGGTGAAGATGAGAAATTTGTACAAAGTTTGTAATAAGAAATACAAAGTATTGTGTTTATGTCAACTTTTATTGTAATAATTTGTTTCTTGATGAGATTATGTGAATACATATTCCACATTTTTTTTTCATTTCCTTTCTTGTATTTCAATGTTTCTTTGAAATGGATATCCAAGGGTTATAAGTTTTTTTGCATACATTGTTATGTTTGAATTATTAGTCTACATAAGTTTTTTATTCAAGTACCAATATAAATATTTCACGGATAATAATGATAAATTTTGGTGTTATAAATGGATTATTAGGTAGGATATAATTTATGTAGGTCATTCATTTGTCATATCATTGTAAGGAAATAGTACTAGCTTAAGGATCTAAGACCACTTTAAATATTTGATTTTAAAATAGAAGGGTGATATTGCAAAGTGACTCTATGTTCCTTAGAATAAGCACTAGTCCATCTTTCAAATTCTCTCCTAGCCCTTAAATTTTTTAAAATGAAAAATAACATGATAGGATAACTTTTTCCTAATTATTTTGTTTCTCCATACATGAATATCAAAGCTAAAAGGAATGAACTAAACACTCACGCAATTTTACAAATCCTTGTCATAATGTATGGGATTCTATATTTTATTTACATTGTAATGTAACTATTGTAAGTATGCTGATAAGTGTGTCATAAATGGGTACACATCTTGGTTTAGCAGAGCCAAATGTGTAGGAAATATTGCTTTTATGATTTCTCTCTTTCACTAGAAAACATCTCAACATTTCTTAGCATAATATCTCAAAATTTTACAAGGAAATTTTAAACAAAAAAAATCTCTTTAAGGACATTGTCCCCAAGCCCCCGCAAGGGGAGCTCCAAAAATTATCACTAACCCCCTAGACCCCTTCGCAATATTAGAGGGGGGATAAAGCTCCCCACACCCCCCTTTCAAGAACTAATATCCAAAAATATATGGAACTAAACCTATGAATTGGGAAGATAATCAATCTCTATTACCAGCACTATCTCCTTATCTCTCTATATTTATCTCTTTGTCTACCTCTCTCTATCTCTCTATCTATTTATCTTTCTCTCACTCTATTAATCTCTACATATATATTCCACTCTTCATATCTATCTCTAGATACCTCTCCCTCTCTATATGCATCCCTCTATCTCCTTCTCCCTCTTCTTAGACCTCTATATTTATATCTTTATTTTCCTCTCTCTATCTCTCTTGAACCTTATCTCTATCTCTCCATATTTCTCCTCCCTCTCTTTATCTCTATATCCTTATCTCTATGTCTCTCTCTACCACCATATCTCTACCACTCTCTACCTCTCTCTTAGTATCACTTCTTATCTCTCTCTCTCTCTCTCAGGTTACTCTACCTCTCTCTCTATCTCTCCTTATCTCTCTCCCTCTCTACCATTCTCTCTCCCTTTCTCTTCCCCATTAATGTTTCCTAAGTTATCTCTATATATCTCTCCTTTATATCCCTATCTCTCTCCCTCTCTCCCTCTCTACTTATTTAGCTAGCTCTCCCTCTATGCCTCTCTCTCTATCCCCCTCTCTACCTATCTCTCTCTTTTTATTCCATCTCTATATTTCCCAAGTTATATCTATATCTAGAAATATATCCCTCTCTCTATCCTTATTTCTTCATCTTTCTATATCTCTCTACTTCTCCTCTCTCCTTTCCCTATTTATTTCCCTCCCTCTCCCTCCATTTATCTTTTTATATATACTTTATCTCTCTTTATTTCCACATGTCTCTCACTCATACAAACACACACTACTTATTTTGTATTCCCTATATCTATCTCTCTATCTCTCTCCCTCTCTCTCTATCCCTCTAGCTCTCTCTATTTCCTATCTTTATCACCTCCTTTTTCTCTCAATATTCCCCTATCTATCTATATCTCTCTATTTATCTATCCCTCTATATATATCTTATTATCTCTACCTCTCTCTCTTATTCACTCTATCTCTCCTACTCTATATCTCTATCTCTATTTATCTCCCTTTCATTCCTTCTCTCTATCCCTTTCTATCCATATGTATCTCTACCTTTATCTCCATATCCATCTATCTCTCTCCCTCTCCCTCTCCCTCTCCCTCTCTCCATCTCTATTTCTCTCTCTTTGTATATATCCTTATATCTCTATCTCTCAATCAATTCATCTCACCATCTATATATCTCTATCTCTCCCTCTTCCTCTATATCTCTTCATCTTTGTCTTTCTCTCCCTCTATTTCTACCTCCATGTCTATCTCTATTTTTATATCTCGCTTTACCTCTCTCTATCTCTCTATTAATCTATCTCCCTATTCCTCTCTCTCTTTCTATCTTTATATATATCTCCCTATCTCTATACATCCCTCTCTCTCTCTCTCCCTTTCCCTCTCCCTCTCCCTCTCTCTTCCTAGACCTTTATATTTATATCTCTATTTTTCTCCCTATCTCTCTCCCCCTACCTCTATCTCTCCATATTTCTCCTTCTATCTTTCTTCCTCTTTATCTCTACCTTCTTATCTATCCATCTCTCTCTTCCCCTATATCTCACCCTATCTCTATCTTTATATTTCTATCTCTCCCTCTTTCCCTTTGCATATATTTATATCTTCCATCTCTCTCTAACCCTCTCTCCCCTATATCTCCATCTCCATATCCATATCCATATCCATCTCTCTCCATGTTATTAATTGATCCCCCTTTGATGAGGGTTTGGGGATAACACCCCCAAAGATATGGTTTTCAAATTTCATTGTAAAATTGATAGAAAATGAGATATATAGAGGAAAATATAGAGAGATAAATATAGAGGGTGACATAGAATAATGACTTTGTATTCTTTTTTATTATAGTAATAACACGGGTGTATTAAAACATGCATATTTTATGGCTTAGAAGTGAGTCATTACTAAGGCACAATGTGAGTGCATTATAACACACTCATGTTATTCCCAGGATGAATCAAAAAATGGTTGCGGTCACTCTATGGTTCCCAATATTTTTCACATGATCCTTAGCACTAATTAATTAGATAAATTATATTTATTTACTTAACTAATATTATGATTTTAACATTTCCTATGTCACTCTCTAATAATTAATTATTATTGTTTGATTAATTAGTTAGAAATATTGAATCCTAATATAATCCCTAGTAATATCACAAATCATGATTCATTCACAATTAAAAATTGAAATAAAATTAACATTATCGATACTAAATCAAACTAATTTTCAATCCTAGCCATTAACTTAATAAAAAAAATCCTATCCATTCATCACTAATTATCATCTATTGAATTTCAAATCAAGATTGAATATTTGTCTCTCAATAAAATAAATATTAGCCCTCTATTTATCAACTAATAGAATTTATTTCCAGCCCCCTCTCAATTTTATATTAAAAAATCCTCTCATTCAATTTTATCCCTTCATTTAAAATTAATCTCAAATTTCCATTCCTCTCATCCAAACTCTATAAGTAAACCTCCATCCTCAACCAAGAAAAAAGGTAAAAATGAAAAATAGAAGTATAAGTATATAGGTATGTAGGCTAGGGATGCTCATGAATCATCTGATAATACTTTGGAGGATCACCTTCAATTAAAAAAAAAACATCATATTTACATAATCCTCATATTTTTCTTCATTAATTTTACTTGTTCTTATATCCTTTGCTTTTCAATTAATGTGTTTCATTTTTATAATCCCTTGAATTTTGCACAAACACGTCATCAAATGGTGTCACATTAGGCACACCTACTATTACCAGAATTTATTTCTTCTTTACTTGTGGTTGTGAAGGAATGGTTGGTATTTGATGCACCATAACTTCTTGATTTGATACATAGGTACTCTTTGGGGCATGAAACTCTAGTCTTTGTGTCACTTTTATTTTGTTTGTGCTTTCACATTACTTTTTGATTTTTTATTGTAGCCTCTCTCGGTATACTTAACAAACATATTCATTTTCATATGGAAGTTCCTTTTGAATTGGAATGTATGCCAAAAATAAAGTGAATAAACTTTACATTTGGATTACATTTATCCTATATTTGAATTTTATTAATTCATGAATAAATTTTAGGGATTAATGTATAACCAAAAATATCACTTTAAATTGCTTTAATGATAGTCTACCAAGTAATAGGGATACTCTATTAGATGTAGGAATAAAATTTATTAATAATTATACTTTTTAAGGTTCAAACTTAAGTAGCAAGATGATAATCTAGAGGGTTTATTAGTATTCCACTTCTCATCTTTATAGAAACTCCTAAATGAACATAAAATTTTGGTTTGATATATGTATGGTGCAGGAGCACCTATACCTTGAAATGACTAGGCAATGGGCCTTGAATTTTCATTGAAGTGGTTTGAAGGTCTTTAAGGTTCACTGAAATGATTTGAAGGTCTTTTAAATTATATGCAGCAAGGATGTTGCAAAATATGCTAAAATAAGATGTAATGTCACAAGTTGTCCATTTTTATGCCATGTTGGAAATATGATCCTGTTGCATAGGATATAGTGTAGGTTTGGGTCTTATGTTTTTCATTATAATAAGGTCTCAATGACCATTTGAAATTGTATTTAAAATTTTGATAGGTCAGTTAAGAGGGATCTTTAAAATCAAGTTGTAAAGGGATGGTGATTAGGAACAATATTGGCAAAATTGCCATCTTAGGAGTCTAACAAAGGGTGGTTATGGTAGTTGGTTGGTTCAAGAGGTATTTTGAAGGTTTTAACATGATATATTGTTGTAATATCTCAAAAGAGAGGTTGTTGAACATGTTCGGAAGGAGTTTCTAAGAAGAAGTTGCTGTTTTGTGAGTTTTTCATAAAGAAATTGCTGATCCCGTACATAGTACGGCCTGTACATGCTTTTCAACACTACAAGCCTGTAATGGTTGGAAATATAATGGAATAAAATTTATTTTGGAGTTTTAATGGTGTGATTTAATTAAGAATTGGGTGAGATATCCTCATTTTACTACAGGGTGGTCTCAAACCCCATGTTTTTCTGTAGAATTTGCTGATCCCGTGCTTGGTACAATCTGAACGTTTTGTTTATGATTGAAGCATGTAATTTTTGGAAATCTAATTGAATAAGCTTTCTTTTGGAGTTGGAGTGGTGAGATTTCATTGAGTAATAAGGGAGATATCTTAATTTTACTCCCGAGTGGTCTGAAAACCCTTAAAATCAAAGTTTTGGGCAAAATATGGATGCATCTTCCATTCGCACACTGTAGCATTGCAAAATCTTGGTGGGATGGAAGGTATTAGGGTGAAATATTATGTATTAGAATTCTTGGAGAACTGCAAGCACTTTGGAGGCAAATGGTGCAATGTTTTGGCTTGACATCTCTATGTGGCAAGCCCATGTGACAAGCAAAAAAGTGAGTTTTTGCTTGATTTTGAAGAATCTATTTGAAGAGAACTTAGGAATGATGGTAACAGGTGTGTAAAACCTGTAGGAGTTTGTTTTTTTTCTTTGGGGTGAAGGGGAGAGCCTAGGTAATCAAGACCCAGGTGTAGGTCTGTGAATTAGGCCTCTTGGAGTAGTGGTAGAAAGGGCCATTGTGAGTGATGCCTTAACAGTCAAGAGGAAAGGTTTTGGAACTTTGTAGGGGTTAATTTTGGATGTCTAAATCCATAGGTTTGGTGTCTTGAAAGCCCTCCATTCAGATTTTATATTGACTGTCCTACCGGGTAAGGCTACTAGCCTTTTGACAGAAAAGTGCCTAATTCACCATAGTTTGTGGAAGTTGGTTGAAACCTAAGTGCTAGAGGGTATTTTCCATTATAGTTGGGTGTTTGCTATCCCTGCCACTCTACATTAATGTATCAACTAGAAAATATTCTATGCATATGTTATTGATTTGTAGCATCCAAAATAATATTGTGGATAGAAAGATTAGGAGTCCCAACTATAATATATAAAAACGCATATTGGTTTTCTAATGTTATCTCCACACCAAAGAATGAAATTTGTTGGAATAGAAGATGTACCAATAGTTTCAATTACACCATGAAAGCATGTTCATGTGATTTATTGTGAGATCCAACATGCACATCATTCACATTATATTTTTTTCTCATATGCCTTTACATTATTTATATGATTTAAAAGGGAATTTCTTTAAATTTCTAATATTAGATTTGTAGGTACAACTAATGGGTTTACATTGTCATGGAAACCTTCAACATGAATCATGTTGTTATCTATAATTCTTGACACCTTATGTTTGAGGCCTATTTATGACTAAGTATAATAACCTATTAACTCTATGGAATTTTAAAAATGATTGGTCATTATAGGACCTAAGAAGTGGTTTGTTTGGATCCAAAGAGCATACCAAAGGACGAGTTATAAAATTAGTACCTAGTAGACCATGGCTAGAGGGTTTGAAAGTGGTATGTTTGGTTATACATCAATTTATTTATACTTCTAGTTTGAATTTTCTTTTTTTAGTCAGTTATTCTTTATGATTATGTATTTAATATGGTAATAGTATCTAAAAGTAAAATCTCATAAAGATATACATATGGCTGATAGATTATGAAGAGAACCTTATCCCTAATAAGAAGAAGTAGACTATCAACAGATTAAAATTTAGTCTCATTATCTAGTGGTTAACAACTCATGTTGGCCAACATAGTTTAGAATCCAAGCACATAAATTTATTGATCTTTTCATGAAAACCTGTCTTACATTGTAATAAATCAAGATAAATTCAACTTTAATACCAATAATAATTAAAAAACCCTTAATATTAGCATTTGTGTTGTCTCTAAATTTATGAATATGGTGAAGGGAGACTCTCCCTTGATAACAACCTTACACAGACAATAAAATTTAGGAAAAAAAACATGCAAATTTACAATGCTTTCATGAATTCATCTACATACACACAATCAAATGTAATACAAATATTTGGTCACAAGACTACTATTACAAAAATTTGGGATGTAATTTTGTGAATGGAAATAATGGCCACTGAAACCCCAACCTTAATTTTGTGCTAAATCGTAGGAAATATATCTATCTCCTCATCTAGAATGGATCTCTTTCCATTCATGCCCACTTTATATGATTTTTCCACTTTCTAACAAATTATCACTTCCATTTTGGTGCCAAACAGATCCAATTGTCCATTTTTTTGGGCCTAAGAAATTCTTAAATTTTAGTCCAACTTCTAGGAGCCATAACTTTTGACTCGGACATCAGATTAACAAACCATTTACACTGTTGGAAAGATCTCAAGGAACCAAAATGTCCACCAAAGGTCCCTATAGGAAACCTTATATTTTTGGTCTTTTTTGGGCCCATTCAGAACCTCTAGGTGCCTCAAAATTTACTTTAAATAATTTTATAGGGATTTTAAAGATTAAAATATTAATATCTCACAAATGAAAAATGACATTGAAGTGATTTCTTCACCATTGATTTCATTTCACCATTTTAGAGGTGATCTATGTAATATTTCATTTCCATAGATACACAAATTCCAACTTACTAAAAATAGTAACCCTATCATTTTTAGCCCTTCCAGCTTACTAAAAATAGTAACCCTACGAGTTTTAGCCGTTATTGAAAATTTATTCACCAAACCTAGCATAAATCAAAATAAACATTTTTTGGGGAATGCAAGATTTCTCTTACACCCTAGATGCTCCTACATCAAAATATAAGTATTAGATACAAATTAAAACCAATTTAGTCTGTGTCTCCTCAATCTTTATGGAAATAATACAAAAAAATTAATCACCATAGATATAATATAAGGATTTTATCTTAAAATATCATATATGAGTTATGGGGTCACCTTTGCCATCATAATTTCAAATCATGGTTATAGAAATCGTATTAGTATGAAATAAGAAATTATTTCATAGACCAATGGATTATGCACTAACTCATGTGATGGGTCAAATTTGGGAGATTTTTATAAATAATTAATATTTTTCAATATCCTTCAACTCACTCATGATGTTAATTTGATGGGAATTGTTGTGGGTTTAAGAAAAAATATGAATGAGTAGTAAAATTATGAAGAAAATAAAAATCATAATATGTGTGGTCAAGAAGGGAAATGATGAAATAATGGTAATTCAAGTGGTCAAAAAGAGATAACATATGGATTGAAACATAAGGTTGACATGTTAAGAGAGATGAATATTAATGAAACATGTAATAATGGATGTGATAGGAAACTATTTTAGACTATGAGAGAAGTGATTGAGTTTGGTCAATTTATAAATGGAAGATATTGAAGAAGGTTTAAGAAGATTTAATATAAATATTATTCATGATTATGTGCATGTAGATAATGGATATACATTAGGTGCTAGGAAAGAGGTCAAGAAACCTACTCCACCATATGAGGAGAGTGTGAATTTAATTTATTTACTATATTAATCTTAATTATGTCTATACAATTCTACGAAGTGAAAAGTGCCTTAGTAAGAGAATCAACAATAATTTAAGTACATATATCATCATTTATGATTTAACTATGTAAAGATTTAAATTCACTAAGAAATTCTCATGAATACCCTTGTTCATGATTAGATTGAAACATCTTATCTTTATAGGAGTCAAGATGAAGAGGGTTAGTCATGGAAAATGATAAATTTTTAACCTAATTCTTGATTGAAAATGACATAAAGGAATTTGAAGCTTATTTTTCATATCAATATAGAAAAGTGAGAAAAAAACAAAGTATTGATAAATGAATGGTAGCTTAAGGATAAACACTAAGGTGTATAATAAATTGTGTGGTTAAGAAATTTATGTAGATTTTTAGAATTATGAATAACATGAGACCAGGACCAAATAATGAACAAAAACACCTTCCACGTAAGAGAGCTGCAAACAATGATTTTTTATATCCTCAACAAGAAAAACATACAAGATGAAAATCTTTCTTAGAGTTACAATGAATGAGAGTTCTTATAAGATAAAACTTTAAATGAGAAAGGGATTTTATCATGACAAGTGTCAACATCACATGTGATGAGATAGAATGATCTACAAATAGCTCAACTAGTAAAAGAAAAAAACACTCCCAATTTTAGCTTAAGTGCATGAATTGAAATTCGACTAATGATCAATTAAATATTAATTAATTATTAGCTAATGAATGACTACTCTAACACCCCCCTTAAGTGAAAACTTAGGGAGTAGCTGAAAACCCTACAAGGAAATTTCATAAGAGAAAATAATGTATGATGGGTCCTAGAATATAAGGCTTGATGAGGTACCCATGTACAAACAATCTAATCTCTCACAATTTGAGAAAATGAGAAAACCTCAAGGGAAAAAATTATCTCCAAAAGAGAGAAAGGTGAATTAAGGAATAAGAAGCCTCCAAAAAATTGTCCTAAAAAAGAATAGGAACATGAAGAACATCATTGAAGCATGAAGAAGCTATAGATAGTTGTTGAATGATGATTGCTATAGTGCTTAAATAAATAACCTCCTTTGAAACAAATTATGGTCGGGATCAAGAAGACGAGAATCTACATGAGTACCCCTAATGGCACTACTCAAATCAAATGGAAAATAAAGGAAAAAAATTTGGAATTTGAAGATATAAATAGACATGAATCCACACAAGTGACCCCAAAAACACTACTCAACCATGCAAGATTCAAGTCAAAAATATAGGTACTAATAGTCTAAAGAACATTGATTAAGTAAAAATGGAAGGTTGCCTCTAGAAATAGGAATGCAAGAGTTTCCATATGGTAAATGATTCATCTCACTAAAATGCATTTGTAACCAACTATTGCATCTTCCTAGTACATTGGAACAACAACTAGATACATAGCTCACTCCAAAAATAAAACTAAGGAAGTATTAGCATCAATAGTAGAAACCCACACATAATGCAAAAAAGGGAGAGTCATGATAGGTCCACTAAAATTGTGTGTCACGAAGAAGTGCATGTAAGATAAAAAAAAAAAATCTAAACATGCACATGAAAGTACTTGCAAATAAAAAGGGTGTGCAAACAAGGCACACACACATGAGGCAATAATCTATACGATTCAATGATGTCATTGAATGAAAACTTACTTGACAAAGGTATGATAGTAGAAAAAGGAAATACACAAACCCAATGGCACTTTATAACATAGTTCAAGTACAATTTTGGCACAGCAAGATGTGCCAAATCCCCAGAAAAACATGTACAACAATGGAACCTTATCTCAATGCATCTACAAAAGAGATTTTGCATGCAAAAGATGCACAAAATGCCCAAATAGAACATAAAGATGGAAATACATATAGAATATCCTAAAAAATTCATCCCATGTAAACAAAAGGTTTCTAAGAGACAAAATTTCTAAGTAATTCACTAGAATGTGAAACAAAAAACGGAATAAAACATACCTAGAGAAAATCTAGAAAAAGTGCATAGATGGCTATGAAGAGATCTGAAAGACCTTCCCAATATTGCTAGAATCATGAAAAATGGATAAATTGGTCAAAATTTGTGAGCATAAGAGTGAAAAAAATCTAACTTTGATAGGCAATAAAATGTACTAGCAAAAAAATCTGAGAAAAATATCAACACAATTAGATAGTTCTTAAAACTAGCATTTTGACGATATCTTGCTTTCATGATTTTGATCGCTAAGAAAAAAGTTATCATGATTTTTATAATCTTGCTAATATTGCAAAAATAATAGTCCCCTTTCCTAGGCATTGGTCGCCCATGTGACCAGGGGTAGGCCAAAACTTCTTGAATCTTTAGTGGTTACAAGAAAGTGTTTGTAGTTAACAGTGAGTGTCATGTGACTTATAAGTCACTGATAGCTTGGCCACAATGAATAAGAAGCCACAACTAGTGGTATTGAGGTTAGTAGATTTCCACCCAATGGCTAGCACTTATCCATGTCCAAGCACCTACTTTTTTATTTTATTTTTAAAATCCATTCTACAATACGATGTCTAGGGGGGCATATAGCCTCCTAGGTAATAATAAATTTCCTCAAAAGCTCCCAACGCTAAATACAGACAAATTTATAGTCAAAAGTCATCTTTTTGGCCTCTTGAGTGGAATTGTGAGGTTAATTTTGTTCCAAAATGTACCAAAAATTGACCAAACCCAAGATCTATAAAAAACATGATTCTAGATTTGAAGCCCTTGTAACCCTAGTTGAAAAAAAACTCTAAAAAATGAGAACGGTTTTTTTGAATCCAAGCTTTGATTCCATGTTATAATTTTGAATAACATGAGACATATTATCAAACAATGAACAAAATTACCTTCCATGTAAGAGAGCTACAAACAATGATTTTCTATATCCTCACTATAAAATACTTATATAATGAAAAGTTTTCTTAGAGTTATAATGAAGGAGAGTGCTTATAAGAGAAAACCCTAAATGAGGGAGGGATTAGATCATGACAAGTGTCAACATCAAATGTGATGAGATAGAATGATCTAATAATATCTCAACTAATAAAATAAAAAACATCACTCCTAAGTTTACCTTAAGTGCATGAAGTGAAGATAGACTAATAATCAATTATTAGGAAATGAATAATTACTTCAACATATATGAGTATAATATTTTCCTACATTATGTAATACACATCTAACAACAATTAATAATAAATAAAATAATAAATAACATTTAAGGGATGTGTATTACATAACTAGGAGAGAATAATGTTGACTAATTGATGTGTGAAAGAAGATCAAGAAATAGGATTAAGATATATAGAGGATATCATGTAACAAACATGTAATAAATATTCTCTAACATTCTTCCTAATAAATATATGTTTTCCCATTGTGACATGATATTGGATGAGGACACACTATATATCCTAGTCTTACTAGTTTTTCTTGGTTTATTATTAGTGTGGCTTTCTTTTCCCTTATGTATGTATTGCTAAGAAGGATTTTACCTTGAAACCATAGGGGGGCCTACTATATGATGGACATAAAAAATATTGAAATATATTTATAACATTCAAGCCCTTATGTGTTATGTAAATGTGGAAAACTTGCCTTGCTAAAATACAATTCTAAGAAAACTTTGATTGATGCATTTGGGATGGATCAAAGATAGAGAGTGACATGACTATGATTTAATGATTTTTCATTGAATTTCATATGTTTTTCAACTCATATATGCGGTTCCCATTCCTAGTGCCTTAGAAGATATCATTAAAAATAGGTTCCTTAATGTTCAAGTCAATATTTTTGGCATGTGGATTGATGGTATAACAACTATATTTTATAAATTTCTACTGCATGGTAGGAATTTTTGAAGTTTAAATATGAATACAATCCCAACATACATCCTAGTCCATGGAATAGGTCATGCTTTAAAGCCTATTCATATAAAATAAATCTTGGGAATAGTGATTGTCTTAGAAAATGATATTTTATAGTGAGATTTGGTTAATGGGTTCAAATGTGTCTTTTAGTGCTCCAGCTAGATAAAATTGAGTGTTTCAACCATACATAGAGTACATATGCACAAAGTGGCCTAATAATTATATGTAAATGTGTCTAGATTATGAAGTGTTATGAAGGTTACATACAAATGATACATTTATATTTAATATTTATTATTTGATGTTTTCCTCTTATAATCTTTGTTCAAATTTTGAGTCATGTTTAATATTAAAAAATATTTAATTGATTGGAAGAATCACACATTTATAGTGAATAAATGACCTTCTAGCATCGTAAATTGTCACCCTTGACAGTTTCACACTATGTGTTTCTCCCCCTTAAATTATTGGACCTAATTGAACCTCTAATTTCCTAAATTATGCATTCTATGGCCTATTTTTAATAATTATCGATAAATTGCAAGCATAAAATAAATGCATTCATCTAATACTTTTCCCTTGACACCTTACTTTCCAAAAAATAGGGCTAGTACAAAGATTCCCTATGGTGACTTTGTCCCCCTATTATACTTGGCCCCAAATTCAAATATGTTAGTGTCAACATTTTATCATTTTCAATTCAAGTTTCCAATTTCGGCTATTGGGATTTAATTTGTGGAAATTAAAATAATTTCATATAAATACCTAGTTATTTCATCATTTCAAATCTATCTAGAACTATCAAGGAAAATCTAGCAACCATTGGAAAAAATTATGATCAATCATTATCAAGAGAATCATCAAGCACGTCAAGAGAAGCACTTCAGTGATTTATTATAGAAATTCAAGATCTAACCATCATATCAAATCATATTTGAGTTTATGCATGTTCATGATATCATTTTTTGTGGAGGCTAACCCTTTTGTAGGTCTCCAAGAAATTCAAACAAATCAAGAAAGTAAGATCCAAGACCTTGAGGTGATGTGCATGACTTCATTCCTTCAAGGAATCCACTGAAGGGTGATGAGCTGCAACACTTTATTGATTCATCATTCCTTCCTAATTTATCTTTCCTATCACTGAAATTTCCATTGTGGAAGTGGAAACACTAACATGAGGTTTGACTAACGCAAGCCCTTCAATGGCACAACCCTTCCTCTCTCTTTGAATGTGTAGGTCTCAGGTTTGAAGGAGATTGAAGGAAGATTGAAGATATATTATCCGTTCTTTCAATCAAATCCCTACACCTTGTTAGCTCATGGAAACTCAATTACCCAATAGTGGCTCGACAAATTTGTAGGCAAAGTTAGGAAGCTTTGATCTGATATTGAAGGACTACGAAAATAGAACTGAAATATCTCTAAAAGGACATAGACACCCTTGGGTGACTATGTACTCCTATTCAAGTGTTGGACTAATCGTCAGCATCTCCCTTTAGATTTAGGACATGGACTGACCACCTCCCTAGATCTATTTATCTCTCGCATTTGTATCAGGCATTAATAGGTTGACCTTTTGGCACAACGAAAAACATGTTCCAACAAATGGTATCAGAGTCGTGGTCATGGGTTTGAATCCCCTCAGGTTATGCTGAGGGGGGATTGTTGGACTAATTGACAACGTCTCCCTTTGGATTTAGGACATGGACTAATCGCCTCTCGTGGATCCATTTATCTCTGGCATTTGTATCAAGCATTAACAAGTCAATATTTTGGTGCAATGACAAACATGTTCCAACATCAATTCATCTTTGAATTTATAGGTAAGGTACACAAAACTCTGTCATTATCAGATCCGTTGGTAAATTTATCTTATATTTTCTCAATTTTCAGAATCTTGCATTTTCATATTAGGGAACATAGTATTATTAGGTTAATCAAAGAAAATAAATTCCAATCAATTTCTAAGGCCCACAAAAGATGCAGATCTAGATTTGATTGACTCACCTATAAGGTTGAAATTCAATCTAATCACCTTGTTGATTTGCATCCTAAATGATTCTTTAGAAGAGGTAAAAATTGATCTAGGTTCTTAACATTAAACTTAGGATCACCTTTTCTATGTTCTAGACCTTATACATGTGAATTATACTAGAATATATATTATATAAGTATATATACATATGATATGTATATAAATATGTTCATAGATAAAATTATATCAACTAAAGCCAAAAATAGCTTTTAAAATTGGATTTCTAGTGAAATAGAAAAATATATTAATAGTCTCATGTGGCTATTGATTTCCACTAATTATTACAAGATATTTCAACCACCAAGTTTTAAATTGTTGAAAAGAGATTCACATTTAATCATTAATTAAATAAAGATATGTGATAAACCCTTGAAGGAACCAACCTCTATTAAGACTAATTATCAAGAGAATATTTAATAAGAAGTTTTATGATAAACCTTTCTACTTTTATTTTTCTTATCATAATTAATTTATTTAACTATCAACTAGTATATTACCTTTATCTTTTGTATAAAAATTGTGAATGCAATGATGTCATTTATAGTTTTTATGTGCAAGGTGAAGGTTATTGGAAGTTCATTTCCTTTTATTTATAGTTATAAATCAAGGTCATTTGTGGTTGTTTTTATTAAATGTGAAAAAAAATCAAAGGAATAAAAGTACATGCCATATACATTTACAACACTTTGTGTATGTCATAAATATAAATTCATAGTTTTCAATTCAATATATCTCACATAATAATTATTTCTTACTTTAAAAATCAAGACTTAACCATTGCTAAATATCCTCTTGGACTAGACCAAACCTATCCTACAACCTTTTACCATCTTACACTAGGGCATGTGGTGTTGTCTAGTCCATAAACTAGGTTTTATAATATTATGGCATTAACCTATAGCATGCATGTAATATAAAAACCTAACTTTTGATTACAATAACCTTTGATTAAGTTATATTATTTTATTTTATAGTTTTATATAAGTATTCAGGTTGGCTTGGTGGTCTCCATGGCATAAATATGCAATATAGGAGGTAATCATTACTTTTTATCATCATATTAAAATTTATATTCTTTTTGAAGAGTTTTAGAGGTTCCCCCGTCAAAATGGGTTAATATTATTAAGCATTTACCAATATTTCCAAAAATATTTCCAAGTACTTACTATGTTATTCTTCTCTTGTGATATCTACTTGATTATACATTATATTAAAACATGATCTTGACATTTTAATAATAAAAAGAAGATAATTTATTTAGGAGACAATACAATGTGAGGTCATTTCTTTAACTAATCTAAGCATGAGAATGTGAGGAGTATATATAAAAGATACTTAAGAGGGGTCCTAACATATGGCAACTAGGTGAGTCACCAAGTGAGCCATTATGAATGAGACCAGGTAAAGCATGACTTCTTAATAATAGAAGATAATTTTTATGGACATGACACATGTGGGTGAGAAATGATTCTCCTCACAATCTATCATGTGTACAAGTCAACACCTAAAAAAATCTATCCTATTCATAATAAATTTAGGATAATAAAATAGATAAGCAAATATACTATGCACTCTTTCTATTCTACACTTATTTTTTTGAAGCAATACACATGAATTTTAAAATCTACATCACAAATTCTTGGAACCGAATGATCTACTGAGAGGGGGGTGAATCAATAGATACTAGAAACTTTAGCCCTCAAAACCTTTGTGCAAATTACTCTCTTAGCTCCAAATTATTTGTTTAGATTTCTTTCTAAAACTCTTAATGTGTAGATTGAAAACTAAAGATGCAAACATAAACATGCAAATAGAAAATAAACACACACATGCCCACAACACTAGATATACATGGAAAACCCAAGATGGGAAAAACCATGGTGACAAAGGCTGCTTGAGGCTACTGCTCAACTCCAGTGTCACAAATAAAATCTTTGTTACAATGTTTAGGGATACAACCCATGGAAGCAACAACTCCCTAATTTAGAAGCCACAACTTCGAGGATGATACAACACCATGTTTTAGGAGCTACAACTCCAAGGATGCAACAACTTCAAGGAGACTACAATCCCCTAATTTGAGCTACAATTTAGTACAATGAGGCAACCACCTCTGTGATAATAAATACAAGTATGCATAAGACTTAGTTCTACAAAACCTGATCATGCATCATTACATTTAGTACATTTTTGCACTCTCAGCAACTCACACTATGCGATTGAAGTTGCACTCTCAGCAACACGCCCCTTCTCTGCACATAGAACAATCACCATTCTATATTTTTTCACTACACCTCTTTCCCTTTATGTAGTGTCTCACACATCTGCACTCTCCTGAATGCAAACCTAAATGATACTCTATATTACAATCTAGGACTTCCTTGCATGTGCATTCTTTGTCAACTTTTTTGCTCTCTCTACTTCCTTATCATCACAGCTACATATTCATAACTTTGTTTTTTCACTATCTATGACTACAAACTCCTTTATGTATGAGAAGATGCAACCAGCATACACTCTTGAGCTAATTCAATATTTTGACAATATAAAATTATCTTTTGTCTCCATTGACCTTTTATCTTTGCCTCGAGATTCTCACCTAAATAGATCAACTCAAATCTTCACCTAGGGTTTCTATACTTGCTATCTTCTCCAGCAAGCTTTCTCTACCTCGATCCACACACACCATTGTCCAACTCATCATTAAGACATCTGATAAGGTTTATAAGATATCACCATACCTTTGCATTGAGCCACACAACATTTAATTCTATAACAAATAATTTTCCTTCATTCAATCTTTGTCAAACCCTAGAATCAGATATGCATTCAATGCATTCTCCTGTTCATTCAATCTGATTCGATCTTCAAATCTTTTGAAAAATGTGCCATCGCTTAACATATCAAATCTTCACTTACATTGGTCGTTGGTGCAGTTGGAACAATTAATTATTTATCCTGTGTCAGTTACAAGTCGAAACCCTCGTTCACACTATCATAGACATTGGAGATCTTTTCTTTTGAATCCTGGTCATCGATCTTCTCCTTTTGCACCCTGATCCTATGATCTTCATTCACTATCATGTCTTTAAATCATGATTTTTGGATAAGAGGTTGTTTAAATATCCATCGTCGATCTATCATATCGCTCTTTCGAAGAGACACATACCACAATCTCATCGATGTCCATCATTTTCTTTGATATGAACCACCTTCGAGTACATGGGTCCACATGTCATCTATTCTCCATGTCCTCACCACCTAATTCACAACACCAATAAAAATTATCATATTGATAAATCTCTCGTCACCACCTATCATCCTTCATCATGATCCACCATCATCACCATTCACTTAGACTGGTCCCACCCGACTCTGCAACAAGCACCGTCCAATCAACATTGATCAATCTTCACTATTCCCCGCTATCCCCGTGGCTCTTGATCGGGTCCCACTGAATTCTTAGTGGCGTATGTGGGCAACTGCCTCTTTCGTACATCCCACCATACATCAACGGTCATCATTTATCCATCCTGGATTAATCTCTAGTGTTCCTTGCTAGGTATGAACGGGTCCCACCACAAGTTTTACAGGCTTAGCAGGCACTATCAGATCTTCCTTGATCATACACCAATGAAACTCCCTTTGAAATGACTAAGTCACTTCGATGAAAAAAACACCAAATACATCATTCCAATTTGGGGTCCACACGATGTCGTCACATGTCCATGTCATTGCCACATCACAACTCTGTAATCCACAACAAGGATGTGGAATACCATTTACTCAATCCCATCATGCCACATTTTTGCATCATCATCACTATCATCCATGTTATTATGGTTGGGTCCCACTCACCTTTTGAGTACCTTCATTACTGTCGGGTCCAACTACCATGTCCACCTTACTGCGCCCCGCACAGAATGCTACCTTCTCATTGCTCCATCCCTAAGTCACTAAAAACCCAAACTTGAGAACCTATTTTCAAAGGTTGCAAAGTTTTGAAAACCCATGACATGTCAACAACAAAGAGAACCTCATCACTCCATTTGTTAAGTCATTGGTTCTTCAAAATCCTTAACCAAGTCATAGAGTTCTTAAATTTCTTAACTCCCTGATCTACTAATCACGCACCATCATGGTGATGTGAACCTCAGACCTCATCAACCGGTTGCCAAGATGTGAGGAGCCAGTCATGGAATGGACATCAATGACATAATTTATTACTTAAGCTTCTTACAATCGCCAAACACAAGTCACCATCTAAATAGAACATTTTGAGAATGCCATGACTGTAAATGCCTTAGGGTTTATTTGTAAACCCTAGAATCAACCGAGAGAAAAATTTATTCATTTTTGGGCACATCCTTCACTTTTTGGACCTGCACAACACATCACTAGAATTCTCTCGAAAAACCCATATTGAATCTAGTACCTAATTTGTCATCAAATACCTGGAAGAAACTGTTGCAGAGAGATGAAAAAAATTTGTCAACTATGCAACATATTGAGCAACTTGCTCTTCTGCATCAACAACCAATCCACATACTTCCAGAATTAGATTCACTACAAACCTTATCTCTCCTTAACATCAATGACACTTTTCATTAATTCTAACATCTCACTTGCAGGATCAGATCCATCACTCTTTTGACATTAATGCCAATATCCTCACTTGCATGAGAAACTCTATTTAATCGCTGATCCTCTTCCATCATGCCAACACTTTAACTTGCATGACTTCCCTTTTTGACATCAATGACAACTATATGCGAACAATCTCCCCCTTTGTCATTGATGACAAAATCAAAATGATCAAACTACCAAAGGTTAGATACCAATGATGGACAACATCTGAGTTCTCAATTCTCCCCTTTTGACATCACTTCTCCTTTGCTCACACTTATTATCAACTACACAACTTTCTCTCTTATGCTCTACTTTGAGCATTTTCTCACTCTTTCTCCCACATGCTCAATTGTTTTGAGAATTTTCTCAACTTTCTCCCCTTTGAAATCAATGGAAAAGGGTCACAAATTTCTCCTCTTCTTTGTCTCAGCTCACCATACTACTACAGTTTTTATTTATTCTTAGCAATGGCAAAGGAACTTAGCTCCCCCTTTGACCAATACCAATTGAAGAAATTTTTTGTTCTTATACCAATTTCTACATTCAACCTTTTTACTGCAATGGAAAAAATGTATGCTCTAACCACCCTATACCAATTAACAATATCGTATGCTATTCGAAGTGCCATTACATGCTATAATCTGATCAAGTTAGATACCAATTTTAGATATTCTGATTCATGCTCTATACCAACTGAATCATATTTCAAACACCAATTGGTGATATCATGCCCTGATACCAATTATCATTCCGATACCAATTGTGAATGTGTTCACGTTATGCTATGTACCAAATGATATCCTGAACTACACTGTATCAAGTATAATAGTGATTTGACAATAGAAGCTCCCCCTTAGACCTTGCACCATGATCTCTTCCTGTATACCTAAGCATTTGCTTCATTCTGAGCTATGTTCCAACTAAATTGTTTTGAACCGATTTATGGTGGTCTAATACCAATTTTAAAATAAAATATATAGAACAGATCCCCCTAAGACATATATCTTCTCCTTGCAGTCAAGGAGCATTTCTCTCAATAGAGCATTTGCACCACCTTTTCTTCAATATCAGATAACAAAAGTGGATATCAATTTTTGTAGATAACTATCCACTTCTTTGTTGATGTCCTTACTCTTTGATGAGCATTTCAAAGAGCAAGAATGTTACCATACATATGCAACCATCAAGTCATTAGAAATTTGTAAAACATGTTTTACCTGACTTGATCTCTTTCTCCATTTCTAGGGATGAATGAGGTACCAATTTAACTCCCCCTAGAACCATTCCCTATCATTATAGATTAGTGAAGTAAGGTAGAAGTAGCCTCATTTGGAGCATCTTTCTAAAATTTCAATCTCCACACCTTCGTATTCTTCTTTTCTATCATGTCATCCTTCTTACCAGGAATATGTGAACCATTCTTCACTCGATGGGATATATCCTTCCTTGTATTCTTCCTCTTGCTCTGTACTACAGGTCTTACAAGATCTAATCTACAGTCCTTAGCTATGTGACCAAAATCATCACATTTGTAGCACACTACATTCACATTTACTGTAGGAGCAAATAAATTTCTATTTACATATTTAGTGCTCCTTCTAGGTGTATCTCTACATTCTCTATCCATATGACCAAACTGATTACATGTATAAAAATAACCATAAAAAAATGGGGAGTACCTGGTCATATCATTTCTTTGATAAATATGAGGTGGCCTTCTTTTCCTTTGCATCTTTATGTATACCATCCTTGTGAATCTTTTTGCATCAGCTCCCTTTGTGTACCTATTTTTCTTCAGGTTTCTAGGAGTTGATTTCTCCACTATCTTCTCTTATGCAGGCTTCTTTTCTCTAGTATCTCTCTTCTTATTAATAGTAGCCTTCATTTATTCTTTTTTTATCTTCACCTTACCAGTGACTTTATCTAATTTTCCATTTCCAGAGGTACTTTCTCTAGAGCAACTTCTGTAGGCTTCCTCTTTCTTTGTACAACTAATTTCTTCTACTCTAAATTTGTCATATAAGTTTACAGAAGTACTGGTAGAGGAACTCATTCCTTTCTCAAATCCAAGGCCAACCTTCTCTTTAGGTTTTGATGGATTTTATGATCTAACCAGTTCATCAAGTATCTTAGAGCCACCCTTCAACTTCAAGCCTTTGTCAATTTTCTCCTTAGCATTTTCTAATTATTTTCTCAAGACTGCTATTTCTACTTCTAATTTTATGCACTCATCTAATTTAGAATCTAGTTCAATTTGAACTACATATTCTATCCTCTTAGCTTCCTCAACTTGTGTTTTCAAACAATCTATCATTTGGTTAGAATCTTCAAGGCTTTTAGTTAGTCTTTCTATATCTTTTTGTGCATGCAACTTTTGTTCTTCATTCTCTTTCTTCAAACTTTTAATCTCATCAAGAGCACTGTTGAGTTTACCTTCAAGGTTTAATTATTCATCATTGTTAGACCTCTCAACCTCTTCATCAGAGGTCATTCCAAATGGGTCAATTCTGCATAAATCTTCATTTTCATCATTTGATCTACCACTACCATCAAATGACCCATTTTATTCACTTGTGTGGAAGTTATTCTTCTCCTTATTCTTACTGTCCTCTTCTTTCTTAAGATTATCATTTTTAATGTGCAGGCATTTAGTAGCAATAGGACTTATTCTACCAAAATAAAAACCTTTAGTAGGTAGCTTACCTCTGCATCTTCCAGATCCTCTTCTCAATCTTCTAATGCAATCAACTTCCTCTTTAACAATATCCTCTAATCCAGAAGTAGATGCTTCTACTTCATCACCTCTTGTTGCAACTTCACTTGAGAACCAACTTGCAGATTTTTTATCTTCACTTGTCTGAAGACTTTCAAATTCACTATGATATCTCTCAATCAATGACTTCACCTCAACATCATTTTCTACATACATCATCTTTAGCTTGTTCCACACTTCATGTGCACTTTTGAAATGCATGACTTTGACAAATATGGAACTTGACAATCCATGAAGAATTGCATCCATTTCTTTAGCATCATCCTTATATGCCTTATTTATAGCCTTAGTAGTTGGAGTTATAGTAGGAGTTGTATATCCATATACTACTGACATCCACACATAAAACCCTATGGATCCCAAACTTAACTTCAATAAAAATATCCAAGACTTATATTTTGATCCATTAAAGAGAGATACCTCTTTTGTACATGAGTCTTCTTCACAATCCATTCTTGTGTTCACACACCAAGATCTACCTGAGCTGATTAAGCTTCTCCTAGGGAACCTAGGGCTCTAATACCAATTTTTGGAACACAATTATCTAATGAGAGGGGGGTGAATTAGTAGATACTAAAAAATTTAGCCCTCAAAACCTTTGTGCAAATTACTCTCTTAGCTCCAAATGCTTTGTGCAAATTTCTTTCTCAAACTCTTAATGTGTAGATTGAAGACTAAAGATGTAAACATAAATATGAAAATAGACAATCAACACACAGATACCCACAACACTACATATATGTGGAAACCCAAGATGGGAAAAACCATGGTGACAAAGGCTACTTGAGGCTAGTGCTCAAATCCAACGTCACAAATGAAATCTTTGTTACAATTTTTAGGGCTACAATCCAAGGAAGCAACAACTCCCTAATTTAGAAGCCAAAACTTCAAGGATTCTAAAACACCTTATTTTAGGAGCTACAACTCCAAGGATGCAACAACACCCTAGTTTAGAAGCAACAAATTCAAGGAGACTACAATCCCATAATTTGAGCTACAACTCAGTATAATTAGGAAACCACCTCTATGATAAAAAACACAAGTATGCATAAGACTTGGTTCTACAAAACCTGATCATGCATTATTACATTTAGTACATTGTTGAACTCTCTACAACTCACAATCTGCTATTGAAGTTGCGCTCTCAATAGCACACCCCTGCTATGCACTCTCCTCTGCACATAGAACAATCATTGTTATATCTTATTGCACTACACCTCTTTCCCTTTATGTAGTGTCTCACACATCTAAACTCTCCTGAATGCAAACCTAGATGATATTTCATATTACAGCCTAGGAATTCCTTGCATGTGCATTCTATGTATTCTTTTCTACTCTCTCTACTTCCTTATTGTCACAGTTGCATATTCATAACTCTATTTTTGTACTATCTATGACTGCAAACTCCTTTATGTATGAGAAAATGCAACCAGTATACACTCCTAAACTAATTCAATATTTTGAAAATATACAAATGTCTTATATCTCCATCGACCTTCTATCTTTGCCTCAAGATTCTCACCTGTACAGATTAGCTCAAATCTTCAGCTAGGTTTTCCATAATTGCTATCTTCACCAGCAAGCTTTCTCTACCTTGAGGTGCATACACCACTATCCAGCTCATCATTAAGACATCTAACAAGGTTTATTAGATATCACCATACCTCTACATCGATCCACATAACATTTAATTCAATTACAAATAATTTTCATTCATTTATTCTCTATCAAACCCTAGAATTAGATATGCATTCAATGCATTCTCCTATTCATTCAATCTGATTCGATCTTCAAATATTTTACAAAATGTGCCTCTGCTTAACATATCAAATCTTTATTTACATTGGTCACTAATGCAGTTGGACCAATTAACTCTTTCTCCTATGTTGGTTACCAATAAAAACCCTCATTCACACTATCGTAGTTGTTGTAGATATTTTCTTTTAAATCCTGGTCGTCAATCTTCTCCTTTCACACCCTAATCCTGTGATCTTTGTTCATTGTCATGTATTTAAATCCAAAATGTCAAATAAGTGGTCATTTAAATCTCCATCGTCGATCTATCATATCGCTTTGTCAAAGAGACACATACCACAGTCTCATCGATGTCCATCATTTTATTCGATACGAACCACCTTCGAGTACATGTGCCTGCATGCCATCTATTCTCCATGTTCTCACCACCTAATTCACAACATCGATGTGAATTATCATATCAAGAAATCGCTCTTCAGCACCTATCAACCTTCATTATGATCCACCTTTGTCACCATTCACTTAGACTAGTCCCACCAAACTCTTCAACAAGCACTGTCCGATCAACATTGATCAATCTTCATCGTTCCCTGCTAGCCCCATAGGTCTTGATTGGGTCCCACTGAATTCTCAACTAGGTATATGGGAAAATTCTACCTTCATAGGTCCCACCAGACATCAATGTTCATCATTTATCGATCATGGATTAATCTCCACTATTCCCCGCTAGGTATGAACAGTTCCCACCACAAGTGTTGCGGGCTTAGTTGGCACCATTAGATCTTCCTTGATTGCAGTCATTGATCATACACCCATGAAACTCCCTTTGAAATGACTAAGTCACTTTGATGAAAAAAAAAACACCCGATACATCATTCCAATGTGGGGTCCACATGCTATCGTCACACTTCCACGTCATCACCATATCAAAAATCCATAATCCACAACAAGGATGTGGATCACCATTTTCTCAATCTCATCATGCCACATGTTTGCATCATCATCACTATCATCCATGTCATTATGGTCAGTTCCCACTCATCTTTTGAGTACTTTCATTAATGTTGGGTCCCACTACCATGTCCACCTTACTGGGTCCCACACAAAATGCTACTTTCTCATTGCTCCATTGCTAAGTTGCTAAAAACCCAAACCTCAGAACCTCTTATTAGAGGTTGTGAAGTTTTGAAAACCCACGACACACCGACAACAAAGAGAACCTCATCGCTCCATTTGCTAATTCGTTGGTTCTTCAAAATCCTTAACCAAGTCAAAGAGTTCTTTAATTTCTTAACTCCTCGATCCACCAACCATGCACAATCACACTAATGTGAACCTTTGACCTTATCAACCGATTACAAATATGTGAGGGGCCGATCATGGAATAGACATCAATGACATAAGTTATTACTTAAGCTTCCTGCAACCACTAAACACAAGTCACCGTTGAAAAAGAACATTTTGAGGATGCCATGACTATAAATGTATTAGGGTTTATCTCTAAACCCTAGAATCAACCAAGAGTAGAATTAATTCATTTTTGGGCACATCCTTCAATTTTTGGACTTGCAAATCACATCACTAGAATGCTCTCAAAAAAACCCATATCGAATATGGTACCTAATTTGTCATCAAATACCTAGAAGCAACTGTTGCAGAGAGATAACATTTTGTCAACTATGCATTATATTGAGCAACTTGCTCTTCTGCATCAACAACCAATCCCCATACTTATAGAACTAGATTGATTGGAAACCTTATCTCTCCTTGACATCAATGACACTTTTCATTAATTCCAACATCTCACTTGTACAATCAGATTCATCAGTCTTTTGACATCAATGGCACTTTGGCATTAATGCCAATATCCTCACTTGCATGAGAAACACCATTTCATCTCTGGTCCTTTTCCATCATGACAACACTTTACCTTGCATGATTTCCCTTTTGGACATCAATGACAACTATATGCTAACACAAATATAAATTGATATTTGAGTATATGTTGAGATAAAATCATTGAAATCACTATAATTTGTAGACATGTAAAAATGACCTAACACTTATCACACATCTTGGATGAAATTTTCTCATCATCGGCATCATTATCACCTAATATCACTACATTTTACATCAATTACATCAAAAACCCTAATTTCTTCTATTAATTGAATAATATTACAATATTTAATTAATTTACTTTTTCATCATTTTTGACTAATTAAATAAATTTAATTTATTTAATAAAGTCCTAATCTAACTTTATTCCTCCTGATTAATTAAATAACATCCATTATTTAACTGCCGCTAATTCACCTTATTCCCATAAAGAAATTAAATTATTAATACTTAATAGTTTAATTAAATCACTTTCCCCTCAAATTGAATAATTAAATTAATTATTCAAAACATCATTCAAAAAGGTCAAAACAAACAAAATACAACTTTGTTTACAAAATTCAAGCATGATTTGCATGTTCAACTCAAAAATATTAATTAATTAAATCAATTAATTAATTATCCTCACCCACTTTCATGATTGAGAAAATTACAATCCCCCGATCGCTCACTCTGATTGACTGATTGATTCATCTATTTTTTGACTAATTCATCTATTCTTCAATCCTACTGAAAGCTCAATCTATTTCCTCAATCCCACTAAAATCTCAATCTATTTCCTCAATTCCCCTGAACACTCAAATTGATTTCATCAATCACACTGATTATGTATTCAAAATCCACTGATTCTTCCCATCTAATTCCTCTCAACAATTTTTAACTGTTGATTAGGATATTCTACTACGCAATCTCAATCATTCATTTCAAAACAAAAAATCTATATAACAACCTCATTTCTTCTCAAAAATGATCAAACAATTGACATCTTTTGCACAACAAAGTAATGCCAAATTAATCATTGATTTCTTGGAAGATTTTACATACATCCTCAATCAACATCACATAACTTTGAAGCTTTTTCTATGCACAAATGGAGGCTTTGCATTGATACAACAACAATCCAACATCATTGTGAATACACTTCGACATGGGATGGTAAAGTTTTCTTTATTTTTTTGAATTCATTATGTTATCTTAGGATTTCTTTAGTTGATTTCAATAGCTTAAAAACTCCATTTCATGAGTAATGGGTATGAATCTAAATCCTTGTTTTGAATTAGATTTTGTTTAATTCATTTAACATTGATTTCCTTACGCTTATTTGATTTCCCCCTAACACATTCTGGAACACCTAGTGGGACCATGGTCCTTAACACTAACATTTCCTTGAGTGAGTTTTGAATAGTTACAGGTTCTGGAAATGTACTTGAAAAATCTCCACTCAAAAGCTACAGGAAATTCACACAGTCACTTTTTCGTTTCTATTGTAGTCACTCATTTTTCAACCTCTTTTGACATTTTTAATGATTTTGATTTGAAAAAAGGGTCGCTTTCAAAAATTCCATCCAGTTCTGCTTTAGAAATAGGGCCACCTTTGATTTTTCTAACTCCATTTGCAAAAATGTCAGGGTTTTGTTTGATTTAAAGTTTTTCTTTTTCTCTGTTTCTTTTTTATCTAAAAGCTACAAATAATTTTTTGATTTCTAACGCTAACTGTTCCATGGTTTGAATGTTTGAAGGGTGCTAACATTTTTTATTGCAGGATTTTCATGTGTTTATCCAAGAACAAACTAATGATTTTATTGTAGAGAAGGCGAACGGTCCATGTAAAAAAAAATTAAAGCTTTCTAGATTAGAAAACTTTTAATTTGGTGCTTAACAAATGAACCCCACAACTCACACGCCTTTGATTTGGTGCTTTGAAAATAATCTTTTAAAAATATTTCTAGCTTAGAAAAATATTTCGATTTGGTACTTAAAAGGAATCTTTCAAAAAGCTTTCTAGCTTAGAAGAAGATTTCGATTTGGTGCTTAAAAAGGATCTTTCAAAAGGCTTTCTAAGTTTAGAAAAATATTTTGATTTGGTACTTAAAAAGAATGTTCAAAAACTTTCTAGTTTAGAACACTTTGAAATTGGTGCTATATAAAATGAACCCCACAACTTGCACACTTCCAAATTTGGCTTTCTAAAAAGAATTTTCAAGAGATTTCATAGATTAGAACAACACTTCTTTTTTGTGCTCTAAAATGGAATGCTTCCTTTTGACCAACATTTTCATTATGTTGAAAAAATGAGCGATTGTATTTTTTTTACCACATTAAGACAAGGATTAGTAGAAACACTCAAGAATTGGTGCTTTAAAACTAGAAAAATACATTCTTATTTGCATACTGCTATCTATTTGCTTGAAATATATAATACTTCACTTTGGTGCACAAAAAAAAATATCTATCTTGTACACATTTCATTTCCTTTTTTTGGATAGTGCCGCTCAAGGGATTAAAAAGAAAATTGCAATGAATTATATAATGTTTCTTTTGTGTTTGGAAAACTAAAGTGTCTATCCTCTCCCCTCGCATCTTTTGGCGATCTTGGGTGATGGAAATAATTTTTGAGTTTTCCACTTATTTTAATTCAAAAGCATTACCTTTAGAGTGCCTACCTGTGAGAAAAATCTTGCATTGGAGAACTTAAAGGAAACTCAAAGCATTAATTCACTCAGGTCACTATATAAATGGTCAAGGCTAAACACCAATTGACTTGCATCAGTGATTACTTTTATGTCAGTGCCATTCATGAAAGGGGAGGTACCTTGTGTATATAGAGCCCCGAGTAAGTCGGTAAGAGCCTTAAGTGGCCTGCTAGATGCTAGAAAAGCATTGGATCCCTTGAGCATTACTAAGAACCAATGTTGTAGAAGCCACCTTTTTTAGCCAAAAACATTCTTTGAAGTGGTGGATCAGAATTTACTTCCGAGAAGTTACTTACCAGGTCCAACTTATGGTTGAGATTAAAACACTCTCCATTCATTTCATGTAAAATCATCCCTTTGAGGCATGAGGTAAGCCCATATAAAAGAACGTGTCTATCCCTAGGGTGTAAATTATCTTCACAAAATTGCCAAATCTCTCGGTTACTTTGAAACATCAAAAATTTGCTTGAATTAAAATGAACACATCAAAACAAGAATTTAACATGGTTATCAAACATCAAACCCTTTTGAATTAGTGTGAATACTTTGAAAAGAGCCCTTTATTTTCACTCCTTAAGGATATCTTAAAGCAATGTCCCTAAAGGTTTCTGAATATTTAGGCTTACATTTTAAGTCACACTAAGAATGAAGTCAACATTGGAAACTATGGCTTTAGCATTTTTCCTTCAATAAACTTTGAGCTTTTGTGAAAATAAATGTGCTTAAAGTTATAGACATTTAGGGTCAAATAGTTTGATTGTTGTGTTCCATGATATCACTTGCCAAAATTCACAAATCAGATCAAAAAAGGACATCAAAATTGCAAATTTATCCAAAACTATTGCTAACACAGAAACTAGAAAACAAATCTACATAGAAAATTATTTCTACTGTTATTTTTTTTGCTTCTGACTTAAAGATTTCCATATTCGACCAAAAGCTTTCCATTTTTTCTCTTTTCCTTATGATAGTCACTGGTAAAAACCTATCACTTTTGAAAAATAGAATGCACTTGACATAAAATTGTTGCTTTTGATCCTAACATTACTGTAGTAGACACATTTTTCTAGCTGCAGTCGACTTCAAACTAGCCGCTTTTGACAAAAATGGTTGCCTTTTCCTACAGTAATCACTACTTAGGAAAAGTTAAATAGATACAACTTTTGAGAAATCTTACTACAGTTGATCTTAGCTTTTCCACACTTTATCAATTTTTCTTGCCATCATTGACTTGAAACTGGTCACTTTTGACCAAAAATTTCACTTTTGTACTCACAGTTTACCAAATAGAAAATTTATAAATAGAAGCCACTTTTGAAATATCCAACCACAAATGCTTTCTAGACTTAGCCATAGTCAACTTGAAATTGGCCGCTTTTGATAGAAATTTCCGCTACTTCCCTAAGATTTCCACTTTTGTCTGGCTTTTTGGTGAAAATCAAAATCTGATCTTAAACTAGCTAAATCTTGTGAGAACAAAAAATAGTTAGAATCCCAAAACATGTCATAATTTACATCATTCCATCATCCATTTGCAAAAAACAAACACTCCAACCTACTTTTAGGATTCAAAATCAAAACAAACAACTTTGGATTATTCCTTCACTCAAAATTCTAAGATATCAACATTTGCTTGAACCTCAAGGCTAGTTCAAGTAGATTTCCTATAACATATCCTCTATTAAAAAAGGAAGTGAAATATCAATCCAATTTTTCAATATTTTGAGTCCCCAAAAATAGCATCATTCCTAAAACATCACTTAAACTTTAGGGGCTTGAGTATCACAAAAACCATATCAAAACACCATTCATTTTCTGACCATTTGGTGTCCAACTACTCTATTTCAAGAACCAAATCTTATGGAACCAATTATACAACAAGTTTCACATAAATTGAAGGTGAAAAAATAGACATCATTAGTAGTTTGAGAAGTTTCATATTTGAGAAAAATGAAACACCAACCTAGTGGAGAAATGCAGCTAACATCTTAGATAAAGAGGAACGAAAAGAGGGTCTTCTGGTCGAAAGGCCCATATTACCACCTCTTGTGTGGCAATAGATACCATCATTTTTTTTTTTTTAAATCTCAAAAACACTCAAAAAATAGAAAAAAAAATAGAAAATCCCAAAAATAAAGCATTAGTTCTTTCCATAAGTTAGAAATCATCAACTTTCACAAAGTCTCGGTAGTTTTTTATGACAACTATGAGATTGTAGCATAGAAAAAAGATGGAAGAAAATAAAAGTAGCTCTAGCATGCCACCAGAAAACACCACAAATTATGGAAGTGGCACATGGGGCTATAGGCCAAGTGACCTTGTAACTCCTCAAAAGGAACCAACATTCAAAGCAACATCAAACAAACCAACAAATGAGGAGGAAGTAATTCATAGACAATAAGAAATGATGGATAAATCAAACCAAAACCAAAAGGACATGGTCATAGAAGAAGGGAATAGTGAGGAAGAAATAGACGAGGATGAATTCTTTCAACACTCCAACAATCCCAAGGTACTTAAACTGATGGAAAAATTGCTAATAAAGGATCCAAACACATACTTGTTCAAATTAGCACAAAGTGGTGCTAAGCTACCTATAGACTTTAACGTGGAAGGTCTTAAGGATCCTAACCTCATTCCCTTAGGGGATAACTCAATTGTGAGAAAAATACCCAAACTAGTGGAGATTTAGAACATGACACCAGTCTTCTTACAAAGAAATGATCAACCTAAACAACAACTAATGGACAACCCTTTTTTTAGAAAACTGACCCAAATCGAACAAGCAGCAATGGCCCAACAATATCAAGGAGGTACACCTCAATACATGCCACAAGGTAACAACCCACCACAAGGATACATGCCATAGAGTTCATCATAGATTTATCCTTCAACCAAAATGCCAATCCAACAAGGTATGCCACCAATGCACTACTAGGGTAACCTTCAAAGAAATTCATCCCAACAACAAGGTGTATCACCAACATACTACTAGTGTAACCTTCAAAACAATTTGTCCCAAAAATAAGGTGTACCCCCAATGCACTACCAGGGTAACCTTCAAAACAATTCATCCCATCAACAAGGTGTACCACCAACACACTACCAAGGTAACCTTCAATAAAATTTGTCCCAACAACAAGGTGTACCACCAATGCACTACCAAGGTACCCTTTAGCAGAATCAACCACAACAAGGCATACCACTAATGCAAGATCAAGGTACCCCTCTCAAACAAAATCAACAAAGACTTAATCCTCCTTATGTTCAACAAGGACTTAAGCCTCCTTTCATACAAAAAGGGCTTAACCCTCCTTCCATACAACAAGGACTTAAGCCTCCTTACGATAAACAAGGATCTAATACTCCTTTCATACAACAAGGACTTAACCCTCCTTCCACCCAACATGGTTACCAAGGTCCTACACCTCCACTATACCTAACCTATGATCAAATGAACATTGTGGGACATCAAGGGTACTACGCACAAGGACCACAAACAAATGTACAAAACACAAAAGTAGGCATGCAACTACAAGCCCTAAATCAAAATATATTGGACATCCAGATTGGAAAACCAAAGAAGACCTACACTCTATAGGATATATGTCCATTCCCTTTTGATCGCTCTATTACTATGCTACCCTTCCCAAAAAAAATGAAATACCAAAGTTTGACAAGTACAAGGGAAAAGGCGATCTGGTAGAGAATGTATGAGATTTGTTGGTAGCTTGCATGGAAGTGAAAAATAGTGATTCCTACCTAATGAGAATTTTTCCACGTAGTCTTACTCGTCATGCTATGGAATGGTTCTCTCATCTACCACCGGGTATTAGGAATTTTGATGAATTGAAAAAACAAGGTTTTGAACCACTTCTCATTCAACATAGAACAAGATGTCACCATCAGTGACCTTTACAAGATTAAAAAAAGCCAAGGAGAATCCTTTACATCCTACCTACAAAGATGGTGACATAAGGATAGTAGGTTCAAGTGGCCTATTCCTAACAAAGAACTAGTGGATATCTTTGTTTCCAATGTCCAACAAAAAATAAATTACCAACTCACTATGTTGTGCCCCAACAAATTTGAAGAGACTATTGAATAGGGACTACACATTGAAAGAGATCTCATAGAAAGGGGAGTTATTAAACTAAACAACTCAAAATACAACCCTTCTACTTCGAATGACAAACCCAAGATTTGGGCCAAGAACAAAAATGTTACCAATGATGGAGTAGTTGATGCTAGATTATGAGGGCCAATTGTGTCCTATTTTATGCCACATTTTAGCCTTTTTCATATGCGTTCAATCCCATTCTAATATTCCATTTTCATATTATTCCATACCATTTTACCATTTCATGGTGCATATGATTAAATATATATATGTGTCATATTTAATATAGTTTGAAGATTAAAATATTAAAAATAATTATTTGTTGTTTTTACTAATAAGTGTTGCAGCATGTAGACTTCCCATCACCTATTTGAGAGGAAACCTCCTATCACTTAGTTTTGTCTTCCATTAATTCCACGTGGACTCTTGCCACATAAGTTCAGTGTCAGGATCACATATTTAAGACATAAAACTTGTCCTACATGGCTGCATGCATCAAGGTTTCGTTGGATATTTCAAATGTTGGTTTTCACCTTAATATTTGGCATTATTAGAAAACGTCTCTTGCTTGTATTGCATGATTTCCCAATTGTTTATGCCACAACATCATATCTTCCACTAATTATCACCATGTCAGAAATATTGCATCCAATTAAGGATAAACTGTGGTTTAGTTGTTGGTTATTTGTGAAAACTAAAATTTGCATGTTTCCTATTTTCGTTTTTTGTTGTAACAAAACCATTTTTATTTGTGGCCAATGACCAAGGTTTCAAGTAGGTCATTATTTTTTTGGTCACATGCTAGAAAAAACTATGCTATTTTATGCCACCTTAAGTAATATTTTTTATACATGTGAGCTATATATTAGCAGCTCCAAAAGCAGTTTGGGGAGTACGTAGACTCTGTATTATTTTTATGATAAATAAAACATCTTCTTCTGATCAAACCAATGTGGAGTAGATTATTATCTATGTTTAATTACTTGGTAACCAAGAAGGTAGGGCCAACTTCTCAGACTACCCGATGATATTTTCAAATTAGCATAATATGTGGCAACATGTGATTAAGATTTTTGCTATATTTTCATAATGTGTCATTGCTTTAGAATTTGGATTGAAATTGATTATTATGAGTAATTTGATATTTTTTAATGTTGGAATATATATTTAAGTGTGAAATATAGATTATGTTTTGATTTCATAAAAAATTTGTTGTTATTCTATAATGTGTACATGTTCCTATCATTTACAAGTGCAGTTCCTATCATTTTATGTCACATAAATAGACTAGGAAAATTAAATTAGAATTTCATTAATCCAATTTTTGTGTGTTCTAGTCGCATTTCATCCCAACTCAACTTGCTACCTACAACCCTTGTCCAGATAGCCATTACACCTTTCGCAAGATTACGATCCTTAGATTGACACTTAGACCAAGCTAAACATAGTTTATTCCTTACCCTAGTGTTGGCCTATCAATAGAGCTATATGGAATGTGTAAAATCCCAATGTACCACAAAACAAACCCCAAGTTTCACAAACAAGATACGCTCCCAACAATGCACAAAATAATCAACTCAATTGTACCCAAAATAATCAATCAAACAACCAACAAATAAATTAGGGAGGACAACAAAGACAATATAATGAACCAAGGAGGAAATTTACTCAATTAGGAGAAACACTTGAGACAATCATGTGAAAATTAGTTTAACAAAACCTCATTGAAGTCAACGAGCACCCAAACTATGAAGAGTCAAGTATTAAAACACCATGGTACAATGAAAAAGACTTATGTGAGTTCCACAAGATCAAGGGACATATGACAAATAACTGCATGAGACTTAAACATATAATACAAGAATTAATCAACAAGGGAGAAGTTGATATCAAACACCATTCAAGAAAAAAAGACCTCCAAATCTACATGAATCCAATTCCTAACCATGCTAAGAAAAATGAAAAAGGGAAATAACAAGGCTATCAGAGCACCAATTACACCTATGGTGACACTGTCCTTGGCACCCTCTCCCAAGCAGATGACACTAGGGTCAATGTGCTAACTATACGAGTTAGGGACCCTGAATGTAATGTAACTACTCATTGAGGGGATGTCACAATACAAGGAGCCCCAACTAAACCCACAACTAAGTCATCCAATGATTATAGTATTGTGGAACAACTAAAAGAAGACCCCCACTTTCATCTCCATCCTAGAGTTGTTCAAATTATCACCCGCGCATAGGGAAATACTAGAGAGAGATTTGGAAGCATCGGTCCCTAATGACCTCAATCCTGATCAGTTTCGGGACATGGTTGGAAAAATCATAGCCAATCATCATTTGGTCTTTTTCGAAAAGGACCTTTCATGGAAGTCATTTCACAACCAAGCCCTCTATATAGAGGTTATTGTACACAAACATATGGTCAAAATAGTATTGATAAATAATGATGCAGGTCTAAACATTTGTACCTTGAAATTTGTTAAACAGATGGGGTATTCTGATGATGTAATTGACAAAGGAAAAATCATAACTATAAGAGACTATGATGACCTAGAAATAAATTTAGAAGGGACAATCAGGTTACCTGTATAGATAGGACCAACAACAACAGAAACAACATGTCAAGTATTGAACCTTGAGCTACCATATAGCCTTCTTCTAGGATGCCCATGGATTCATGCACTACAAGTAGTTCCTTTGACATTCCACCAATGTCTAAAATTTCCTCACGAAGGAAAGGAGGTTACATTATATGCCGATCCTGAACCCCTCCACTATTGTGCAAAATTGGAGGAGAAATATGACAAAATCCAACATATACCTAGTAATGATATATCATTTCACTCCTCATATGTTGACCCATCAAAACTACCATCAACTTCAGGAAAACCCTCATCAAGTGAGCAACCAAAATATAATCTCAAAATTCAAGTACTTGACAAAGGTAATGTGAACTATCATTTCAATCAATCCTTTTACATTGGAATGCTTCCCCTAACCCCACAGGTTTATGGAGGGCCTAAGGAGATCAAATATGTTCAAGAAGTAACAATGGTAGCCAAACCCATGATCTTTACCAAGTGGGGAGATATGAAGGATGAAGAAATTTTCAAAGAGGACCTTTCATCAATGATCTACAAGGAAGACCAAGAAGAACCAGAATAGTTGCAACCCCTTTTAATTGATCCTAATAGTAAAGGGTATCAACTAGCTAAACAAATGGGATACACTAGAAAAGGTGGCCTGGGGTGACATAAATAAGGTAGATGGAAACCTATTGTAGTGGAACAAAGAAAGAAGAACATGGGACTAGGCTATGGCTCAATAGACATGGTTACTCCAAACACTGGACGTACATCTTTTAATAAAAGAGCTCCTTCTACTGATGTTAAGACATCAGATATCTACCATCTTATAGACAATGATTTACCCATTGAGGACTTATTTGAAAGCTTTAGCATAAGCATATTCCCTACCCAACCTAGCAAACCTACATTTAAAGACTATACTTATGAAATAGACTCTAACGAGTATGAATGGGATTCCCTTTCCTTTGTCACCTCTAGCAATGATGACCTAGATACCCAATGGGAGAATGATGCCAGAGCCATATTGACCATTTCGACAACTTCCATAATCTTTTTAGATATTGATAACAATCTACCCCTTTGCTACCCACAATTAATAGATTGGGACCAACAACACCATACACCTATTTTGGATCAATTCTAAAATGATGAAGCTATTTCAAAGTTTATGGGTCTTCAAATTGATATACCATTAGGACATTATAAAGTATGGTTTGTCATGGAACTTGAACATGAAGCATATTTTGGAGGGTAAATTGAGTCCTCTAGTCACAAAATTGAAAAAGACAATGTAAAAATCAACATGAGATCCCATAGGGAAAACCATAATGTGGCTCTATCAGATCTTGTAAAAGAGAAAAATAAAGGATGAATCTAAGGGTGAAAACCTCTCTAAGGTGCCCAAAGATGGAGGATTCAATCTCCCTTTTTTGAATATCAAGAGACGTCAACACTGCTAGTTGAAGAAGTTGAATCTAGAAATGTTGGCATGAGAGAGAACCCAAAAATCACATGCCATGCAGTGTCACTTGATCTTGGAGAGAAAGTGAAATTCTTAGCATTCATCAATGAAAAGAAGATAAAATTTGTGTGGAAATATACAGACATGCTAAAGATAGATCCAAAATTGGTCGTACACCACTTAGTTGTATTTCCTAGGGCTAAACCCATCAAGTAGAAACTATGAAAGATGCATCCCTAGATAGAATTTTTGGTAAAAGTAGAACGAAAGAAACTGCTAGATGTAGGCTTCATCAGGAAAATTAATTATTTGGAATGGATATCAAATCTAGCACCCGTATCAAATCCCATTGGGGGCATAAGAATCTGCACAAACTTTCAAGATTTGAATAAGGCTTGCCCAAAAGATAAATTTCCTCTTCCAAGCATTGATATGATTGTAGATCTAACAATAGGGCATGAAATGTTGTCACTAATGGATGGCTTCTCTAGATATAATCAGATTAGGAATCCCCGAATGATCAACATAAAATAGAATTCACTTGTGCATGGGGGACCTTTTGCTGGAATATCATGCCATCCAGTCTAAAGAATGTAGGAGCAACCTATCAGTGGGAAATGACTACAATATTTCATGATATGTTGCATACAATAATGGAAGATGATATGGATGACATACTAGTGAAGTCCATCAAAAGAGAAGACCACTTGACCAATCCTAAAAAGGTGTTTGAAAAACTCAAACAGTATAACTTGAGGCTTAATCCAAAAAAGTGTGTATTTGTAGTAACATATGGAAAACTGCTAGGGTACATAGTATCAAGGAGAGGCATCGAAGTAGATCCTACAAAGGTAAAATTAATATTAGAGATGCCCCCTCCAAAGACATTGAAACAACTCAAAAGTCTACAAGGGAAGCTATAATCCATTAGGTGATTCATCACGCAATTGGAAAACAAGTGTCATTTGTTAACACATCTACTACACAAAGACATCTCATTCAAATGGGATGGTAAACGTGATCAAGTGTTCCAACAAGTCAAAGATTATCTACTCACTCCTCTGTTCTTAATGCCACCTATTCTAGATAAAGAAATGATACTCTATGTCTCTACAACACAAGCAACATTAGGAGCTCTCTTAGCATAATTAGATGATAATAACAAAGAAAGAGCGGTCTAATACATTAGCCGAACACTGGTGGGCTACGAATTGAACTATTTTCACATAGAAAGAGTCTATCTATTTGTTATCTTTTTGGCACAAAATTTGAGACACTATATTTTGAATAGACAAGTAAATCTAGTCTCAAAAGTAGATCCACTAAAGTATCTATTAGCAAAGGAAGCTCTAATAGGCAGGATTGCTAAATGGGAGATGATATTGAGGGATTTTGACATAGATTACGTAGAAAGGAAATCCATCAAAGGATATATCATAGCAGATCAACCAGCAGAAGCACCAATGGATGATCACTAGCCTCTTACAACAGACTTCCCAGATGAAATCATTATGCTAATAGAGCAAACAAGCCATTGGAAATTGTATTTTGATGGTTCCCACACTCAACACGGCTCAAGAGTAGGTATCTTATTTCTCACACCACAAGGAGATAGTATACCTAAGGCTTACAAAATTGCTTTCCCATGCACAAATAACATCTTAGAGTATGAAGCATTAATCATAGGACTCAAGATGGCAATAGAATGGAGGATAAAAGAATTGCGAGTTTATGGAGATTCTCAATTGGTAATTAGGCAAGTAAATAATGAGTACCAAACAAAGGATGACAATTTGATGCCATATAAAAGGATGGTGGACAACTTAAAATAAAAAAATTTCACCATCAACTTTGAACAGATTCCCCGGATCAACAACAGAGTAGTCGATGCAATGGCAATGATATGTTTGCTCCTCGAAATCCCCCAGAACATTTCTAAGTATGAATTCTTTGTGAAGAAACTCTTAATACCAGCATTCAATATCTTGGAATTAAAACTAGTGTTTGTTGTTGTTGGTCCTAACTCGCCATGGTACCATGATACATTTGACCATATCCAACAAGGTATCATAACCCTTCACTTGACAACCACCCAAAAGAAAATATTTGTCTGTAGGACTTCTTGATGCAGAGGAACCCCCACCAAGACCCTGAAAAAAGTTCCTCAATATGCCTATAAAGACAAATTATCCATTTGAATTCATTCCCTAAGTCAGATTCATCAAAGTCTTCAAAACTCACCTTTTGTAACTGGCCTACCTTGTAGTAGTGGAAACAGGGTTTTTAGACCTTAACTCAAAACATTTCCATAGGACTTAACTAAATCTTGGGAGATTCAGATACCCATTTTCAAGACACACAACATATCCAACAAATACACTAGACTCCTTCATAGCATTCCCTCCAAAATGGTTGCTCTTATTGTTTTACAACCTCAATTAGCCCTTTTTTCAAAGGAACCCCTCTACAAACTGACTACCAACCTAAGATAAATTGAAACAGTCTTAGGGAAGGTTTCAAACTCATGATTTTCCAGGTTCTAAGACTCTAAGGGCTCATCTTAACCTCCAATTACAAAACCCTCTCTAAAGCCTAGAAACATAGGGTTTTAGGACACCCCTATTGAAAATAAATACTCCCAACCTCTCCAAACTACACCAACTGCTCAGACATGTCTAAAATGGTCCCCTCAAGCTTAAAACTTCATAAAATGGCCACTCCTAACTCCCCACCATAAGACTCAAGTTTAGACCCCTCAAATCATGCGCTTTTCCAATGGGATCAGTCCTACAAACACTCCCAAATCATGACAATCATCTTCCCTGCACAAATGAAAGAAATAACATGTTTATTGGGCCTATCTAAGATTTTCCACCAAGTTATAGGTCTTCACAATGGGTGGAAGGCTTAGATGGTCATTTTACCTCCTCTCAAAACCTTGATTCAGGAAAATAAAGCAGTCTTAGAAGTTTGATAATCCCACACACAAAACAATGACTCTAAACCCCCAAAGTAGATGCAGATGAATGTATACACATATATTTCAATGTATCCACAGTCTCAAACCATGATATACCTATACGAGCCTGTGCAAGAAAGAAAACTCAAAAAAAATCAATGAAAAATCAGTGATCAACAGTTGCAAAGTATGTTTTCTTCTTCCAGGATGAACAATTAACCTTGTCCTCCAGAGATTACATGATTTTATGATAGTTCTAACATCAAACTACCTCCTAGAATAGACCAACTACCATAACCACCCTTTGTTAGACTCTAAAATGGCAATTTGCCAGTTTTTTGCTCTTAATCACCATCCCTTTACAACTTGACTTTATAAATGCCTCTTAACTAACCTATTAAGCCTTCCAATACATTTAAAATGGTCATTGAGACCTTATTAATAATAAAACCATGAAAACCAATCCTACATTATATCCTACCTGCCTAGATCACCTGTCAACATGACATACATGGAAAACTTATTACAATGCAACCTATTTTAACATATTTTGTAACTTCCTCGTTGCATAATATTTAAAAGACCTTTAAATAATTTAATGAACCTTCAAGGTTCTCTCCCTTACATTCCAAGGTGATGGTGCCCCTACACCATACACCCCCCCATAGAAAAAATCTTGTCCCAAGAGTAAAATTTTACTCCATCCTTCCACCTTGCTACTCTCTGCATGTCCACACCTACAACTTGCCTTTTTCTCACTCCTAGATCAAAGGTTGACATCCTCCTATCCCTTACACCTGCAAACAAATAATGGTTAGTAACACACTATTTCAACTTCTTCATTGCTTCATCTCCACACTTCCATCCATCGAGCTGTGCTTGTATACTCTTTCCTCCTTTCACTGTCATCAGACCTTTGCACCTTTATTCCTGTTGGTCTTTGCCTAGTGTGATCAGACCTTGCACACTTTCATTGCCAAGTATCACTGCCTTATCAAACTCACTAGTCCTTATACTTGCAAAATTCACATTCTTTTCATCGTTTCTTATGCTGATAGGACACACAATGGTCCCCATAGTAATCTCATCCTTCCTTTAAAACACTCCACCTTGTCTTCCATGATTATGCACTATCCTACCATACTTCTCCTTAACTATATCAGATCTAGATGTGAACCCATCACTCATTCCTTGCAAGACCAAACTCCTCACTATCCTATCACCATTCCCCTGAACCAAATCAGACTTAGGCATGAGTGCTCTCTCTGCCTTTTGCAAAAACAGACTTCCCACTATCCTAACACCATTTGTAGGTTCCTTCCTCACTGTCACAACACTACCAACCTTCTCTAAACCTACCATCACATCAAACTTATTACCCTCGGGCCTTAAAGGCTCCTTCTTGCCAAACATTACCACCTTAGACTTACCCTTATCCCTTACACTTGTTTTCAAGGGAAGCAACTTAAAAAAAATTCATCCTTCTTGATGGTATATGTGTTCTCCCAACCATCATAAATAGACCTCTTATCAAATTTCCAAGGCCTCCCTAAGAGCACATGACAACAATCCATTGGAAAAATATCACATAGGACCCTATCCTTATACTCTCCAATCTGAAAATCAACATAAGCTTTCTCTTTTACCACCAAAGTTTGATTATCATTGACCCAAGAAACTCTATAAGGTGCTTCATGAGGTAACTTCTCCAAACTAAAATTATCCACCATCTCCTTAGACACTAGATTATCTTGAGAACCAGAATCAATGACAACTTGACACACTTTACCTTTGCTTTTGCATGTAGTTCTAAATAGGCTCCTCCTTTGACTTAAATCTTCCTCCTTGGATGCTTGCAACACAGTTCTTCTTATCATGAGTGCCTCTCCTTCTTCTGATGTAAGGTTGACTACAGGTGAAGTCACACTCTCTTCATCTTCATGCACTAGTTGATTCCTCCTCTCTCCACCATAAGAGCTTGAACCTCTCTTTTTAGGGAATTTAAAGGCTGGATGTCTAGGCTAGTTACAAGTGTAGTATCTCCCCGAGAACTCATAGGAACCTCTTCCTCCACTGAATCTGCCTCTTGAACCTCTCCATCCACCTCTGGAATTAGATTGTTCTTGGTCCTTCTTGACATATCCTTGACTCTCATTGTTTTCCTTTGAACTAGGATTGGATCCCCTTCCTCTAGAATTGTTGCCTCTTCCTCTTGCTGCCTTCTCGTGTCTCCTCTTTAAATTTTCTTCTGCCCTCATTGCCATTTGAAAGCATTGTTCAATGGATTTTGGTGCCATCAAGTTGATTTCATCCTGAATGTTGAATCTTAAACCATTAAAACACCCAGCAGTCATTTCTTCCTCATCTTCTTCATGTTTAGCCCTTATACTCAACCTATAAAACTCTTCAGTATATTCTTGTACATCTAACTCCTTTTGTCTAAGGTTTTGCAATTTCTTAAGCAATTGAATATTGAAATCAAAAGGAAGAAATTTACCTTTGATCTTTGCTTTCATCTTCTCCCAATAAATGATCTTTCTCTTTCCTTTTCTCTCCCTATCTTCTTGCACAAAATTACACCACACCAAAGCATGCCCTTTCAGTTTTGTTTTTTCTCTCTTCACCTTATGTCCTTCATCAACATCTTCACTATCAAAGTAGTTCTCCAAAGCCCCTATCCAATAAAAGAGCTCTTCACTATCAAGTTTTCCTCTATACATAGGAACATCCATTTTTCCATGTCCATCCTTCTTCACATCTTTTAGAAGCTTCATTGTTCTCACATCATCTGGATCCATTTCTTCTTCTTCACCAGAGGTCTCTTCCTCTTCAGACTCACTTTCATCCAAAAGGGTCTTGCCCTTAGCCTTTATTGCAGCCATCTCCCGCTTCAATGTCTCTATATCTTTTTCATGATTGTTGAGTTTCCTCACAACAACATTGTTTTTAGGAGGCATTTTGTTCCCCCCAACTACCTTCTTCTTCCTGCACACAAATCTCACCCTTCATCTTCACAAAAGACCTACTCCCTTGCTTTGATACCACTATGATGAAGAGTAACCCCCACCAACACCCTGAAAAATTTCCTCAATATGCCCATAAAGACAACTTATCCATTTGAATTCATTCCCTAAGTCAGATTCATCAAAGTCTTCAAAACTCACCTTTTGTAACTAGCCTACCTTGTACTAGTGGAAACCGAGTTTCCAGACCTTCACTCAAAAAAATTCCATAGGACTTAACTAAATATTGGGATATTTAGATACCCATTTTCAAGACACAAATCATATCCAACAAGTACACTAGACTCCTTCAGAATGTTCCCTCCAAAATGGTTGCTCTCATTGTTTTGCAGCCTCAATTAGCCCTTTTTTTCAAAGGGACCCCTCTACAAACTGACTACCAACCCAAGAAAAATTGAAATAGTCTTAGGGAAGGTATCCAAACTCATGATTTTCCAGGTTCTAAGACTCTAAGGGATCATCTTAACCTCCAATTCCAAAACCCTCTTTAAAGCCTAGATACATAGGGTTTTAGGACACCCCTATTGAAAATACATACTCCCAACCTCTCCAAACTACACCAACTACTCAAACATGTCTAAAATGGTCCCCTCAAGCTTAAAAATTCATAAAATGGCCACTCCTAACTCTCCACCATAAGACTCAAGTCTAGACCCCTCAAATCATGCACTTTTCCAATGGGATCAGTCCTACAAACACTCCCAAATCATGAAAATCATCTTCCCTGAACAAATGAAAGCACTAAAAATTTTATTGGGCCTATCTAAGATTGTCCACTGAGTTATAGGTCTTCACAGTGGGTGGAAGGCTTAGATGGTCATTTTACCTCCTCTCAAAACCTTGATTCAGGAAGATAGAGCAATCTCAGAAGTTTGATAATCCCACACACAAAACAATGACTCTAAACCCCCAAAGTAGATGCAGATGAATGTATACACATATATTTCAATGTATCCACAGTCTCAAACCATGATAGACCTATACGAGCCTATGCAAGAAAGAAAACTCAAAAAAAATCAATGAAAAATCAGTGATCAACATTTGCAAAGTATGTTTTCTTCTTCCAGCATGAACAATCAACCTTGTCCTCTAGATATTACATGATTTTATGATAGTTATAACATCAAAGTACCTCCTACAACTGACCAAATACCATAACCACCCTTTGTTAGACTCTAAAATGACAATTTGCCAATTTTTTGCTCTTAATCACCATCCCTTTACAACTTGACTTTGTAAATGCCTCTTAACTGACCTATTAAACCTTCCAATACATTTAAAATGGTCATTGAGACCTTATTCATAATAAAACCATGAAAACCAATCCTAAATTATATCCTACCCACCTAGATCACCTGTCAACATGACATACATGGACAACTTATTACAATGCAACCTGTTTTAACATATTTTGCCACTTCCTCGTTGCATAATGTTTAAAAGACCTTTAAATAATTCAATGAACCTTCAAGGTTCTCTCCCTTACATTCCAAGGTGATGGTGCCCCTGCACCACTTCCCGATTACAATACTAGGAGACATTGTTGGCATATAGTCATTGATGTCAAAAGGGGAAATCATGCAAGGTAGACTGTTGGCATGATGAAAGAGGATCAAAGATGAAATGGAGTTTATCATGCAAGTGAGGATGTTGGAATTAATGAAAACTTTCATTGATGTCAAGGAGAGATAAGGTTTGCAATGAATCTAGTTCTAGAAGTATGTAGATTGGTTGTTGGTGTAGAAGAGCAAGTTGCTCAATATGTTGTATCGTTGACAAAATGTTGTCATCTCTCTACAATAACTGCTTCCAAGTATTTGATATCAAATTAGGTACCAGATTCGATATGGGTTTTTCGAGAGAATTCTAATGATGTGCTTTGTAGGCCTAGAAAGTGAAGGATACACCTAGAAATTAATTATATTCACCTTCAAGTAGTTTAGGGTTTATTAGTTAAACTCTATGGTTGTTGCACTCATGGTGATCAGACAGGTTTACATTTTGTTTGTGACTTATGTTAGGCAGTTGCAAGGAGCCTAAGTAATGACTTAATCCCATTATGTTTGTCTCATGACCATCCCCTCATATCTTGGCAGCCTGTTGACAAAGTCTGAGGTTCACATCAGCGTGATAGTGCGTGATCGGTAGATCATGGAGTTAATAAATTTAAGAAATCCATGACTTGGTTAAGGATTTTGAAGAACTAGTGACTTAGAGAATGGAGTGATGAGGTTCTCTTTGTTGTCAGCATGTCATGGGTTTTCATAACTTTGCAACCTCCAACAAGAGGTTCTGAGGTTCGGATTTTTAGTCATTTAGCGATCATGTCATAAGGAGTAAGGAAACACTCCGTGTGGGACCCAACCATAATGATATGGATGAAAGTGATGATGATGCAGACATGTGGCATGATGAGATTGAGTAAATGGTAATCCACATCCTTGTTGTGGACTACAAAGCTATGACATGGTGATGACATGGACATGTGACGGCAGCATGTGGACCCCACATTGGAATGATGTATTGGGTGTTTTTTTTTCATCAAAGTGACTTATTCATTTCGAAAGGAGTTTCATGGGTGTATGATCAATGACTGCAATCAAGGAAGATATGATGGTGCCCACTAATCCTATGGAACTTGTGGTGGGACCCATTCATACCTAGCGGGGAATTGAGGATATTAATCCATGATAGATAAATGATTACCATTGATGTCTGGTGGGACCTACGAAGGCGGCATATGAATTTAGTGTAAGGTGATGTCACATTGACAGGTGATGTAAGAGGTGTATACGTGGCAGTTTCCCACATACCCCACTAAGAATTCAGTGGGGCCCGATCAAGACCTACGAGGCTAGCAAGGAATGATGAAGATTGATCCTTGGAGGTCAGAAAGTGCTTGTTGCAGAGTTTGGTGGGACTAGACTAAGTGAAAGGTGACGATGATGAAGAATGACGTGCATTGACCGTCATAAGGAAAATCATGGGATGTCATGTGGCAGAAAGCAATATTAGATGGGGATGACATCAAGGGTTCTCATTGGTGTGACATTGGTAGGAATTTGAAGTTGTCTCTTTGATGAAGAAATAATTTATGTGGGACCTGATAGTAACGAAGGTATTCAAAAAGTGAATAGATCATGACACATGGAAACATTTTAGTGGTTGATTTTGCATCGTTGTTGCAAATCAACACTTGATGGTTAAACAATTATATATGTGTGCTCGACGGTGGAGATCAAGTGCCAAATATCTGATGGCGATGAATGACATGATGAATACACCTAAGATCGATGACAGTGATTTGAATGACCACTTATCTAACGGTCAAAGTTTAAAGGTATGGCGATAGTCTAATTGAAGCTAATCAAATGGTTGTTTTTTAAAGGAATGAAGATGAATAGAGGATCGAAGGATCATGGCATGAAAGAGAAGATCAATGTCCAGTATTCAAACTTGAAGATCAACAACAGTCTAGTCTGTGTGAACAGGGTTTTGACTAGTAACCGACACAGGAGAAAGAATTAATTGGTCCATTTACACCTATGACCAATGTCAGTAAATATTTGATCTATTAAGCTGTGACATAGTTTGAAAAAGATTTGAATATTGAATCATATCGAATGAATAGGAGAATGCATATAATGCATATCAGATTCTAGGGTTTGACAGAGAATGAATGAAGGAAAATTCTCTGTAATAGAATTAAATGTTGTGTGGCTCAATGCAGAGGTATGGTGATATATGATAAACCTTATTAGATGGCTTAATGATGAGTTGGACAATGGTGTGATGGTCTCTAGGTAGAGAAAGCTTGTTGGTGAAGATAGCAAGTATGGAAACCCTAGTAAAATATTTAAGTTGATCTGTACAAGTGAGAATCTCGAGATAGAGATAGAAGGTCGGTGGAGACATAAGAAAATTGTATATTGTCAAGATAATGAATTAGTTTATTAGTGGATGTTGGTTGTATCTACATACATAGTACAAAAAAAAGAGTTATGAATATGTAGTTGTGACGGTAAGGAAGTAGAGAGAGCAACAAAGCAGATAGAGAATGCACATGAAAGGAAGTCTTAGAATAATAAAAAAATATCATCTCGGTTTGCATTCAAGAGAGTGAACATGTGTGAGACACTGTAAAAAGGGAAAGAGGAATAGTGTAGCAAGATAGAATAGTGATTGTTCTATGTGCAGAGGAGAGTGCAGAGTAGGGGTGTGTTGTTGAGAGTGCAGCTTCGGTAGTGGACTGTGAGTTGCAGAGAGTGAAACAATGTACTGAATGTAATGATGCATGATCAGGTTATGTAGAACCAAGTCTTATGCATACTTTCATTTGTTATCATAGAGGTGGTTGCCTCATTGTATTGATTTGTAGCTTAGATTAGGGGATTGTAGTCTCCTTGAAGTTGTTGCTTCTAAACTAGGGTGTTGTTGCATCCTTGGAGTTGTAGCTCCTAAAATAAGGTTTTATAGCATCCTTGAAGTTGTGGCTTCTAAATTAGGGAGTTGTTGCTTCCTTGGGTTGTAGCCCTAAACATTGTAACAAAAATTTCATTTGTGAAGTTGGATTTGAGTAGTAGCCTCAAGCAGCCTTTGTCACTGTGGTTTTTCCCATCTTGGGTTTTTCATGTATATCTGGTGTTGTGGGAATGTGTGTGTTGATTGTTTATTTATATGCTTAATTTTGCATCTTTTAGTTTTCAATCTATATAGTAAGAGTTTGAGTAAGAAATCTGCACAAGGTATTTGGAGTTGAGGAAGCAATCTACATAAAGGTTTTGAGAGCCAAAGTTTTGAGTATCTACTGATTCACCCCCCTCTCATTAGATCATTGTGTTCCAACAGACACCCTATATCATCAAAGTTTAGATGGTACATTACTCTGATGTCTTGGCATAGAAGAAGCACAAACTGCCTTACAAGAGGTACACGAAGGCATTTGTGGGTCCCACTCTAGTGGACCTAACCTTACACACAATTTACTAAGAACAAAATACTATTGGCCCTCTATGGAGCAAGAAGCTATTTCCGACACAAGAAAATGTTGTCAATGTCAACAAAACAGTGACCTCATTAGTTGTCGCCCACAAAAGGATATAAAAGTCATGGCAAATCCTAACCTGGGAATTGGACATTCTAGCAGGTGACTAAAATCTTCTCATGGTCATTCATTTACTTTGTCAAACCAGGGAACGTATACTTGAAATGGAGCAACACTGTATGTGCACTAAGAACCTATTTTAGCCACAACCTACTAGAAATAAATGTGTGAAAGGAATTCTACTTTTGATGCAGGAACGTAAAGAAAAGTCTTATCAACGTAAGGATAACTTAGTTAAAGCAGGAATCATAAGAACTATTTTTGAGAAACAAACCATGAACTAGTCTTATGTTGCAGGAACAGACACAAGGATGGATTCCTTATGCTGGAGGAACAATACAAGACTGAGTTTGCACTAAAACTTCTTGGAATGAAATTCTAACTGATAAACAACAAGAAATAAACTAGTAACTAAAGATACTTACTAACTGGGCCCCCTTAGCAAGCATCAACCAATTATGCAAGAATTGAACTCAAAACTTCATCATCTTTTTATTCATAACTCGGAATCGTATACATGGTTGTTCTTCTTGTAAGAAAACTAATACAAAACTCTATTCATCATTATAGTACTGCTCTTACATACTCTATTATTTTTCTACTTTCTAGTCTAGTCTAATCTCCTTAATCTTTTTAATCCTCTAATCTTGTTCACTCGCGCAGGAGGAACATTTATTTATAGAAAAACAGCTAACTAACTAACTTGATAGAGAAAGATGTGGACATAGATGCTTCCTAATTCCGAGGAACATATTTCCATAAATTAAAGTATATCTATTCAACTGATTCAGAGAGAATCTAGCTCTCCACTCTTCCTAGATTGATGACCATTTAGATCTCCTCCCGATGACCCGAACAAAGCGTCTTCGCAAGAACAACATCCTTGGTGCCATGGTGGAAATGGTCTTCACTTCAGAACCGAGGTTTGTTGCGCATTGACTTGTTCATACTATCTTTAACAACCTGGGGAACACATGGCAACAAAGGTGAAAGAAAGCATACATATAATAGCGTGATACTCATCATTAATCACACACATTAAATTCATCTCATTTATTCAAAAACCACTCGTATCATATTAGTCAATTGGGAGGTCAAACAGGGCCATGAATATAGACATATGGAAATATTAAGCTGCAGGAATATAGGAATGCATTGTCATAAGATACTACTCGATTTAAGATAAAAGTTTATAATCACAGAGTTTAAAACAACCATTAGAAAGAGTAAAGGTATTTAAAAATACATCATGACATTCAAATAATGAGCATATATTAGGCTCATCATTTTCCCCCTACTTATGCTAATGTTGGTCCCCCAGCATTAACCTTCTTGGTTGTTTCCCTGAAGTTGGTAGAAGTAGCATGGCCTTACATTGCAGTCCCAAACTTGTAGTAAAAGCCTATGTAATTTTGCCACCTTTCATACTTGCAAGCTTCATTAGTTTCATTAATATCTGTGGCCAGATAAGGATACAATGGCCACATCAAAATAGGGGGGTGAAATGTTAATGGCAACCACAGTTCAAACCTCTCTTGGAGACCCAGCTGTATATATATTTCTGATCTTCTGATAGCTGCTCTGAAATTCAAAGGACTATGAGGCTCAGACTTTCTTAGGCCAACTGTTAATTTCTCCCATCTAGTTTTGATTCTGGAAGATGAATTTTATCAAAACAAGTATGGTTGGCCTTTAAATTCATCATATACCTATTTTCTGAGATCAAAATATTTGTATTCTTGTTGCAGGATCATAAAACCCATATGTAACAGAAAACCAAGTTCTAAGAACTATCTGAGGATCTGAGCTTTCTGGTCTCGGGGGAATTGGTTCTTTCCTTTCAGCTTCCTCATAATCTTCTAATTGCTTCCCATAATTGACCTCATTAGCCACCCAAAACATAAGTGACCTCAAATGAATGTCACCAGTGTAAAGGAGTGAATTCCACTCTATTTCAAAAGGTATTAATAAACCATGCAAATAAAATTCACACATAGAATTTCTTAACCAATTAGGTGTTGTCTGATAGGCATCATAAAACTCTTTAGCAGAATGAATGACAGGATCCATATTTTTGGAAATTCTTATTAATTGAAACCATAAAAACTGCTCTTTAAGACACATTACATACACCCTGGGTGGTGGTCTACATTCCATGATTTGCCTAGCTACTCTCATCATGTCATTCATTTTCCCCTTTATTTTCTAGATTTCTTGTCTTTGGTTTTCAATTTATTTCTTTAATTTCTTCTTCTCCTCTTCCCATAGACTTTGTTGCATTTCAGTTTTAGCTAGATGATGGAAACTCAATGTTTGAAGTGTCATAGGCCTCCAGGCAATTTTGAGATATTCTAAGTACTCAATCAGTAATGTTCTCTTGTACATAACCAATGCACGACAAGGTTCTATGAGCAATGGTGTTTCGTTGAATATATTAGTTTGTTCAAGTTCTTTTTCTTGCTGCTCAGGAGAGAATTGTGCTTCTCCTGAAATTATCTCAACTGCATTTGCCAAATCATTAAGGCTTGGCATCCTCTTTTCATTACTACAACCCTGTTGTATTTCCTCAACTTCCTCTGTTTCTTTTTGTAACTCCTCAGGAATAACAGAGGAACTGTGTGGGACATTCTTAGATACACACTGAGAATCCTCATGACCAAGCCCCTCAAATTCCTCTGAAATGATTATAATTTCTGGTTGGACTGGTGTTGAGGTAGTTTTACCTTGTTTTCTTGTTGAAGCTCTTCTAGGAAATGTAGCAGATGCAAAAGGTTATTTTGCAGCTTTCCTCTTTCTAACTTGCTTAGGGGATTCAGACTCAACAGGAGAGGATGATAATGAAACTGTGGTGACAACAGGTGTTGATGCAGGAAAAAGATGGGTAGCACATTTTCACTTTGTTGTTTGAGGGTTTGTTTCTGGGGTATGCTCAGCACTAGATGGTTCGCCTACTTTTGTTTTCCCCTTTCTTTTCTTGTAGAAGACCTAGTTTTTATTTGGGTAGAGGGCTCAGGTGTGGAGGCTGCAAGGCTAGGTGTTGCAGGAGTAGATGATTTTTGCTCTGCTTCCCTACTCATAGACTCTACTTTCTTTCTATTTTTCTTGGGCTGCGTAGGGAGTGTTTTGGGAGGTTCTGGAGGTTGTAGTCCTTTCTGGGCAGAAAATTCTTGCCAAGAAAGGGGTGGTACATCCCTCAAAGAACGTTCAACCAACAATTTAACCAGGGCATGGTGGGTGATGGAATTAGCTTTTCCTTTATGAGTTTCAAAGGCACTACGCTCCAAAAGATTTAACAAGAAATTTGGGACATTGACAACTAACCCATGCCTCATATGACTTAACACTTTTAAATGGTAGGAATGCAAATAAGAAAAGCGTCCTTCACAAGTCAAATACCTGATTATGAAAGAAGCGTATTCTGAATATGGATAAGGCAATGAGACCCGTTTGCATCCTTGCTTTGAAACCTCCAAGGGTCCATCCGTTGGCAATGTGAATTATGCCCTAGAAGAGACGGCATCTCTTCCTGAAGGGAAATTCTCAACTACTGCTGGAAGTCCAGTCACTTCAGCAATTCATTCCTCTGTTACAGCAACTGTTAAACCCCATATTATAGCCTCTCCTTCTAAAAGAGTTCTCAAAAATTCACCTGCAGCTTCTTCATCGAAAGAATCTATCCTCAAGAAATAGTTCAACCATCCACAAATACTGAATGCTTGAACCACCTGAGGATCTTGTGTTAAGGCCTCATGAGCTATTGGCTCATGTCTTACCAGTTGACCACCCATATTCAAAAATTGATTCTATTAAAAATCCCTGAAACTTAACCTCTTCTGAGAATTTGAAAAACACCTTTTCTTTTCTCTATTTCTTTTCTTTTCTCTCCAAAAATGATATAAAAGACAATTGCATGCAATGATTTTTAGAAACTACTTAATTAAGCAGTTAACTTGCTGATCAAGGAAAAACCATGCATTCACTCGCATTCATTCTTGGGAAGTGCAATTTAAAAATTGTTTTTATCAAATGTGGCATTGGCAAAAGAAAAAGTTTTGAAACAAACAATCCCCACCCCCTACTTAAGATTTGACATGTGTCCTCACATGTGCGAAAGGATAGGTGAGGAATGAGCAGTAATGACTGATAGACACTTGTAATAAATGAATAAATAAAATAAATGAATGATGTGACAAACAAAAAGAATATCGCATACCTTGTATTAAATGTTCGCGAATGTTCAGAGATATCACAACACAGCCTAAAATGACTGCTTGAAAAAAAAATCATAAATGGAAATGGTACGGTAGGATGGGTGACGTGGATGGGTGATGTAGACAAGAAAGGTGAAATGATGGATGGTGATGGATGGTGATGGAGAAAGTGGTTTTCGTAAAAAGAAAACCTTGATTATGGATGTACAACATAGTTTTCAAAGAGACGCTGCAGGAAGAAGACTGAAGCCTTTCGCTGCATGAAGATCAGTGGCTACATCAGAAACAAATTGCTTCATAAATTGTTCTTTTGATGCAGGCTTATGATACAGCCAAAGACAGTGTCCATTAACCAGCAGTTTGAAGCGGACAGGATCGATGGTAGCCAACTGAACCGAACTATTATCAAATACATTTTCAATTTCATACGGACCAAGACATCTTGTTGTAAGCTTACCTTGATTCTCTTTATACCTGGAGTCATAGAGTAGCACCCAATTACTAGCGGAGAAATGCTTAGTTCGGATATTGTGGTCATGTTATTTCTTCCTTTGCTACTGAATGGCTTCAGTGTGTTGCATGGTAGCTTTCCTCATTTCATCCAATGCATTCAGTTGTAGGAGGCATTCCTTTTGAGCCTCTAAAAGATCAATTTGAAGCTAAAGAGTAGTCTGTAAGGTCTTATGCTCAAATTCTATTAGCAACATGGCAGTTTTTCCATAAAATAACTCAAAAGGGGTAAACCTTGTAGTTGTTTTCCATGTTGTCATATAGGCCCAGACTACTTCTGGAAGACGACTGCTCCAATTTTTCTTGTGTAACTGAACTATTTTTGTAAGGATTGCCTCCAATTCCCTGTTAGTAACCTCTACCTGACCATTGGCTTGAGGGTGATAGGGGCTTGATTTTCTATGCCTAATCTTGTAGTCATTCATCAATGCAGTGATCAGGTTTGAAGTAAATTGAGCTCCTTGATCAGTAACAAGCTCTCTTGGGACGCCAAATCTAGTAAAAAAAATTTCATAGAGGAACTCGACAACTTTATTGTCATGTGCATGTGTCATTGCTTTCACTTCCACCCACTTGGTCACATAATTAGTGCAAACTAAAATGTAGGATTTTCCATTGGATGGAGGATCAATAGGCCCAACAAAATCCATTCCCCACTTATCAAAGGGACTAACTACCACTTGTGGATATAGGGGAATTTCATCAGACCTTGTTGGTCTTCCCATTCTTTGACATCTATCACATTTTCTGGTGTAAGCTACAACATCCTTGTGTAGTTTAGGCCAATAGTACCCTGTATTAAACACTTTCATTGATGTTCTTTTAGATGCAAAGTGCCCACCACATGGTTCATCATGACAAGCATGCAAAATTTCATATGTATCATCTTTTTTAACACACCACATGATTTGGTCAGGTCCTATGTAAAACAAATAGTCTGCAATCCATGAAAAGTTAAAACTTTTCTCAATCAACAGCTTTGTGTCCTTTGGTGAGAAGTGAGCTGGAATTTTGTTGGCTACTAAATAATTGGCAATATCTGCATACCATGGTGTTTGAGCAGCAATAGAAAACAGATGTTCATTAGGAAAGCTATCATCAATTACCTCAGATGTGGCAGGTGTAGCTGTTTGAAGTCTTTACAAGAAATCAACCACCACATTTGCGTTGTCTGGCTTGTCAATAACTGTAATATCAAATTCCTACAACAATAGTAGCCACCTTGCTAATCTACCAGATATGGAAGGCTTATTCATAAGGTATCTTATTGCTACATGGTCTTTATGAACAAATATTTGTTAACCAGTGACATAATGTTGAAACTTGTTCAGAGCATACACAACTGCTAGCAATTCTTTCTTTGTAACAGTATAGTTTAATTCTGGGCCTTGAAGGTTTTTGCTAATGAAATAGATGGCATGTTCTATGGAATTCTCCTTCTGTCCTAACACTGCCTCTATGGCATAATCAGAAGCATCTGTATGTATATGAAAGGGCAGACTCCACTTTGGTCCTTGAAGAATAGGTGCTTTAGTAAGTAAGCTCTTAAGCTGCATGAAATATTTGTCATAGGCTTCAGTCCAGTTAAATTCACAATCCTTAGTCAATAAGGCATATAGGGGACTGGCTATTTTGTTGAAATCTTTAATGAATCCTCTATAATATCTAGCATGCCCTAAGAAGCTTCTAACATCCTTTTGTTTCATAGGTGTTTGCAAAGTTAGAATGACTTCTATTTTTGCAGGATCAACTTGAATTCTTGCCGGAGAGATATGATGGCCTAAAACAATCCCTTCTTGCATCATCATAAAACATTTCTCATTATTTAAAGACAAATTGTTCTCCTCCCATCTTTTCAATACTTTCTCCAAATTTACTAATGCTTCTTCATAATTAACTCCATAAGTGGTGAAGTCATCCATGTAGATCTCCATAGAATCATGAAAAATTTCAGCAAAAATACTAATTACTGCCCTTTGAAATGTTGCAGGTGTGTTACACAGGCCAAAAGGTAGGACAGAGTAAGAAAAAGTCCCCATGGATAAGTAAAAGTTTTTTTGTATTGATCCCCTGGAGCAATTTTAATTTGATTAATCCCTTGGAGCAATTTTAATTTGATTATACCAGCTATATCCATCTAGAAATGAGAAATATTGTTTACCAAACAATGAGTCCAGTACTTGATCAACAAATGGTAGTGGAAAGTGATCATTTTTAGTTGCAGTATTCAGCTCCTTGTAATCTACACACACTCTCCATTTTCCACCTTTTTCAGGAACAATCACCAATGGAGATACCCATTGACTATCTGAAATAGGGTAGATGAAACCAGCATCAAGCAACTTTTGGAGCTCATTTTTAACTATTTCCCTGAGTGTTGGGTTTATCCTTCATTGAGGCTTCCTAATAGGTGAACAATCTTGTTTAATGTAGATCCTATGAGTACATAGTTGAGTATATATTCCTTTCATATCCCCATAGTCCCATGCAAAAGCTTTGTGTTGATCTTGCAGCATTTTAACTAGGGTAGTTTGTTTAGATTGAGGCAACTTATTGTTGATATTCAGACAATGGCCTAGAGACAGCTCAATTTGTTTGGTAAAATCATTCATGGAGTCTACTAGAAAAGGTGGTATCTGTATTTCTTGTGGGAGAAAATGTCGATAGACTGGAGGGATTTTAAATGGCGGGTTCTCAGGATTTAGCTGCTACAGGAAGCACTGTTGAGGACAATTATCTAAAACATATGGGCTACTTATGTTAGAGTTGGACTGCAAAATTTATAAAAGCAGGTCATCCTCACTCTGAAGTTGGGAAAATGGATTAGTTCACAGCATCATTAAGTGAGCCAATGAACTGATTTCTTTAGTTTCTTCACCTAAATCTGGCCAAATTGGTTGAGACAAGTCTGGCTGAGGCTAATCAGGTGGGTATAAAGCCAATTTCTTTGTTGACTGACCATCAAAAATTTTCATGTTTCCTGAATGGAATCCTATAGAAGAATCAGCTATGGCTAACCATGGTCTACCTAGGATGATAGGATATCCTCCCAAAGTTGCCTTTTGTGGACAATATGGTGAAATTTGTTGGGTATTCCCAAGACTCAAGGTTGACAATTATATCTTCTACCATACCATCAGGTGTTATAGTGGAACTATTAGCAAGCTACAGGATGGTAGGTGTAGACCTAATGGTTAGGATATTCAGATACTCCATAGTATGCTTGGTCATTACATTAATGGCTACACCAAGATCAACCAAAACATTCTTTACCATCTGACCATTAATATTGATTTGTACCACAGGACTTCCAGGGTCAACATATTTTGGCATGACTACCTTCCCTAACATAATATCTGCCAAATGTCCTAGAACATGGATAGTTTGGGGATCCTTTTTCTTTCTTCTAGGTTTCTTCAAACAAGCCTCCTTAATGGCTTTCCCATAGATTGGAACAACTTTAATGGCTTGAAAAAGAGGGATTTGAATGTTTACATTTTTTAGCTGATCCAAAATATCAAAGGTAGGCTCTCCTATAGACTTGGGTGTATTGATTTGCAATCTCTAAGGAAAAGGTGGTTTTGCTAGATGCTATAGGACGGGCTCTTTAGAGGCATTATTTGAAATAGGTATCTATTCTGCAAGACCAATCAGTTGTCCAGCAGAGGGAGGATCTTGAATTTCAGTAATTACTGGTGGTTGTGGAGTAGGTAAGGTGGTTCCAGACCTGAGATGGATATCATTAATATTCAGAGCATAGGCTGGATACTGATTGGCTTCTGTAAAATACATAGGATGTTGTTGTTGCTGCTTATTATTAGGATTTGGAAATGGTTGAGTAGGCATAGGCGTTTGTTTTGGAGGGCCAGTATTTGCTATAGGTGTTGCAGGAGGTGGCATGAGGGCCTGAGTTTGTGGTTGCTGAAGCTGCAAAAAGCTAGGGGATTGGTTCTGCCATTGTTCATAACCTCTCCATTGAGGATTCTGCTGCCAGTTACCTTGGGGTGGAGCCCATTGTCCTTCTGGCTGCTACCAACCTCCTTGAGGAGATTGCCATTATGGACTGTGATAGTGAGGACATTGTGGTTGAGAGGTATTCCATGATGGTGATGGGCCATATGTAGGTTGTCATTGGTTACTATAATTAGAGTAAGGATTACCAAAAGTCAAAGGGTCTTGAGGCATACCTTGTCTTTGAGCCTATGGGCACCTTTGTGCAACGTAGAATACTTGGTCATCATCACCTTCTATTGCCTTAAAGTCAGTAGGTAATTACTTAGCCTCCATGTTAGCCACCATCTTACATCTGTAGTCACACTTCTTTTGTTGGCAATATGGACAAAACTCAGCCAAGATTGCTTCAGCTTCCTCATGTTTCTTTCGAGCTTGCATAGTATCCAACTGTGTAGCCATATTATTTATGATATCTTGCTTGAAATAAGACAAAAAATTTGAAATCTCCATTCGTGAAACTCCATTAGTAGAAGACTTTCTCATTGTGGCCTGATGACCTCTTCCCTTCTTGACACTTGCTCGAGATTAATTGCAGCATATGTTCTTAATATCATCCTAAGATACTTGGGTTATATCTCCTCCTCCCATTAGATCCAGAGCTTCAATACATGAATCATTGATTCCCCTTAGAAAAAGTAATTTTTGAGATTCTTCATTGAGAGTATGGTCTGAATTGTTTTTCAAGGAAAACAAAAGCCTTGAGATATAGTCCTCCAAGCTTTCATCCTCCTTCTGTTGAATTCGGAATATATCATCACCCTTACTACCACTCTTGCAATATTCCTTATATTTCTCAAGAAACTTTGTTTGCATGAGTGCCCAACTATCAATAGCATTCCTCCCCAAACTCATGAACCATCTTAGAGCTCCCTCCTTCAAAGTATCAGGAAACAACTTCAGCTTGTGAGCATCTGTGGTATAATCATAACTCTGACAGAGGATGTCAAACTCAAACAAGAAAGTGTCTGGGTCCTCTGTAACTAGTCCATAGAACTTGGGAAGTAATGAAGAAGGAATATTTTTTAGGTTATCATTATCTTGCTGGGCTATAATAGGGAATTCAAAAGTAGGAGGTCGATTAGGTGGGTTTTGTGCCATATCTGCTTGATGAAGTATCAGAGAAAATATATTTTCCTAGGGTTCTTCGTCAACTAGGTCAAAGGGAAATTCAACGAGTGGGTCTTCAGAAAATGGATTGATATCTTGGTTTCCTTCTTCCTCAAATAGATTATAAGCCGGTTCAAAATCATTATCAGTGAAGGAAGGGTTTGAGAGGAATCTTCCTAGAGCATCTCTTCTTCTATGCATGTAACGGACTTAACTGAAAATTGAAGGATTTGAAAATTCTTGAATAAGCACACTAAACTACTGCTAACAATGACTATGACAGGTTCTTAGCTTGACACCATCCTTGGCAACGGTGCCAAAAATGGTTGTCACCCACAAAAGGATATAAAAGTCATGGCAAATCCTAACCTGGGAATTGGACATTCTAGCAGGTGACTAAAATCTTCTCATGGTCATTCATTTACTTTGTCAAACCAGGGAACGTATACTTGAAATGGAGCGGCACTATATGTGCACTAAGAACCGATTTTAGCCACAACCTACTAGAAATAAATGCGTGAAAGTAATTCTACTTCTGATGTAGGAACGTAAAGCAAAGTCTTATCAACTTAAGCATAGCTTAGTTAAAGCAGGAATCATAACAACTATTTCTAAGAAACAAACCATGAACTGGTCTTATGCTATAGGAACAGACACAGGGATGGATTCCTTATGCTGTAGGAACAATACAAGACTGAGTTTGTGCTAAAACTTCCTGGAATGAAATTCTAACTAATAAACAACAAGAAATAGACTACTAACTAAAGATACTTACTAAGTGGCCCCCCTTAGCAAGCATCAACCAATTATGCAAGAATTGAACTCAAAACTTCATCAACTTTTTATTCATAACTCAGAATCATATACATGGTTGTTCTGCTTGTAAGAAAACTAATACAAAACTCTATTCATCATTATAGTACTTCTCTTACATACTCTGTTCTATTTCTACTCTCTAGTCTAATCTAATCTCCTTAATCTTTTTAATCCTCCAATCTTGTTCACTCATGCAGGAGGAACATTTATTTATAGAAAAACAACTAACTAACTAACTTGATAGAGAAAGATGCAGACATAGATGCTTCCTAATTCTGAGGAACAAATTTCCATAAATGAAAGTATATCTATTCAACTGATTCAGAGAGAATCCAGTGCTCCACTCTTCCTAGATTGATGACCATTTAGATCTCCTCCCGATGACCCAGACGAAGTGTCTTCGTAGGAACAACATCCTCGGTGTTGTGGTGGAAATGGTCTTCACTTCATAACCGAGGTTCGCTACACATTGACTTGTTTATACTATCTTTAACAACCTGGGGAACACATGGAAACAAAGGTGAAAGAAAGCATACATATAATAGCATGATACTCATCATTAATCACACACATTAAATTCATCTCATTTATCCAAAAACCACTAGTATCATATCAGTCAATTGGGAGGTGAGACAGGGCCATGAATATAGACATATGGAAATATTAAGCTATAGGAATATAGGAATGCATTGTCATAGGATACTACCCAATTTAAGATAAAAGTTTATAATCACAGAGTTTAAAACAACCGTTAGAAAGAGTAAAGGTATTCAAAAATACATCATGACATTCAAATAATGAGCATATTTTAGGCTCATCACTCATTCACATACCAACACTAGAGCTACGACCTATCACAACACCATGGAATTTTTCATAGTGGGGATTAGACTTGGTAGGTAAGATCTCTCCCACTTCATCAAATGGTAATACGTTAATTATTAATGCAATTGAATACTTCACAAAATGGATAGAAGAAATTCGATTGAATTATTTGATATGTCGATATGGAATTCCCCAAACCATCATAATAGACAATGGGACCCATTTAAGAACCAAGATGTCAAAGAGCTTTGTTCCAAGATCTCTATCCAACATAGATTCTCCATGCCCTATTACCCCCAAGGAAATGGTCAGGCTAAGGTGTCTAACAAAACCATCCTAAAGATACTAAAAAATACTGTAAATGATGTCAACAATGATTGGCATTTGCAACTGAACCTAGCCCTATGGGCTTATTGAACTAGTATTTTTACACCTACAGGAGCCACACCTTTTTCCTTGGTCTACGAATCTGAAGCTATCTTACTTATAGAAGTCGAAATCCCCTCACTATGAATATCACTAAAAGGCATGGTCAACAATGAAGAGTATCAAGTGTCCAGATTGAATGAGTTGGAACTCCTAAATAAAAGGTGTTTGAGCTTGTTAAACCATCTTTGAGTTTATCATAATTGGCTCAAACAAAGCTACAATAAAAAGATCAAGAACATAAAATTTCAGGTTGGTGACTTGGTACTTAAAGAGAATTAGAAGGTATAGCTAAAACAAGATGGAAAAGGTAAGTTTGAACCCACCTAGTTAGGCCCATTCACCATCACAACTAGCTACGACTCTTGGGCCTATCAATTGGCTACTCCTGAAGGGGAACCTTTAGCCAAAACCCTAAATAGTAGCCACCTTAAGAACTTATATACTTGAACACATCAGAATACCTCAGGAAAAAGGGTAAAAATCCAAAAAAAAAAAAAATATATTGAAAAGAAAAAAAAATCAAAAAACGCAAGAAAATAGTAAAGAGAAATAAAACATTATGTAAGTAAAAACCACATTGTGGCACTTCTATGATAGGTAGTGTAGTAAAAACCTAGAAAAAAGTTGCTATGATTGAATAAGACTTGCATCGTTATCTATCAACACTATCTAAAACATCCACCCATTCGTCCCATAACAAAACATGCATACCAAGCATGGCTTGATGACTGATTGACTATTGAACCTTGTTGCACCATCAACATCTATCTCACCTACTGAAGGTAATCTTGTCTCAAACTGGGGGAAACTTCCTAAAACTATTAGTATATTGGATCCTTGTACATCCCATCATGGTTGAAAATTATCAAAATAAAAAACATCCAGAAAACTAACAAAATCAAAACAAAGTCATAAAACATCAAAAATCCCAAAAAAATAGGTTATGCTTTGAGTCAACACCATTTGAACTACGTGGTCTCTGTGTGTACAACGTAGGCAAGGCTTATCAGCCCCCAAGGCCTTAGGTTAGTCCCCTTAGGTATCTATCATGCTTTATTTTAACTTAGTCCAAAAATTCTAAATCTAAAAATAATTGAAAAACAGAAAAGATCCAAAACAAGTTCTTACCAAACCAAGTAAACTGCAAGCCTATGCATGTACAATGTAGGCAATGGTTATATTTGATGAGCCCCCAAGGCCCTAGGTTAGTCCCTTAAAATCAACAAAAATAGCATCATATAAACTTAGAAAACCAAAAATATCCTACCTCCATCATCACCAAACGCAATAAAATTTCATCCATAATAAAAAATCATTACAATCACCCTTTGACAACACAAATAGAAAATAGGAGAAAACATCAAAATAAAAAATTCCAAAGTGAATATCTAAATGAATAGACAACTATCAAGTGAAAACAAGGCCAAAATCTTAGCTACCTATCTATTGATAATTCACCAACAACACCCTGAGATATGTCTTAATGGATTCTTTCCTACAATACACATCATCAACACCGAATAATATCCTGAAACCTCAAAACAGATGTGGCAAGTGATATTGCAACATTGTTTATCTTTTTATAGTTATCTTTTTTATTTATCATAATACCACATTCACAGGATCTCTCGAGGATGTCCATAAGGATTTAGAGAAGAAGGAATGGCGGTATTAATAGTCTATTTTTGTTAGTTATCTTTGAAATATGTTTTTGGTTTACTACCATGGTGAACACTTTCTTTGTTTGGTGTATAGAAATTATCTTGAGATAATTCATGTAGCAGTTGCATGTTAGGTATTTCATACCTCTCTGTGTAAATGGTCTGAAAAGTTTTAGCACAACCATATATTCTAACAGGTTTTCCATATGTTTGGTATGAGAAAGAATATTCTTTGTATGTCAAGTCAAAGTCCATGCAATAGATATAAAGTCACCTTGGTTATTAATACCCTGGGGCATCGTATCTATTTTCTGCATTAAAAAGGATTGTTGAATATAAGAAGCCTCTATGCAAAGAAAAAGTAACTCATCAGTAACTAACAATATCAAATTTCTATCTATCATCACACATTTCTTCTAAACTAACAAAATCCATCCTACATCACAATATCATTACTACTACATCCATCCTGCATCCACAATTTTGTCAGTACATATCATGACCATAATAAAGCAATAAAAACATCATATATTATGTATCATTATACATCACAAAGATAAGATATCATTAATATCTACATTCATCATATACCTATCATGTTTTCAAGTTGGCTCAGTCTAGAGGGTATAACAAGGTTTGGGTTGAGGGTGTTATCAATAATCTTAAGAAGATTTCTTCCCCTTCTTGGACTATTGAATCCCTTATCATTAAATATATTGGGCTCTTTTGAACAATGTCTCATCTCCCATGTTTATAGAGAGGGAAATAGTTTAGCTGATTTTTTTGCTAACAACGGGGTGAATGATTATAAGGAATGGGGAAATCAAGATCCCCTTCCCCTTGAAGCACATTCATTAATTTATCATGATTCACAAAGGGGATGAGATGGGGGTTACTTTTGTGATGGGGCGTTTTCACATGTTCTTAATGTGGAATTTCCTTCTGTGGTGGAATTTCTCTTGTGGTAAGGCCATGCAATTTACTGATGGGTTTGAGGCTCGAATGACTAGGCATTCATTATTCATTATTTCTCTCTGCCAGACTATCATGTCCACAGATTGTGGGTAATTGGAATGTTAAAGTGGTCTAGAGGTTTCCTTGTTTTCTCTGCAAGTTCTTGAGGTTTCTTCATCTCCTTTACATTTTTTTTTTGTTGGGGTGCTTACCTATTGCTATGATGGGGGCTGATCAAAATCAAATTGAGCCTAAATCATGTGATACTATAAAAGGAAATGAAAAGGTTTGGGATTTGTTGGAGGCTGGGGGAGTGATGCCCTATATGGAGAAGCTACATGGATATGATTTGAAGACTTCGTAAATTTCTTGAAGGATGGAAGAATCGTGTTTTGCACATTGGTGGTAAGGAGTTCAATATTATAGAGGATCTCATTGCTGAAATCATTGGTTTGTCAACTGAAGGTAGAAAATTATACATAGACAAAAATGAGTCCAGCGCAACCCTAGATATCTTCTTCAAAGATGATTTGAGGCAAAAGTTGGAATGGGTTAAATGTGGTGGTTATTATCATTCCTCAATCAAGGCTATATGGGGATATGTTGCACAGAAAATAATGAGGTATTTCACTCTCGATGGTTGCTTCTTTGTTCTCTCTATGCATCATTTTATTTTACTTAATCATTTTAGGAACAAAAAGAAGGTGTCTTTTCCTTTTTATCTTCTGGTGTCTTTGGAACATGGGATAAGAGATCACAAAAACAACCCCAAGAACCCAGTTCTACATAAAGGTTTAATTCAGTTAATTTATGAGTATGTTAAGGCATTTATTATACCTAAACAACCCAGAGTTTCTAATGTTGGGAAGAAGAAGAAGGATTATGAGTATATTATGGGGTCATAGGATCATTTGATGATGAAGATTATGCTCCTAGGTCTAAGGCATCCATGGATGTTGATTCAAAATCCTTGGCTATTTCTGGGGGAAAGAGTAGAAAAAAGAGAATCCCTCCTAAGACCTCTAGGGTAGATGAATATGATACTGGTGGTGAGGAGGTGGTGGATAGTTCCTGTCCTAATCCTATGCAGGTGATGAAAGGAAAGAAGTTGAAGGGTGCTACTTTGGGTAAATTGAGCAAGGAGGATGCTGCTATCAGGGTTCAGATGGGGGTTTCCCCTATTTCTAACTTGTTGAAAAAAGAGGAGATGAAGATGAGGAACCTTCCTAAGAATTTAAAGAGGAAAGAGGTGCATGAGAATGATGGTAATTTGTAGGGAGTTGAGGATCAGATGATGGAGCAGGTTATGGTGAAAGGTGATGTTTTTTAGGTCAGTAAGGGAAGGAGGCCCCAAAAAAAGATGTTACTAGAAATGATTCCTAGGAGGATAGTGTGTTGGGCAGGGATGTCTTCAACATTAGGAGGGAAGATATGCCTAATTTTTGGGCATGGTGAAAGAGGGTTCCTTAAACCTATACAAGATTTTCAAATGGGTTTTCATGAAATAAATTTTACCAATGTTAGGGTTAGAGCTACGACTAACAATTTTGATGAGTCGTCTTCCTCTAGGTGCTCTAATGTTTGGGCTCAAGTCAGTAAGGTTCAGCTAGAGGTTAATCAGTTGTTTGTTACTCTTAAAATGATTGTTGATGAGATGATCAATATGAAAAAATCATATGAGCATAGAATTATTGTTCTTGAAGATAGGTTTGAGCGGGTCAATCAAAAGTTGGAAAAGGTTCTTGAGGTGAGAAAGCATGCTATGTGTAATGAAGCTGAAGGTCTGTGTCTGTTGAACAAGAAATATAGGAAATAGTTAGGGGATGACTCTGGTATGAGAGATGTGACGGCTCATGTGGAAGCCCAACAGAAAGTGGTGAGTGAGACGGGTCCTTCTGCTAGAACCTATAACAAAACTAAGTTCAAGGATAATGTTGGAATCCTTGCTGATAGTGGAAGTTATGAATATTCATCAAAAGATAACTGATAGTGACCTGGAAGCAAAAGACATCTTGAAGAATCTCTAGTCATGTGCTATTTTTTGTTGCTTTTTCTGGTTGTTGTTTTGTTGGTTTTTGGCTACTTTCTCTATTTTTTATTATGTATTAAAGTTGTGTTTTCTTTTGTAAAGGGTTTTAGGGTCCCTTCAAAACTTTTTTTACATATAATAAAAAAAATTCATCATATACATAATAAAACATCATGTATCGTATTGATATATAGATCATCCATCCATCCACATCATATGCATACGTTAGAAAAGTACAATAATATGTATAATCATACATCGTCATCCATAATAATCACATAAACATAATGAAGCTGAATTGAAACATGTATATATCATATATATCATCATAAAAAATGACAATGTCAGGTATATCATCAAATAACATGTGTGATATCATAATACAAAAAAATACATATATACGAGGCCTTAGCTGGGCTGATGAATGTATATACAAAATCATGTCTACAACAACAAAAAACATAATGATCAAGTACAAATAACTCCTACTGCTCGACTGAAGGGGGAGATCTTTGCTAGTCATGGCTTTGGTATGGAGAGGGTTGTGGCATAACTAGCGATTGATCTAGTTGCCTCACTGACTAATTGCCTAAATCGATTGCACTTGTGGTTGTATTGGGCTCATGAAACCTGGGACGTATACATGCTCTAAGGACAACAACATCATAAAGATTCTGATAATATGTAGCCTCTCTCATATATTTGTCCCACTCTTCTCAAAGAGCATCTAGATCTATTCTAAGGGTATCCCTCTTAGCAGTAATGACCTACACCTACGCCTCGACAATGAGATGATGCTCAATCTCAGTATCCCACTATTGTCTAAAACAATCTCTCTCCATAGTCAAAGTAATAACCTACACCTCTATGGTCTGTCACTACACAATCTCTGCATCTCTAGTAGCTATCATCTGTTCTAACAAAACCACTCCATCCCTAGGTGGTGGAGGAGGACCCAAAACCTATGCCTGATCTCGTTGCATAGGAACATCCTACTGATCTTGATGCCCATCTTGTCTTTCTCTATCGAGCTGCTACATAGTAATCCTAACTCATTGTCTCTCCCCACGATGACTGGTAATCCCTTCTCTCCTAACTGCTAGCACAATGCTAGTAGGATTTGTGAACCTTAGAGGAATACACCAAGCCCACCACTAGTCATAATTTGGGATAGTCTCAGGATCTGCATGTCCAACATGCCATCACCATTTGAATGGGGAAAGTGCTCTAAACTTTTCCATAGTGGCATCATGATCAGCCTGCAATCCCCATACCCAGACCTCTTGGGTGGTCCTACCAAAATGAGCCTTGTAACCAACAACAAAACAACTCTGTCTCTCACCGAACTAGCGAAGAACTCAATTAGGTAGATATCTCTCTAACAAAGAAGGGACACGACCGAGCCAATGAGTCTGTCTACAAAAAGGGAGATGCTCTTGATCATTGTGCCATGCATCACAATCCAACCATGGCCTCCAAATAAAACCAAGCATATCATCTATAACATGACACTGTAGGAGTTGAGAAAATACAACACCACAAACCTCGAAGATCACCTGCATGCAAATAACCTGTCACAAAAGAACAGATAGAGACAAACAAGCAAGGGTTCTTTGAAAACTGAAAATGTATATATCAGAGAGAATGAAAGAATGAATTGATTTGAAATACAATGGGATCAATCCTTATAAAAAGGAGATCATGCAAACCCTAATAAAACCCTAATAGGAAAAAAACTAATAGAAGACCTAATAGGATAACATTTAATAATTAATATAATTATTAAATGTCACTTTATGCAAACTAACGTGAAATCTTAAGAAGGGAATAAAGGTAACTTAATCAACATAATTAATTTAAGACCTTTACTCTAACACCCCCCAGTAAGATGAGCAACAGTGCAGCTACAAACAAATGCAGAAAAGCAAATGTAACTACAATGCAAGAAGGCAACATGGGTCCCAGCAACTAGGCCAGATCAGGTACCCAAATACAACCAAATCTTTGTAAAATGGAGAAATAGAGAAAACCTCATGGGAAAAAGCTCTACTCCAAAAAGAGATGCAGAAGGCCAAAAAGAAGAACATCACTGAAGCAGAAGAAGCTGTAAACAACTGTCGAAAGATGACTGCTATGGTGCTGAAGAACCTCCGCTGAAGATAGGATGATTAGGAACAAGAAGACAACAATCTACATAAGTGCCCCAAACGACACTACTCGAATCAGATGGCAAACAAAGGCAAACACCTAGAACGAAGATATAGATGGTACAAGAACCAATAGTCTGAAACACTGATCAACTAAGAATGGAAGATTCCTTCCAAGGCGAAACCAAGGAAGCATTAGCACGAACAATATAATACCCCCTCATTATGGTGAACTAGGAGCCTGACAAATCAACTGAAATAGTGTGCAACACCCTATAGTGCATGAAGAAAAAGATACAACATCTGAAAGTGCATAAAAAAGCACCTGTAGCTGAAAAAGTGGTGTGCAAAACAAATCACACATGCATGAGGCTGGAATCATATGATCCACTGTCATCATGGAGGGACACTCATCGGACAAGGATGTGATGGCAAAACAAAGGCAAACTACACAACCCCTCATGGCACTTTATAATATCAGTGCGAGTACAAAATATGGCACAACCTTATGTGCAAAATCCCCAAAAGATGCATGTACAATAGTGTGGCACTTTATCTCAATGCATTTACATAAAAGATAGCTTACAAATGATGCTCAAAATGTCCTCAAAAGACAAAATGCTAGAAATACATGAATAACAGCCAAGAAAAAAGCATCCCATGTGAACAAAAAGTTTCCAAGAGCAAATATGTCCAGGTAATCCACCAGAGTGTGAAAACACAAATAACTGAATAAAAGATACCTAGAGTGAAATCTAGAAAAATGTCATAGATGAAACTGAAGAGCTTGGAAATATGGTTCCAAGGCCGCTGAGATTGCGAAAAACGGAGAAACTGATCAAAAGTTATGAGCTTGGGACTGAAAATAGCCCCTTTGTCTTCAACTGGCTGTAGAATGCACCAACGGAAAAAAGAGGTGATGAGACCCACACCACTAGAAAGATGAGAAAACCAGCTTTCCGACGATATCTTGTTTTCCAAAAAACGATATCGTATGCCCAAGTTACGACCTCCGGAATAAATCAGCTCCAAAGAGGGGAAAAACCAGTGCTGGGTTAAATTTGACAGTCATACGGCCGTCGCAGCAAAAACACGGGGTTAAATTTGACGGCCAAATGATCGTCACCGTAAAAGTGCGATTGGGCTTATTTTGGAAAAAAATTGTTTTTTAAAAAATAAAAAACAACAAAAAAAAATGTTTTTTTGGTCGGGCGGGGTTGTACCGCCGCGGCCACTGTACTGCCGTCGGCGGTACTGACAGTTCATCGATCGGCAGTAAGACCGCCGATGGCTGTCAATACGCCGAGCGACGTACTATGGGCCCGCAGGCCTGCATACGCAGGGACCTGCGGGTACCCCAGTACCAGGGCCGACACGCCCTTAAACTGCCTTTGATTTTTTTCTTGATTTTGTTTTTGATAAAAAACAAATGTTTACAAAAAAAATTTTGTCCGATTTTTTAAAAATCTAAAAAAAATAACAATATTTTTCTGAAAAAATAAAATGACGGAAAAAAACTTTTTTTACCAGCAAATGGACGGCCGTATGGCCGAATTGTAAAAAAATTTTGCCTCAGATTTTGACTTTGTCCAAAATGGATGAATGAACAGTCGATTTAGGGGTTTTGGACTGTTGCGGACGCAATGACAATGTTCGTTTGAGCTGAAAATGCTTCAAAAATGTAGGTGTGCCCTAGATCAAGAAAACAATCCCCAAACCCTTGAAGCTCCAAAAATCTTCAAAACAAGAACAGGAAGTTGCAGGTGTGGAGCTCTGATACCATGTAGGAGTTGAGAAAATACAACACCACAAACCCTGAAGATCACCTGCATGCAAATAACCTGTCACAAAAGAACAGATGGAGACAAACAAGCAAGGGTTCTCTGAAAACTAAAAATGTATATATCAGAGAGAATGAAAGAATGAATTGATTTGAAATACAATGGGATCAATCCTTATAAAAAGGAGATCATGCAAACCCTAATAAAACCCTAATAGGAAAAACCCTAATAAAGCCCTAATAGGATAACATTTAATAATTAATATAATTATTAAATGTCACTTTATGCAAACTAACGTGAAATCTTAAGAAGGGAATAAAGGTAACTTAATCAACATAATTAAGTTAAGACCTTTACTCTAACAGACACCAATAATGTAACTGACCAGGCTAGGGGTAGTGAATAAAAACACCATATGGGTAAGAATAAGGATTCTTTGGAGACTAATCCAAGATACCATCAGGCTCGGTAATTGGGATATACTCCAAGACCCACACATGTAACAATGTCATATTGATAGAAATGGAACTGCCCCCTTAGTAGGTGACCTCATGCATATCTTTGTAAATATACGTAAGGAGACATAGACCCCATGCATACCTAGTGCCATTCTCAAACATCTGCTTGATACATACACCCCAACCAGTGAGAAACTACCTACCTCACTAATTAGGAATGATGAGCCCCGAGACCAAACCACATAGAACCAGTGAAACAAGATCCACACTACCAACAAAGGGAGATAGGTATATCTCTAACTACCAAACTTGAAGATTTCTAACATTGAGGACCCATTGCATAACACGTCTACCTTGTTGTACATAATATGTCACTATAAGCTATTCATGGATCGGTACACAAAGGATCCTCCACACATACTCTAAGGTGATGGTGGCCTCCCTAGTCAGTAAGTGAAATGAGGATTACTTAGAGTTTCATCCCTCAACAAAAGCGATCATCATCACTCTATGGAATCTAATAACGTGTATGTAACATATGTGTCTCAAACCCACAGTGTTTAGGACATCTCTCTCCAACTCCTGAAAACCAGTGATCAAATCAAATAATGCACGCGACTGTCACTCTCTCGAATATAGTGGTTTGAGATCTGCCTACAAACATTCAACCCATGACGTTAAGAATTTTCTATGAAAGAACAAAACAACCCTCAGATCGCAAAAAAATTGACTCAAACTTTTTAGAAACAACAAAAGAAGTCACTTTTTGTCAAAAGCGATTACCTTTTTTAGAAAATGCAATAAAAATAGTCAAAAGTGGTCACTATTTTGTCGCGAGCGATAAAGAAACTCAAGATTGGTAAGAATAGAAAAATCAAACAACTATAGCAAGAGCAAACAATTTTCACAAATGCGGTTATTTTGCATGGAAAAAGTCAAAAGAGAACATTTGAATCAGAGGCAAAAACAAAGGTGGAAAAGTTTCTCAAAAGCGAACATCTAACTCAAGTGAAAGCAAAAATCTCAAAAGTGACATAGATATAAACATCAATAGCGGTCATTTCGATGCAAATGCATGAAATTCATGAACCTATTGCTATCGCCTAATTTGTCTTCATGCATTAATTACACAAAAACAACAACATCAAAACATGAAAGGAAAGGGTACATACTGGTGCACCAATGCCAACAGGCCGCTCAAACTAAAAAAACTGCATCCGCACGATATGGGGCTCCTCGAATCCTCGCCATAGCTCCGCGACAATCGACAAATCACATAATCCAGAGGCAAGAAATTACTATAGGGTTAGAATGCAAATGAGTAAAATTAAACCCTAATTACCTATTTTAACCCCCCAAATCCTAATTTTTTACCTAAGAAACCTTGCTAGGTTGAAATTAGGAGGTCTCAGGAACATCTAAATTATCAACGAGGGTCCTATAAGCTTAATTTTTCATCCTCTATGTATCTAAACTGAAATAAAACATTGTTGCAAGCCCAACCTAAAAAAATATTTTCGGCCAACCCCTCAAGGGGGCAACCCAACATCCTACCATCTTTTCGTCGACCGTTGGGCCATATAATTTTTTTCAAATCTTGATCTTAGCATTGAAATCTTTGAAACAAAGCAACCAATACTTTTTCTCAAAGAGGGGCAAAATATAGACATGTAAAAATGACCTAGCACTTATCGCACATCCTGAATGACATTTTCTCATCATCGACATCATTATCACCTAATATCACAGCGTTTTACATCAAATACCCTAATTTCCTCTATTAATTGAATAATATTACATTATTTAATTAAATCATTTTATCATCATTTTTTATTAATTAAATAAATTTCATTTATTTAACAAAGTCCTAATCTAACTTTATTCCTCCCGATTAATTAAATAACGTCAATTATTTAATTATGTCGCTAATTCACCTTATTTCCCTAAAAATTAAATTATTAATACTTAATAGTTTAATTAAATCAATTTCCCCTAAACTTGAATAATTAAATTAATTATTCAAAGCATCATTCAAAAAGGTCAAAACAAACAAATACAACTTTACAAAAGTCAAACATGACTTGCACATTCAACTCAAAAAGATTAATTAATTAAATCAATCAATTAATTAATTATCCTCACCCACTTTCATGATTGGGCAAATTGCGATCCCCCAATTGCTCACTCTAATTGGCTAATTGATTAATCTATCTTCTAATTGATTCATCTATTCTTCAATCCCACTGAAAGCTCAATCTATTTCCTCGATCCCACTAAAAGCTCAATCTATTTGCTCAATTCCACTGAACACTCAAATTTATTTCATCAATCACATTGATTACATAATCAAAATCCACTGATTCTTCCCATTTAATTCCTCTCAACAGTTTTTAACCGTTGATCGGGATATTCTACTACATGATCTTGATCGTTCATTTCAAAACATAAAATCTATATAACAACCTCATTTCTTCTAAAAAATGATCGGAGAATTGATATTTTTTGCACAACGAAGTAATGCCAAATTAATCATTGATTTCTTGGAAGCTTGTACATACATCTTCGATCAACATCACACAACTTTGAAGCTTTTGTTACACACAAATGGAGGCTTCACATTGATACCACAACAATCCAACATCATTGTGAATACACTTTGACATGGGATGGTAAAGTTTTCTTTGTTTTTTTGAACTCATTATGTTATCTTAGGATTTCTTTAGTTGATTTCAATAGCTTAGAAACTCTATTTCATGAGTAATGGGTATGAATCTAAATCCTTGTTTTGAATTATATTTTTTTTAATTCGTTTAATATTGATTTCCTCACGCTTATCCAATTTCCCCCTTACACACAATGAAATTAAGGCCTACTTGGAATTTTGTATGATGTTGATGGTAATTGCTTTCTATGGCTAAAAAGATATGAAAATATTTGGAAACTAGAAACTAGTATTTGATTTTGGATTAGGAACATATGGTAGAAATAACCATAAGTTCCACTACTTAGGACTAAGCCACGTGCACCACCTAGTGATTGAATGCTTTCCTTGACATGGTTTTGTCCAATATAGAAATTTAGCTTCAAGTTCTTCAAAACCTATTCATAAGTATTTGTATATGGGTTTGAGAAACTAGTGGTGCCAAAAAGAGCCTTTGGGGCCTATTATACATAGAGGGAAAGTCATTATCTTCCTTTATAGTAGTTAGACCTCGATGTTGATTTAAAAAGATCGAAACAAAGAAGACAAACTATCTTGAATGTTGATTTAATCGTGATTGATCTACGACATAATTTGACTGATCGAAGATTTAATTGTGACTTAGTATAACTGTAATATACTTGTACAAATAATTAATTGATAATAAATAATCGAAAATGATATCTCTAAATACAAACCTTAAACACATAATTTGAAACCTCTAAGATATAATTAACGAATACCAATCATATGCCTTATATAGTATCATACAAAATTGAAAAAAAAAAAAAAAATCAATTAAAAAGACTAGACCATTAGTACAACTATGTACAATGGATATGAACGCAGGTATGATCTATTCCATGAAGAAAAAGTCCAAAAAAATAGACCAATACTAATAACTTGAATAGATGAATATAAAGTTTTAGGTCAACTACTCTGCCAAAAATGACATTGAGTTCTAATACATTTATGAGAGCCAATGTGACTACCAAACACGCAACTCTGTGTTTGACCGCGTGTCAGATGACCAAAGGCCTCGAAGTTGGTGGGCTTATCATTAACGTGAATTCGGCTATTTAGTGGTGAAATTGGCCGAATGGTGGAGGGGGCTTAATCATATCCTTAAGTACCTCCACGTGCGGTCTAGATTCGTTGTTTGGCCAGTCACGGCTTAGAAGGCAACTTTACCTTCTACGGACAATTTTGTCTTGTAATGCTGTCCATTCCTTCGCAATTCCAAAAAAATCAAATCAGCACTTGTGAATCAGTGTCAAGTTCAACTGCAATAGATGAGAGTACCCTCTTAAATTTCACGTCAGTTGCGTCACCAATGTTTAACTCATTCGTCATTGAAGCTCTTAGATATTTTCTACACTTATATTGTCGACTTGGCTTGTCTTTTAGCATAAATTCAATGTATGGTAGCTTTGGCTTATGCAAGGGCCAAGTTATTTTTGACATTTGGATGGATTGTTAGGGCAACGCCATCAATAGCAATAGTGAACCAGATTAAATTAGAATGATGAAATCTAATATTCAGAGAGAGAGGATAAGCGAATAATAAAGTATTTAGGGGAGGGGTTCAGTAGTTGACCACTCTAATTTCGTATTTTTCAAAATTCTATGTGAAAATTTTAAATCATTTTCATTTTTTTACAGCAGCTTATGTGGCAAGTCCTTTATTTATAATTAAAAGTTTCAAGATCATATTATCAAATATGATGCCACATCAACATAATTTTTGTTGAAGTGTTCAAAAAGGCCCAAAAAAAAGTGAGACCAATACTTATGTGTTGATGTGGCATCACATGATTTTTAATTTATGGATGAAAATTGTGTTACAATTGGATATTAAGGTGCTCCACTGTGGGACCCACTCAAGACTACTTTTGTCCCCACTATTGAACCCCACTCCACTATCGGGCACTCTCCCCTAGTTTAGGATTAAGAGTTGAGAAACTATTTAGTTTGAATTTGATTTGTAGAAAATATATGGTAAGGTATTGGTTTATCATTTGTTAGTTTATATGAAAATCTAGTTCAATTAAAGAACGGTTTAGAATTTGAAAGAGGATCATTTATTGTTTGTTTTGTGGCTGCAAAAGTAATTTGTGTGAATTATGAATTTAATTTTGGCATTTGAATGTGAATTTTGGTGTATAGATTTAATATTTGGTGAATTTTAATATCTATTTTTGTCATCCTAATGTCTATGACTTATTTTAGATGTTTGGTGGTACTTAGCAACATCTTTGGGGAGTTTGCTAGGAAATGATTGATTTTTCTTTGGTCAAACTCTTCTATGGGTTGATTTAATGGATATGAACAAAGATTGAAGACAACATACAATCACATGAAAAATACCCTAGATTTTGATGCAAATAAGTAATACAATAATTAATGCTCCAATAACATGAATGAATATTCTAAGTTGTGTTAGATGTCTAGGTGCTAGGTGATCAAATGTGTAAAATAAATAGGATTAGTCTTTGAAAACAACTTCAAAGTTAACAAGTGAAGTGTTTAATGTTTCAAGTTACCACATAGCAATTAGTATGAAGGATTGGGTGAACAAAAAAACAAAATTTGAAATTAAAAGTTTATAGTTCATTTCCACTTATGATGGAATTGATCTAGGTCAATTCTATAAATCATGGATCTAGAAAAATGCAAAAAATGGAAAAGTGAGGATCAAAATTAGTTCCTATGAATGTGAATGAAACAATTTACACAAAAGAAGAATAAATTAGGAATATACTACATATATTTTAGAATAATAAGCCACTTTGAGGGGGAAAACTTTCAAAAATATCCAAAAATAATGTAATTTATAATATGATAATAAAATAACACTCACTAACTCCTATGGATACCCTATTTATGCCTTGGATATCACTTAGGCCAACTTAGGTACCTAATTATATCAATTAGGCCAACTTGATTACATAAATAAAACTAATTAAATTATTGCATAAGTCATAAGTTAGCTACACATGTCTCACTACAATGATTGGGTTAAGGGAATATCATACCCCCTCTTCAAAGAATATTTATCTTTAATGTTTATCAACAAAGGATGCTTTTGTATTAAATCTTCATTTTCCCGTATGAGATCTTCAACTAGATAATTCTTTCACTAAATGAGATACTTTGTGTCTAGAGAATCAACATTGGATCTAAGAGATGAGGATTTTCAAGGTGGATAGATTTAACTTGATCCATGATTAATCGAAGTATAATGAAGTCACTAAACCTCAAACTACCAAACAAGATCATTCAAATTCAAAGTTAAACTAAGCATTTATCAAAACTGAAAACTACAAGCTATGAAAACAATTAAATTCTTACTCTAATCCATTTGAATCTTATCCTATTTTGGAATTGGTGTCGTGTTGATGTGGAACAATGACCCTTTCCCAATCCCGTGATCAATGAATCTATTTCAATCAATTCTATGGAAGAGAATCAATGAAACCATTATGATAAAATGGATTAAAATTTGATTTATGCTAAAATGGACATGATGTAAGCTAGTTAAACATGATTTTATGCTAAAAATGATCTAATTGAACAATCGCTAAGCTAATATAAGCTACTTCTAAGCTAAAATATGTAAACCCTAATTTATAGATAAGCTAAGATGGATGCATGGAAGCCATTAATGGATGTCCTAAGCTATTTATGCAACTAAAATGAACTAAAACAAGTTAAAAATGAGTAAAAAATGAGTGTGGATGCAAGTTAATTCTTCAGCATAAGTTTGTAATTGTAAGATAGATGAGATTCGACATCATTAGTTTGCTCTGAAAAAGATGGATCCATTTGTCTCCAAATAGGGTTCTATTTATAGGAGAGAAAATGAGAAATGAAGGGTTGAGATTGAAAAGATTAATCTACAGTCAAGGATGAAGGAAATATGAGGCATGGATCATAAATTCTCATCAACGGATGAGAATGCAAGATGCAAATTAATCAAGGGCTCACACTTGGTCCAAACAAACATACTTTTGACCTGCACACACAGGTCAGAAGGTGACTTGCCCAAGAGGTTAAGAGATAACTTGCATTTAAAGCCAAGTGAGAATATCCATTTCTTAAATGATTGGAGGAGAGAAAATATTCCTTTCGAAATATTCTCATGGATGAGGATAAAGATATATTGCAAATTAAAAGAAAGTTTTAACTGTGCAAAAAGGGGGATAAGGAATATTCCCCTTTTAGAGGAGAATTAGTTTAATTGTTAATGAAACAAGGTTTAATCACACAATTAAGGGATTTGGAGAATAAAGTGATTTTCATTAAATTAAATGATTTAATGAATGGGGAAAGGTGAAATGACATTTAATTAAATAACTAAAGGTTATTTAATTAAATTAGAAGACTTAGGGGATTAGATTAAATATTTTGATTTATTTAATTTAATAAGATGAAATGTTAGCGTGAAAGGGGGTGAATTAACTCGATTTAATAGATTAGATTAATAGATGAAAATGACCTAATTAATTAAATAGCTAGGCTAATTTAATCAATTAAGTGAAAAGAGGATGGGTTTGAGAGGAAATGATGTTAGTAAACTTGTTTAAAGTGCATGATATCGATCAGGACATTTTTCAATGTCTACCATTTTCCCCTCTTTGAAGCGAGGTACCTGTTGCTTTGGTTCAAAGAATAACATTCCTTGAATGAAAACTATTGCTCAGATCAAAAATAGATAAAAATTCTATTTTTTTAGATGCCCCAATGGAAGGATAAAGCTAATCCCCTGCCCCCTTGAGAAATCGGGCAATTTTTTTGAATTTTGGGGTGATTTCTCAATAAAGGTTAAAAGTTGTCCTAGGTGATCTAGAAAGGCTCTGGGATGCAAGAATTATGGCAAAAATGCAAAAAATGATACAAAATTAGGCTCTAATTGGAAAAATTGGTGAAAATGATGATAAACCCTAGCTTGAAGGTGAAATTACGGCAAAAAACCCTAATTTTCTAACATAAATAAGCCAAGAAGGGTCACTTTCAATTCATTTGTGCATCCACACTTATGAGATTCTTATTGTTTTAAGCTTCGACCCTCCGACAAAATGGAACGTTGTGAGCTTCCTAGGCACATCTCCGACCGAGTTCGAGAGTTCTAGCGGCTTCCAGGCACAGGACCACAAATATGCAACTCAAACTTTGATTTGAAATTTGAATTTTTGATGTATTTATTATGCTTTAGGATTTAGACTTTGGTGGCATTGCTATATAGCGATGCCCAAATTGTAATCGGTGATGCTGAGAGGAATTATAGTAACACCTTTATTTATGGCGACACCATTTTACAATTTAAAATTAGGGTTTCTAATTTTAAATGGCGACGCATGTTTATTTAGCGACGCTCCAACTGATTTAGTAATTAGGGTTATGGTTGCTAAAGAGTAAATTGTGATGCCAATGTATTTGGCGATGAAAACTTTGATTTGCAATTTAAAATGCCTTTAGGCGTCGTAATTTAAAATTTGAATATAGCGATGCTATTATGATTTTTGAGATGTAAATTCCAAATTGAGTCAAATTTCCTCGATTTCCTAATGCCATGCGCAGGAGGTCATTCCATCATTGATGTTGTGGGAGCATAGGCCCACCGTATTGGAGAGACTTAGAAATTTGTCAGAGTTACGCTAGGAGCACCTGGGAGAGACCGACCTTTGGTATGTTGTGTATGTGCCCATCATTTAGACACATCTCACCATGATGACTGCCCTGTGCGAGAGATGCCATAGTGAGACCTCGTCGTTCCACCTCTCGACAAGCGAGGCGACGGTGACCTTGGAGGATGTTTGGCAGATCTTGTGCTTGCCTATTCATGGCAATTAGGTGATTTATGTTGTTGATGCTGGACTTGACGCCTGTCACAAGGTGATGGAGATGGATAATATTGTTTTAGTGACATCTTAGATCGACCTCGAGTCATATAGAGGTCATGTGCCCACCTTTAGATTGATTATTGGAGCCATTATTTAAGGTTTGGTGGCTCTAGACAAATGTAGTAAAGGGTTCAGCCTAGGATGGGGGTTGGTATGGCATCAGATGCTGCACAAGAGGACACTCTTTGCATGGGGGCCCGTGATGTTGGCCTCCTTATATCATGATTTGCATGATTTTGTGTAATGTGATGGGAGAGCCATTGGTGCAGGGGTGACTCTGCTACATATTTGGGCATGGGAGCATATTTTTGTGCTCTGACCTATTGTTCAGATGGCGAACATCAAGCCAGATGATCCCGTCATTTGGAGATACAGATTGGCCATCACTTTGAGGCATACTAGACAACTTGGGCTCCCGTATTGGCGACAGGTCCTTGATGATATGACAATTTTCCGCTGGCACTCGTGGCTATAGATGCCACCATGGTATGATGATGTCCAGTAGTTGTACTTTGCTAGGCAGACCCGATATATGCAGGGTTGTGAGCATATGATTATTGAGTGGTATTTACTAGATAGGGTTGCTCGCCAGTTCAGAGACATTCAAGCCAGGACAAATGATGGGTACAGGGCTATTTTGCTAGGTCAAATAGATAGGTTCCCACATGGGGACCGACCATTCCAGCTCTTGAGGAAGTCGAGAGCTTTAGATAGTTAGTGACTTAGCCCTAGGCCTATGATCAAGGTCAGACGATAACATAGATTACACTAACATATGATGCTTGGTTTGTGCCTCCCTAATGGTTGATAGATCTAGTGGGTTCTCCTCCCTGTGGGAGACCCAAAGGCAGGGGGTGAGAGGTAGAGGACAGGGTGGCCAAGATGGCCAAGATGGTCAGGTTCTGAGAGCTCTGTCGGTGGGACAATAGGTTCCATAGTAGCCTGCAGTGGTACAACAATAGGTAGGACCGCCACCACCACCACCACTAGATGCAAGGGATGCATAGATATAGCAATTGCAGCAATAGGTGTAGACTTTGACTAGTGATCAGGATTAGGCCTACCAACAGGTTTTGAGTATTGTTATTGATTGAGACTAGGCATGATAGTAGGTGGTGGACATCACTACCGAGAGAGATCAAGCATTATAGTGAGTACATGCCATGACCGTAGAGAGGGACCAAGAGGTTTCCTGGTGCCAACAAATAGAGACTATGTTGGTGGACCCACATGGCATGACAGTTTCCACCAAACTATATTGAGAGCCTGCATATTATAGGCAACATTATCACCGAGATGTACCTCAGGCACTTAGATAGCCTATTTTTTCACTGTGGAGTGATGCACGACCGAGAGTCAAGGATTAGCCTAAGAGGTAGGCTAGAGAGGGTAGCAGCCATCAAGGCTAGCTATTTTGTACAAACACTTTGATTTTTTCACATGATTCTTTATTATAGATATACATTCATGGGCTCCTTTCTGATAGCCTCGTGGATATTGTACTTATCATTGATATACATACACTGATCCATATTTTGTACCATGACATTCAGTTTTGATTTATATATGATACAAATACATATGACTTATGATGTGATGTGTTCACTTTATTTCATGCTTATGATAAATGGATGCAATGATGACATGAGATGCTTATATTTGATTATGCATGGATGCACTTTATTTATGCCTATGTGATATGTGATGATCATGATATGATATGCAAATGATATGTTCTTTTTGTATATTTTCTATGCAATTAATGAGATAAGTATGTATGCATATAGATGGGTGAAGCCACAATAGTGGTTTACAATTCAAGCGAGGAGGAAAACTCACAAAAAATGACCCCAAGGAAAAAAAAGTGATTTTAGGGGTTCGTACGAACCTACTGGTTCTACCAAACCAAAAAGGGGTTCGCTCAAACTAGGTGTTGATGGTGTTTTCTGCATAGCAACAACTCAGACAGAATATGATATCCTATCTCTCTTGAAAGGTAAATCTCTATGGGAAAAGAGATAACCCCAAGGTCTCTAATGTTAGGTCTTGACAATGCAAATAAAACAACTCAGAGATAATGTTAAAATGCTGGTAATCACAAAGGGACCTTACTACAAGCAAATATTGGATTTTGAATTTATCAGATCTAAACAATGAATTGATACTTGAATTTTATAATAAATAAATAGAAAAAGATGAAGGTTTCAGAGATAATTCTAAGACTACTTCTAACCCTAAGATTGATAATGCCAAAAGATAAAATGGTCAAAATGGACCGATCCCTCATAAACTAATTCCTGCTCAATCCAGATAAATCTGCAATTTCATAGAAATAGTGCAATCTTCTAAGGTATTTAAAGATTTTCAAATCATAGAAATTCATTCAAGCAATCCTAAACAAATCCTTATAATTGAACTAAGCACAATTTTAAGTCCAGGGTAACTTTACAAAGCAGCTAACAGTCAACTAACTGCAAAAAGTATGGACTAGAGATCGCTGCAAACATTCCAAACATGAAACCCTAAGAATCACCAAACTATTTAACTATGAAATTATAAGAAATTTTAAAGATAGAACAACAAGAACCATGCCAGATAAAACTTGACACAATAAATATACCAAATCATAACATCCCTTCTTATATTAGGTTATCCAAAATGGCAACAATTCCAGCTTTCTGTTACAATACTTGCTTGAACACAAACCCTAATTCGCTCAAATATGAAATTTCTATTCTACTTCTCTATGCATGTCATGTATCATCTATCTATATCTCAAATGAGGCAACATTCCTATTTTATAGAGAATACCTAAGATAGGTTGACCCAAAAATAAGAATTTACAATAAAACATGACCTACAAGAGGTCGGCCTCAAAAGATATTCGAATATAACATGAAATGTGCAATTAGAACCAATTTCATCCAAGTCGGCCCAGGTATCAAAGGGTCGGCCCAAATTTATGTGAGTAATGGGAAGCACAAATCTCAATGTAGCCCTACATAGCTACTCCCTATCCTTGTCCTTAGCTCGATCTTCTTCACCATGCACTGCCAGCAATACTCTGTCCAGCTCAGCAATAGGTGGCATAGGAAAAACCCTAACTCTTCTTTCAAGAGACTTAATATCATCCCTTGCCTACCTTACCATACTATCCCACTCAACCCTATTAGTTAAGTATCTATCAATAGTTGTAATATAGGTTGCAACATCATCTAGTTGATGTTTAGTGACTGGTCCCTCACCAACTGGAGAATAGACATCTCTCCACCATTTCCTAAGTTGCTTCCGATTAAGATGCTTCAGAGCAAACTTTTTCCTTCCTGTCATAATTTCAAAGACGGAAAAAAACCTATCATGAATACTAGTCAAAGTGTCCTCAATCTGCCTTCCTTGTTTGTGAATCTTCTTCAAGGCCTTCTGCCTCATTTGCAAGATTTCATACCATTCCCAAGGTTCAGAAACCCTTGGGAAAGAAAGAATCCCACTCTTTACCAACTTGTCCTCAGTAAACTCCATAATTGTTTTTGTTTTCTGTAGTAGGAGATCAGTATCCTCCTTATCTTGAGGCAACACAGTCTTCAACCAGTCCACCGACCTCATGGCATCCCCTCTAGTTGATATGATATCCTTAATGGCAGTATCTCCCTTTGTTTGAACACCCCGCAACCAAGCAACTGTGGAAAATGTGGTGCCTTTCATCTTCTCAAGCTCAAAGATGGTTTCATGAGGAAAGAAACTTGCAACAGAGGAGGAAGAGTTGATGGACTACAAGGGTTTCATCAACTCCTACAAGTACTTTTTTAGTTTCTCATTCTCTCTCTCCAACTCATGCTTGGTTTGTACAGCCTACTGGCCTTCCTTTGTGCCTCACCAGTGATGTCAAACCTTGCTCTCTTGGAATGGAAAGAGAGGCCAAAATTACTCATTTCCTCCTCAGAAGCATGAGCAGACTGGATAGAAGGACCAACCTCACCCATTCCTATCTTCAAGGGAAAATCATTCCCAAAACCTGTTTTATGCTTATCTCCCTTTACAACTATGTCGAAGTCACAAATTTTCCTAGTGACCTCCAACAATATAATATGATCAGTAGGGTACCTCGGGAGTCTGTAGGGAGCCCTCTGACAACCATCAATCCTGATGTAAGAGAAAGTAGGGAACTGGATAAACCATGTCCCATACCTCCTTATCAATTCCTTAGCCCTGTCAGAAATCCTCACATGCTCTACACCTTGGAGCAATTTGGTGATATACATTGTGAAAGCATCATTTTCCCTTCTATAGATTCCTCCAGTTAGGTGCAGCTGTGGATATACCTCATATATTGAATCTTGTCCAAAAGTACCTCTAGTGCTCAACCCCTTATATGGGTGAAATCTTGCCAAGGCTCACACTAGGTAGGAGGTCATGGTGAAATTCTTGGTTTGCAAGACATTGCACAACTGCTCGTGGATGACTACACTTATGGCACCTTCCCAATGATAATCTATACCCTTCTCCATCCGAGAAATGACATTAAACATCTAGCTTTCAAACACCCCTGCACTCTTCAATCCTACTAGTCTACTGAGAAGAGTGATAACATTGTAATAATCCCTTTTGAACTTGAGCCTGAATAAATGCTTTGGCAATTTGGAGAAATGAGACTTGGGCTTCTCCAACCAAGAGTTGATTACCTGTTGGGACTTGACCACATTTTCCTCATAGTATTTTCTTGTTGTGTCTATATCAAAGGCCACCACGTGTGACCTATCAGGAATATCAAAATTTCTAGCAAGGGATACAGGGCTAAAGCCCACCACAATCCTTCACTGAGGACCAATTATCCTTTGCGTCCCTCTATCATAATTCCTGGCACATTCAAGCACCAACTCATAGCACTGCACCATGGAGGGAAAACCTGCTACATGTGCCAATCCAGATTCCACAGTTCTTATGGCCAACAAAGGAAGTTTCTATGCTGCTAATTGAGCTTTAAACTCTTCATAATCCCACATACCCACATTGGTATCGGTGATCCCTAACCAAATAAAAGTAAGCTTTCTTTCAAGAATATTTCTCTTTATGTACAAATTTACCTTCTCTGCATCAAAGATAGAAGAACTCTCTACACTTGGATTTGTTGCCTTTCCCTTGCCACGACCAACAACATCTTGTCTTTATCCTGCCTGTAAACAAATAAAGATGACCAAAATGAGATCCAAAGGAAACAACAAGTGTCAGATAACCATATCACCAAATTCTAGGATTTAGCCCACCTTGCGGATTCTAGGCTAGAGAGGAATTCTGGGAAAATCCAAACCAGGCAGAATCCAGTGAGACAAACATACAATCCTCCATAATATCACTCAATCCATCAATTCAATAAAGGAATAACCATAGAGATACTTAGCATAAGTTCATTTAATCCTTTAAATACATCATCAATAAACAAATTCCTCACATAATCCTCATATTCATCACTTCCCCAAAACTCTGAAAGAATCTGACCAGGGCAGATTTTCCCGAAAAAGGTAATAGTTCTAATCAGCCCGAGAAAAAGGAGGAGACACGGAACATCCGAGAAAATCTGGTGGAAATGGATTTTAGCAAGAAAAGATAAATTACCATCAGAGCATGAATCTGATAGAATGACCCGACCACGGATATCAGGAAAATCTCGAGGAATCAGATTTTCGCGAGGCAGACAAAAAAATCCAATTTAAGTGGCGAATAGAAGGAACAGGAAAAGATGGACAAATCTGGAGGAAACAAAATTCCGTGAAGACATTGAAAACCTGAACTCATCCACATTCCCTCGTTTTACCAAAACGAATCGAACAATCATGGACCTAAGGCCTACACCTCGACAATGACCTGACCACGGACCCCAATGGATCAAATATGAATTGAAAACCCTCCTCTCAGCAATTTGAGAGGGATTGGCTATGCCCTAAATCAAGAACCCTAAAGTCTCTCCCATGGGAGCATGGGAAAAACCAGGTACGAATTTCTACGAATGAAATAGGAGTTTTAGGACAAACGCAAACAAGCCCTAAGAACAACAATAAAAGACTAGCCCAAGGCACATGTTCAGTGATCGATCGGGTAGACTGGCAAAATAATGAAAACTCCAAAACCCCCGCCATGGCGCACACACACAAGAAAATGACAAAGCAATGAATGACACGAAAGCATACAAAGAAAAGTAATTGAAGACCAATAGAGGAAAGAAGCATATCCACATACCATGAGAGAAAAAGAGCTGGAACTGGTGATACCAACAAGCAACCCACAAACACGAGCAGGATATGAGCAACGCTCATAGAATTCAAATTTAGCACTCAAAATAGCTTCAAAATGCACGATTTAGCAACACGCCTCAAGCTCCAGCACTCAAATGAAAATGAAAAGATAAAAAACAAACTCAAATGGCCAGTTACTTCTCAAAATTCAATATATCAATGCCCCAAAAGGGTCGTGCAATCGCCATTAATGCGATCGACAAGACAACCAAGAACAAAAACCCGAAAATACGACAAGGCAACAGACTTCGAAGAAATCCAGAAACGATGGATTTCCCCGGATTTGGGTCAAAAGACAACTACCTCCAGACTCCGAAAGAAAATGGGGAAAATCCGAACAGGGCGGATTCTCCCAAAAACAGTGAAAAGTCTGAAATGCACTCAGATCTTAAGATTTTCAATAAAATGCACTAATGTGCCACTCCAACTGGCAAGATGGACATTAAAGTATGGGTTCAAGCAAATAAAATTCCAAAATAGAAAGGCCAAGACACCCAAAAGCTAGAAAAATGAGGGTCCCTACTTTAGTGGGGCATGTGTGCAAAAACTGCACAACACCAGGGTTTGACCGAACCCCTTTGAATCTTGGCCGCCAAAAAAACCAAAACAATGCATAGGAAAGGGGTTCAAGTGAACCCCTTCAAAGAGGTTCGCTCGAACCCCTATGGGTTTGAACGAACCCCCTTATCCCTCATCCCCCATCTCAGACAAAAAAAAAACAAAATTGGCACTTTGGAGCTCAGATTTTGGATGAAAATGGAGGAATCTTCACAAACCCAACTAGAATCAGGTAGTCCTCAGAATGAGCTATCCAACGAATATAATTTTAATATGTTTTGGTTTTATTATGTATGTGTTTTTTTAGTTTTATTAAACATAGGTTTTTCACTAAAAATCAAGCTCTTTGTTCTGCACATGTAGAAAAATAGAAGATTATCAAAATAAAATTTTAAAAAATATGTTCAGGCTAGGTATTGATGTCCTTGATCCATTAAAAGAAAGATTTGAATTTTGATACATACAGAAAAAGTTATGTTGTATATAGTCCACCTATGTCTGAATTGCAATTGGTTTGACTTTGAAACTTGATTAAGGAAAAAATATTCAATAAAAAACTATGAGACAAAATGAAAGTGCTAGATATCATAGTTACAAATCTAAATTTGAAAAAAATGGAATTTTATCCTTCATACAAAAAAAATTATGTTGTATACGGTGAGCGTCACTTTTTAAAAATGTTGTTTTCTGAAAAAAAACTAGTTTTCATGGGAGATGGAAAAAAAAGTGCAATCTAATTCCAAAAAAATGAAAAAAATATTTTTAGAATCTATAGACAAAATGTGATGAGACTTTAGTTTGCATCATCTTCAAATTCCTCATGGTTTAGCTGCTATAGGTGCCCAAATATGAAGATTTAGTCAAAAATAATAATTTTAGTGTCCAGTTTGGCCAAAAATTGTAAACCACTATTATGGGATCACCCAGATGGATGGATGCAAATTATTATGATATGCAACAATTTAAGATGAACAAATCTATATTATTTGTCACAACTTAAATGATGATGCAAAATGTATGATGTGATATGCAATGATTATGCTGATGGATGTTTTATGATTATGCTATGATTATGAGATGCATGTATGTTGATGGTTCATGGATGCAAGATGGATGCATTGATGATATTTTTGTTAACTTTCATGACACCAGGTTAGCATGGAGAGAAGATAGAATAATAAAGAATGAATGACCATTGATTTTGATGATTTCTTCAACATATCCAACAAGTCAATGATCCATCGAGACTTTATTAGAGATGGTGATGATACAATGCAAGATGTAGGATGAATGTATGATGATGAGGTTCTCACATATTGGGATTGGGATTTTCTATTGTTCCTTTTTTTTTTATATAACACATAGACATGATGCATCAAGGTATTGATAACTAGGATGACGTTGTATCTAGTGTAATGGACTTTGACTCAAAAAATAGATAGGATAATTCTTGTTCATATCTTGACATACAAAAACCTCATTGGAATTCCAGTTAGAATCTTAAAATATATTGGACCAAAGCATATGCAATAGTTAACAACATACCCTAAACAACCTTCCTACACACAACTAAGCAATTATGTGCCAAAATTATTTTACAAGGATACTCACAAGCACAAAAAATGGAAGATCATGATCGATGCCCCATTTCTTTCTCTCTAAATCATTTTGATAAAAATCATTGAGAGGTCCTCAGAATGGGTTATTAAGACAAATCATAAGAAAAGATCAAAGAAAAATAGTCAGTATTATCTATATCTCTTGCCTTGTTTAATTTAGCTAGAGTGATAACTAATACTAATGCCCATTTTAGGAAGGATACATCCTAGGACATGTTGATCATATGGTTGTTTGATGTTAGGATGATGATGCTAAGGTGAGTCGTTGATACAAGCTTCACTGACACATTTACCTATGATCTAGACTTTAGATTTTGACAATTAGGTTCCCACTTTACGACTTCCTACACGTGCTTTCTATTTGTTTCACAAAAGGTTGAAGGGGACAATCAATTTATTATGGGTGAAGTTTTATTACGGGTAAAAGAGAAATGTGATGGATGATTTTGGGTTTTCTGGAATATTTCAATGTTCTTGGTATTTTGAAAAAGGTTTGAGGTTGTTTTTGGTCTTTTTGAAAGTTTATGCGAATGTTTAGGGATTTTCGGTTATTTGAGGCTATTTAGGATTTTCTCAAAGATATTTGAGGTTATTTAGGTCTTTTGAATGTTTTCTAATATTTTTGGTATTTTCAAAAGATTTGAATATTTTGGGGTTTTTTGATATTTGGATGTTTTAGGGTTTTCCAATATTTGGATTTTTTAGGAGTTTTGGAATATTTGAATGTTTTTGAATTTTATGGGAGTTTCAACCAAGAACCTAACCTAAAAGACCTATCCTAGGGGCCTCGAGGGATGATCAAAGATAAGCCTTGCCTACGTTATACAAGCAAATACCATGTAGTTTGACCGAATTGACCAAATGAGAAATGGACAATTGATGGAAAGTCAATTTATTATGATGGACTCCTAAAGGACTTACCTAGGGTGTCTCAAGGGCACATCAATGATGGCCTTGACTACACTCAAGATTAGAGACCCGTAGTTCGACTGACTCGACCCATTTATAGGATGAAGATATGAACAGTGATGGAAAAGTCAGTTTATTATGACAGACTCCGAAAGGATTGACCTTGCCGACATTCAAGCTCAGAGATGACGTAGTTCGATAACAAGGAATCGCTATTTTTTGGATTTTTGATGCTTCACCTTTTTAGGGATTTTGATGTTTTTTGAATGTTTTTGGATTTTAGCTATATAGGATTTTGCAAATGTTTTTGGATTTCTGATGAACGTTTTACGAATGTTTTGGGATTTTTGATAAGATTTTATGAATGTTTTTGGTGTTTTTCGATGAGACAATAACCTCAAGATATACAAGAACCTGATATGATCCATAATGAAATGCCCCCAGCATGACAGGTTAGGCTACTTCAATATAGGCAGAACAAACTAACCTTTGGAATATGCCAAGTAGTACTAAAGGGATACAATACTTCACATTATCAAGCTATGATAAGGATGTGAATAGGTGATGGATGAATGGTAGTGCAAAGAATAATAGGACCAAAGGAGCCAGAGAATAGATGGAGGTGGTTTATTTATGCGAGGTGCCTATTTGCTAGGTTTTCACCAAGGTAATTCCCCAAAGTGCCACTGAAGCGATTTTCAGTAGAGGACAATTTTTTTATTTTCTTTTTCAATCCTTTTTTTTTTTGGATTTTGATCATTTTTTGATTTTTTGTATTTTCAGGTTTATACCCTTCAAGACTAGGCATAAAACCTTTTGAGATGCAAGTTGTTAGTTAGCTCCTGCAAGGGTTGACTTTTAGGTGTTGATAGTTGATATACTCCTGATCCGTAGCTTGTCATGACAACAAAGGGACCCAACCAGTTAGGCTCAAATTTTCCTTTACTATCCTGATTTGGTAGATTCTTTTGATTCTACTTTAGGACAAGATCCCCTACATGGAAAGACCAACATTTGATCTTCTTGTTATAGCTCTATTTTAGTCAATTTTGATATACTTGCAAGTGATTGAGGGCATCAAGATGATGCTCATCTAGGAACTCTAGCTCATTCAGCCGACATACTCTCTATTCTTCATTGGTGATCAGGTTATATAGTGACACTTGCAGTGATGGGAGCTCAACCTCAATAGGAAAGATAGCTTTTGATCCATAGACCAAGGAGGAGAAATGGGTTGCTCTTGTTGTTGTGTGGATACTAGTTCGATAGGCCGAGAGAGTGAGATTTAATTGCAGATGCCAATCACTGCCAACTGTGTTAACTATTTTCTTCAAGATTTTCAGGATAGTTTTGTTTGTAGATTTTGCTTGGCCATTTCCTTGGGGATAATACATGGTAGAGAATCGATGTTGGATGTTAAATATTTGATGTAGCTTTTTCACATCTCGATTCTTAAAAGGTGTCCCATTATTTGAGATTAGGGTTTGTGGGACACCATAACGGTAGATGAGGTAATTCAAAATAAACTTGGCAATCGACTCCCCCATTATGTAGGTCATAAGAATGGTTTCTAACCACTTAGTGAAGTACTCAGTGGAGGTTATGATAAAATTGTGGCCATTGCATGAGGTTGGGGTGATTTTTCCTATGAGGTCAAGTCCCCACTATGAAAAGAGCCAAGGCATGATCATTGGTTGCAATTCCTGAGTTGGTGCATGAATCAGATCTCCATGTTGTTGACACTAGACACACTTCTACACATACTGATGAGCTTCTTTTTCCATGGTTGGCCAATCGTACCCCATCCTCAACAGTTTATTATCTAACATCATACCACTAGAATGGGAACCACATATGCCATTGTGTATATTCATTAGATCGGTTAATGCTTCCTCTTGGTTAAGACATCATAGTGATGTTCCTTCGATGCTTCGATGGTATAGGGTATCACCTAGGATCACAAATCGGGATGCCTTTTTGACAAAGGTCTTTTTAAGGTTCAAGGTAATATGAGATGGGAGGGTTCCTCTACTTAGGTAAATAAATATGTCATGATACCACAGGGATCCAAGACCAACAATGACACACGTGAATTCCAATTCAAGGATTTCAAAATTTGATACGAGACGTTGTTCTACCGAGAATTCACATTGGAGGACGTTGTTTGACATGTCTAATAGTGACCCAATTGTTGCCATGGTGTTTGATGCTCTATTGTTCATGTGAGGAATCTACTCAAAAGTTATGTCTATAAAGAAATCTTTGAGATTCTCTACCATCTTCTTGTAAGGAGTGAGCTTGTCATCTTTAGTTTGATAGTTGTCATTGACTATTGCAAGTATGAATGTGTTTGGTGGTGTTTTCATTAATGTTGTCATTGATGTCAACATAGTTTCAAGTGATTGCAGGTGGTACATGTATAGTTGAGATACTATAGAAGTTTTGAGAGTACAAGGAGCCATATTTATGGTGTTGCAGATGTGTTAATGTCAAGTGATTTTGAGAAAATTAATAAAAAATGAAGACAGAGTTGTGTGTGTTCTGATTGTGCTTCGGTAATGTACTCTGCATTTATTTTGTATTGATTCTATGCCTATGCAAATCTATAGTATTGTTTATGGGCTTCATTGGATAATATATCCCGAGTTTTAGCTTTTGGGTTGATGGAGAGTGAAAGATGTGTGAACCGGTTTGGTAGAACTATTTGTTTGTGGATTGGGAGAGATGTCTCTGCTCCGTAGTCTTCTAATGGTTTGTATCAGATCTTACAAATCTAGAAGAAGGTTAATACTGATGTTCTCTATGTTTTGGAAAATTTTCTTGTGATTTGGTGCTCTGAAAGGCTTGTTCCAGAGCTACTATGTGTCTGCATGATCCGATTGGACTGTTGGAAAGAGTTCGGTGTATGGAAGTTGTTGCAATTGTTGTAGATGTATCTAAAGGTTTCTAAGAGGTGTTCCAGTGTCTATTGAAGCATTTTGTGTGATCCATGTGTGATCATTTTGTTGTGGATTCACGTACTTCAAAGTTCATTGGTGTTTTCATTAGGTTTTTCCGACCTGGTGTTTACACGTTACATGGAGAATAAGCATCGATTAAGGAAGTGTGATTGATCCAAGATATTTTTTGGGTCCTAATTAAGTTTGTGTTTGGTTTACTCTCATTATTATCCACCATGGGAATGTTGATTTTCTGACCTAATTTGAATTTGTAAAATGAAGGATGTGTAGCTAAACTTGGATAAATTTTTGAAGATCGAAGATGGTATAAAGAAAAGTCAAGATGTTGTGAATTAAAAGCATGAGATGAAGTGAAGTGTGCCAAACAAGTGCAAAAAGCAAAGTGTGTGAAAGTGAATCAAGGTAGTAGTACTTTGATGTGTTAGATTCCTAAAAGAAGTGGGTTGATGGTGTTTGTAATCCTTTGATCAAGCTGAGAATGTGTGGAACCTATTGTGGTGGATTTCCTATTATATTTCTTTGTTTGTAGGAAGTGATCCTCCTTCTGGATAATGATTCCTATCTGTAGGTAGTGAGCCTTTATATCTAGACAGTGAGTCCTTTCTGGGCAGCGAGCCTTTGTATCTGGTATTGCATTACTATTATATTGTGAGTTAATCCTCACCGTGGTTTTTCCCTCATTGGGTTTTCCACGTAAATCTGGTGTCTCTAGTATTTGCTTTATGTTATCCATGTTTCATGTTTATACTTAATAACAGATTAAAGTTAAAGTGGAATTGATTAAGGTCAGAAGTAACAGTAATTTGGTACAACTGATTCACCCCCCTCTCAGTTTTCTTGTGAATTTCAACTTTGACTTGGTTGATAACCAACTGTGAGTCCCCATAGACTTTCATTTCTTGAATCTGCCACTGAACCACTATCCTCAAACCGATGATTAGTGCTTCGTACTCATCAATGTTGTTAGTTCAAGGAAATGATAACCTGAATGAATTTGGAATACAATCACCTTGAGGGGTGATGAAATGAATTCCTACTTAGGATCCATGTTGAGTGAATGATCCATCAAAGTACATTTTCCATTGATTTGTGAGGGTGATAAGGAACGTTGATTCATCAGGAAACTTAGATATCAAGGGGTTCTCTGCATAGATGGGTGATTTTGCTAGCTGGTCTATTTTCACTTGTCCCTTTATTGCCTTGCTCTCCACATACTCTATGTCAAATTCAATTAAGATCATCACTCATTTGGCTATTCACCCTGTGAGAGCTGCCTTGGATAATAGGTATTTCAATGGGTCTATCTTTGCAATAAGTTTGATTTGATGTGACAACATGTAATGCCTGAACTTTTGTGAAGCAAAAAATACTGCTAGGAATGCTTTCTCAATAGGTGAATAGTTAATTTCATAGCCCGCCAAGGTTTTTCTGATGTAGTAGATATCCATTTCCTTTCCATCTTCATCATGTTGTGCTAGAAGAGCTCCTAGTGCTGCTGATGTTGCTGAGATATATAAGATTAATGGTTTGTTTGGAATTGGTGGTATGAGCATTGGAGGTGTTAGTAGATAATCTTTGATTTTCTGGAAAGCTTTATCACACTTGTCATCCCATTTTTAGGTTATCCCTTTATGGAGAAGATGCGAAAATGGGTGGATCTTATCTAATAGTTGTGCTATGAATCTTCTAATAGACTGCAATATTCCTTGTAATCCTCTCATCTACTTTAGTGTTTGTGGTGGTTCCATGTTGAGGATTTCTTTTACCTTTTCCGTATCAATTTGTATCCCTCTTTGTGAGACGATAAATCCAAGTAGTTTCCCTAATGTAACCCCAAAGACACACTTTTTTGGATTCAGTCATACCTTGTATTCTTCAAGCCTATCAAAGATGGGTCCTAACATTGGTATGTGCTCACTTATTTTCTTTGATTTTTCCAAAATATCATCCACATAATCTTCAACTATTTTGTGGATCATGTCATGGAAGATGAGGGGAATTTCTCTTTGATAGGTTTCTCTTGCATTCTTTAACCCGAATGGCATCATGTTCTAGCAATATGTTCCCCATGGATAAGTGACTGTAGTTTTATGTTGATCCTCTTTGGCGATCATGATTTGGTTGTAGTTTGAAAAACTGTCCTTGAGTGATAGCATTTCATGCCCCGTTGTTAAGTCCATAATGAGGTCAATATTAGGAAGAGGAAAATCATCCTTAGGGCATGCTTTGTTTATGTCTTTAAAATCAGTGCAGATTTTGATGCCCCCAGTGGGTTTTGAGACTGGTACTAGGTTTGAAACTCACTCAAGATAATCTATTGGCCAGATGAATCCAATGTCAAGAATTTTCTGTAACTCTTGTAGACATCTAAATTTGATCACTTCCATATGATCAAAATCATCTACTCTATCCATCTATGTCATTAATAGTGATTAAATAATTTATTTAATCATTATTTCATTTTCTGCCTAAGGTTCCTAAAGTATGTAATTGAATAAATTAAATACTTTACCTTTCACCTTTTCTCCTCTAAATTAAATAAATAAGACAATTTGTTTAATTTATTCATTTGACCTATTTGGATTAAAACCAATTTTTAATCCCTCTTTTTCTCTCTCCTTGTCACATTCTCCATAATCGTCTTTTAATCCAGATTAAATTAATTAATCTATGATTAGGATGTGCACCACTTAATCAAGTTTAGTGTCACATCCTCCATAATCTCCCACTTGCCTCTAATCTCTCATTAATTATCATAATCATGTGTTTTCACAACCTTAATCAAAGTCATTAACCACATTTGGCATACCTTTTTTGGTCAACCTTTCCACTTGCCTTTCTTGGCCTTGACTCTCTTTCCCATGTGAATTTTTAATTCAGATTTATTCACCCAAGGCTCCTCTCTTCCCCATGTGAATTTTTAATTCACTTTTATCTTTCCAAGGTCTACCCTATCCCCATGCAAGTTCTAGAAGAATTGACCTGTCACTTTACATGGGCCAAGGACTTCTAGAACCTTTGAATTGTCACATCACCCACATGTGACAAATCCCCAACTTTTAGGAAACCCTCTCTTATCCAATAGACTCTCCTAAGAATGTGAATTTTTAATTCACATTTATTTCTCCAACCACTTCCCCTTTTCCCATGGAGATTTTTGAGGAATTCTAAAATTCCTCAAATGTCTCTTTCATGCTCATTTGGGGACAAGAATTTCCTTTTTGAGGAAATATTCTCATCCCCCAAGGTACCTACAAGGTAATTGTCCTTCATCTACATCATGTACCTCTCTTCCACCTCATTTCCACATCATCCCACCCTAGGCCATCTCACATTCCACATGTCAAGATGTGAGGGTTTGTGAGTCCTCAACTCACCATAGCTCTTCATCTTGGCTTTGTTGGATCAATCTCAACCGTTGAATTCTCTAGAGAATTCAAATTCTTCTATAAATACCCCCTCATTTCTCTCAAAAAAGAAAGGAAGTCTTTTGCTACCAAACTCTTGCCAAATTGTCATTTGCAACATTTTAGCTTCTCCATAGCATTTTCCATCAATCCATTTTGCATCTTGCATCCATTTAACTCCATAGCCATCCAAGAAGCACACAAGACATCCAAAGATCAAGGGCCAACCGAGGAAGAAGCATCATGAAGGTATAATCAAGCTCAATTTATTTCATCTTTCTTTCATTTTATCAATTCCTTAGGCTAATCATTGAGGTGTCCTCTTTTGTGTTATTTATTTTTATTGCATCATTAGTTGTTTAGCATCTCGTATTAGGACATAAAATTTTAGGAGATCACAACTCTAATTTCACCAAGAGTGCTATTTGAGGGTGCATCTTTCTTAACTTTTGCTTGATTGGCTTGGCTTCGGGATAGACCCTTAAATGATGCACAACCACCTCAGGATTGAGCCCAAGCATATATGTGTATGACCATGCAAAGTTAGCTCTTTTTGCTTTTAGGAATGCCGCTAAATTCCTCTGTTCTTCATCCAACAAGGATTAGACATAGAAAGTGATCTTGGGTGCTTCTTTTGTTCCCAGATTGACTAGAATAGCCTTTTCTGCTAGCACTACTGACTTTTTGGGATTTATTGCACTAAGGGGGAGATTGAATCCCTCATCCTTGGGCACCTCAGAGAGGTTTTCAGCGTTGGATATTATCTTTATTTTTACTATTTTAGGATCAGAGAGTTCTACAATGTGGTTTTCACTCAAGGATCTACATGTTAGTTGCATTTCATCAATTTTATGGTTGAAGGATTCAATCGTCTCCCCATAGTATGCCCCTATGTCTAGCTCTATATTGAAATTTGTGATCTACCCATGATAGATCATCGCAGATTCCCATGAATTCTAAGATTGCTTCATCATTTTCGAATAAATCTAGAATCAATGGTCCTTATTGGTCCATGTCAATAAGTTGTAGGTATACTAGGTGTAGTTTAATTGGCTAATTGTTTGGAGCAAAGGATTTAATGGATACCATGAAGAGGGAGTTGTTTTCAAATAGGTCACCCATATCAAGGGGGAAGTCATCTAAAGTTGTATCATGTGGTGTAGGTAACCAAGAGGAAGCCTCACCCAGTTTAGCGGAAGTACCTTTACCAATAAGGGTAAGCTTGGTAGTAATACAACCTAAACCAAGATTCTTTAATCATTTCTCAGGAATGATAGGTTCTAGCAAGCCATTTTCATTTTGTCCCGGTTTCTCATTCCTGTTATAGCCCATTCCCTTTATGAGCTGTACGCCTTCATTTTTATCTTCCATAGGAAGAATAGGGATAGGTCGTTCATCCTGATAGAGGAGTTTAGAGACATCCTCCCCATTGACATCTTCTTTATTTAGATCCCCCCACTTAGTGAAGGTAGTAGCTGCCATCTTGATGGTTTTAGGCTCTTTGGTGTTAGATGTGGGTTTCCCATGAGATTGAGGAGAAAGAGGTAATTCTCCTAAGAAAAAGGTATCCTTTAATAGCTTTTAGTTTCCACAACCATCATCTTGGATTACTGCTTTGATTTCAAGAATGTTCTCTACAATGGGTGTTGGCGTTGCTAAGGTAGATGCAAGGGATGACAAATCAAAAAATGAGGTAGGTTTGGGTGTAGGCCCTTCATTATTTTTAGGAACTTGGGGTATTTTATAGAACTTGGCCTCAAGATTCTTGTTGTAGTAAAATGGCTTAGGATCTCCATAGATGGTAATTTATCTGCCCTCAAAAGGAATCTTGACACATTCATGGTAGGTCGAGGCAACAAATTTTAAGGCATGGATCCATGGTCAGCCAAGTAGGATGTTGTATGAAAGATCAAGATCTAGCACTTGGCATGTAGTTTATGAAATGATAGGTCCCAATTGAATGGGTAATGCAATGATGTCTTGTGATACCCGCTCTTGGTCATCATAGGCTCTGATGGTGGTACTCTTTTCTTTCTCAATAACATATTCTAAGTAGCCAGAGTCTTTGATCAACTTGAGGATACAAATATTTAGACCAACACCTTCATATACTAAGACTCTTTTGACCTTGTTCTTATGAATGTAGACCTCAAGGTCTAAAGCACGATTATGAGATGGTTTTGATGGTAGCTCTTGTTCGGAGAAGGTAAAAAGGTGATCAGAAATGTGTCCCACCATATCTTGAAACTCATATGTATCAATATCCTCACGGAAAAATGAATTTGATAAGGCTTTCTCTAAGATTTCTCTATGTTTGGGAGATAGCCTCAATAGTTCTAAGATTGATATCTGTGTCAAGGTCTTCTTAAGCTGATCTAAGAGATTGTAGTTGTTGGGATTTGACATTGGAAAATTAGGTTGTGCCCTAGACTGGGATATGAATCCTTGAATAGTGACCTTTCCACATCGTGTGGTGACTCCACAATCTGCAATACGTCCTTTGATGGTGATGAAAGTAATGAAACTATCACAGGAAGTGACCACATTTGAATAGTTGTGTTGCATGTTTTTGTAGTCCTTATCTTTTCTATTGTTGTTCCCTTTGTTATGATTTTACATAGGGTTCTTGTATATCTTGAGATCCTAATCCCCATCTAGTACTTCAACAAAGATGGTGTCATTCTCTATGAGCTCTTGGATGATTTTCTTGAGTCTCATGCAATTTGTCATTTTGTGTCCTTTGATTTTGTGAAAGTCACAGAGATTGTTCTTTTTGTACAAGGATGGTTTCTCTAATGGTTCTTGATAGTTTTAAAGTTGGGTAATGTTATCAGATTTGACTCTACCAACTTTTTCATGATGGTTTCGATGGGCTCATATAACTATGTGTACTTGTGCTTGGGGTAGTTGTTCTTGTTGGTAGTTCGCCTTTGTTGCATCTCAGTGTTGATTTGATTGTTCTGAGGTGGCATTGTTTGTTGCACAATTGGTTGTATAGTAGAAACTTTATTTTTTTTGGGCCTAGGAGAATTTAGGACCACCTTAGCATCTACCACACCATCATTTGTCATATTTTTTTTTTAGCCTAGACACAAGGCTTGTCATTTGAACTGGTTGAAGGGCGATTGTAAGCTTGATTATTTACTTGTAAGATTAGAGCTCGTTCGATGTTAAGGGATCAAGGGACAAGCTCATCATAAGATGTGATGCACTACATTTTTAAGTGGAAGAGAGATTGGGATCCATATTAGCTATGATGATTCCCACTTGTTGTTCATTGAGAAGGGTCCACTTGCTATTACTAGCTTTCTATCTCCATCATTGCAAGAAATTGGAAAATTATTCTCCTTTAGTTTTCTTGAGAGTATACAAATCTTCTAGACTAAAGTCCATGTCGATATTAAAGGAGAAGTGATCGATGAATTTATCAATAATTTCTTGGAAAATGATGCCGAGAGATAGATGAGAAAACCAATCCATAGTAGGACCTATCAAGCTTCAAGGGAAGAGACACATTAGATATGAATCATTATAGGCCACCTCCATACACATGACGTTGAATTCTTTGACATGGTCCATGAGACTTCCTCTTCCTTTGTATTTATCAAATTTGGGGATTTCAATTCTAGGAGGGAATGGCACCATTGCAATGTTTTGATCAAATGGATAAGGATAAAGATTTTGTGTATGGGGCTTATTTGTCTTGCCACTCGAAGGTCCTACATTTCTTAGGATAGTGCCTTGAGTTGCGAAGCTAGATCATCTTGCAGGTTTGGTGGAGGAACATACGATGGGATGGTGGATGAGTTGTAAATGGTATTTTGATATGATGGTGTATTATATGGGGTGTATGGTGGTGTGATATTGTGTGAAGGTGATTGAGGTGTTAATTTATATGTTCCTAACGAGTTTGTATTGACGATCTTCTATTGAGGGTTATATTAGGAACTTTGATGTTGTTGTTGTTGCTGATGTTGGGAATACTATTGAGCTAGTAAGGTTGATTGTTGTTGTTTTTGTTCCACAAGGGCTTGCTATTGGGCCTGTTTTTTGTTGTTGCACTATGATGGCTTGTTGTTGGGCTTGATATTGTTGTTGTGCCATGATGGATTGTTGTTGGGCTTGATGTTGTTGTGCTGTGATGGCTTGTTGTTGGGCCTAATGTTATTGTTGTACTATGATGGCTTGGTGTTGGGCCTAATGTTGTTTCTGTGCTATTAAGGATGCTTGATAGGCTTGCTATTGTTTATGTGCTGCTAAGGATGCTTGATAGGCTTGTTATTGTTTTTTCTATTTTTGTTGTTGTTGTTGCTATGCGGCTAAGGTTTCTTGTTTTTTTTGCTATTATTGGATGGCTTGCTGATAAGTTTGTTGCACTCGCTATAAGGCCAAGGTATGAATTTGTGATATAGGACCAGTTGGTTGTTGGATATGTTTTGCGACACCAAGGGTATGGATGAGCCCATGGAAGGATTGGGTAAATATGTCCCCATTTGCATTGAGGGTTGAATTTGTGATATAGTATTGCCATGCCCTTGTGTACTATCTTGAGATACTTGGTCCATACTACTCTGTGTGATGGTGGGCACACTTGGGGTACTCATGGATGTGAATGAAGATGGGTGTCCTCGATAGGTGGAGGTGGTGGTGGAATAATGAAGGTCAAGAGGTGTATGTAGTTGCTTCGAATTTTTGGGGATGAGAGGAGAACCAAAGGTAGGTGTCCAAGTGGTTGTTGGAGGTAGAGGATCGGTATCAAGAGTACCCACAAGTGTACTACTTTCAAATGGAAGTGTTAGACCAAACTCCTTGGCGAGTCCAACTGAAAGACTAGGAGTAGATGTTTGGTTTATCCCCAATGGTGGAGTGGTGAAGCCTTGTGCCAAATTGTGTGCCACAAATGATGGAGAAATAGGAGCTATGTTTTCAAAGGCTTGATGTTCCATGATTTCCTCCTTAGTGAGCTTAAAGGGATTGTTTGTGATGTCTTCTATCTCATATGGTCCTGTCAGAGATGATGGCTGTTGTGATGGCGTGACTTGGCTTCTTGAGTCAAATTATAGAGGATTTGGATCACTTGAGGTAAATGTGACTTTGGTTTTCTCCATGATTCTCTTGTATTGTGATCTTGTTTTTACCATAAATTTGGGGTCACTAGTGGGAGAGTTTTGTTGAGATTTGTAATGTTTGAACTCTCTAATTGACTCAAATCTAGGTAAGAGGGATGCTCTAAGTCTTTTTGGAGAAATGATGATAATGGGGGATGAAAAGATGGGTGATATGGAAAGTGATCTTTCCAATCATTTTGGGACAACACTTTTGACTTTGAGCTTGATGTTTTGATGTTAGGATAAATGAAGTTGATGAACTCAAGAATATTTAGGGTAGACTCATGACCTTCAAGATAAATTAGCTCAAGGATGACAAATAACTTAGCTAGGTGCATGGAAAAGGATACATTTCACATAAAACATAACAAAGTTAGAGGTTGGTTTGATTTATGTTTAAGTCAAAAGAGTATTGGCATGATCAAAAGTTTTACAAAGATAGGTGAGGTGAAGGATTAAATTTGATGAAGGGGTGGATGAAATGTTTAACCCAATGTTTGACTTAGAGTGAACCTTTATTTTTTCAAGACCGAGGTAGTGAGAATGATGCTAGACCTCTAAGATGTTCCAATCCTAAAGACCTAATGTTTGACTTAGATGAGAGGATAAATGGGGATGTTTAAACCTGTTCTCCTCCTCCTAGCTCGAGCATAGTATTTTATTTAAAAAATTTAATGATTGTAGTAAAGTATTACAACCCAGTTCCTGCCAAACTTTGAATTACGATATCTATGTTTGTGATGGTGGGATGCAAGTTTTACTTCATGGATTTTGATTGTGTGATGGATCATTCAGAGAATTTCAAGACCATAAAAAGGACCAATGTTTTAGATAGGTTGACTATCTTGAAAAGACCTGGATTTTGACCCATACAGAATGCATAAATGTCTGGAAGTCTTCTTAGTGCACGTTCATAAAAGTTCACCAACATTTTTTTTATGTTTTGGTATAGTGCTAAAGTGTGGTTTTTGATTGCTTTTGAACTAAGGTGGCTAAGTTTGTAGTGACAACCGATAGACCTTATCTTGGGGATTTTGATTTTACGTGAGATCATTAAAGAAGAAGAAGATATTTGTTGCCACGTGGGAGGTGGTAGTACCGGCCTTCTAGCCAAAATATTTTCTCTTCGTTCTTCTTTATCTAGGATAGTTGCAACAATTCTCCACTGATTAGATGTTTCCTTGTTTTTAAAAGTGAAGGTTCTCAAACTGTTGATAATATCCATTTGTTCTCCATTAATTTATTCAAGTTTTGCTTGAATGATAGCACCTATAAGGTCGAGTTGTATAATGGGAGCAATTGGTCTCCAAATGGTCTTGTGGGGTTCAATTGTGTCAAGTTTGTCTTGCTTAAGTGAATTGATTTTACAAACACTCATCTTGATTATGTTTTCAAACTAAATGTTTATGTCAAAAATATCATAACTTTAATAATATCCATTTCATGAAAATCATGAGAATAGAGTCATAATTGCCTATGTTGTCTTTGGAAAATATGGATTAAGATTAAGTCAAGATACTTAGAAATCGCTAAGGATATAAACCCTTAGGATCAACAACAATATCAAGGCCAAATCAAGAGGCACCCATATTTGAACCAAAGTGCTTGAAATTTTTAAGATAGTGAATGTTTGTTTTCTAAATGTTTTGGAACCAAGCAATGTATCAAATTGATTCACAATCACTTACAATCATAGGTTCAAAATGGCTATACGTATTGAATTCCCACTTGGATTTATCCAAACACTAAACAATACAAACAACTAGAAATTTGGCAACACTGGCTCCCCTCCATGGCACACACTTCTCAGGACCGCCAAATCTAAAAATCCTTAAAATCCGAAGATCAAAAGGATTTTTCATTTTCTACAATTGAATAGTAAGAATGTGGGACGACTTTAGAAAGACCGTTCTTGCACCAAAAAATATTAAGGATTTTTGGATTCTAAACAAAGGTTTGTAGTAAGGGTTTCTAGTTTAGTGGGTGCAATGATAAACTCTTTCAAGAGGTATCCCAACTCTTAGAACAAGGGATTTACACATCATAAGATGTTGGGGGAGAGCTATCATGTATCGCTTTCCATTGATCACAATTTTCATTGCAATGACACATTTATATTGCGGTTTGGAAAAACTTGGCTTTAGTTCGTTACTCCTTGGGTCGTACCCTCCTTTCGAAGTGGGGAGGTAAGCCCTCTAAAGATGAAAAATAAAATACTTTAAAGAATTTATCTTGTGAAAGTAGTTGTTCTTCTAAGTGGGCTAATTGTTTATTTAATTTTTTTAGCAATTCCAAAATTAGGAAATTTTCAAATTTAAGCGCCATTTTTTGAATTCTATAGAATGATTTCAAACTTGTCATTCCCCCTATGTTTTGAAGAAGTTTTAGGAAGAAACCTAGACATTTTATCATTTTCTAATACTTTATTTAAAAGCGCAAATCTATGTAATTCATCTTTTATTCTTTTACGTATTTCAAGAAGTACAAATTGAACTATTTTCAAACCTGTACCAATAATGTCTTGCAGTATCTTAATAGTTTCTTTTGCATCTAAATTCAAATATTTTGTGAATTTATTTTTTAGTACAACCTTAAGGATATTAACAAGAGTATTGTTGTATTCTACTAATGTTTTCAACTCTTTAGTATATTTTTTTTAAAACTCTTTGTAAAATTATTTGTGATAAATTACTTTGTACAATAAAATTGAGACCTTTCGAACCATTTTGATGTCAAACGTCATATTTTTTCTCTCTAAAAGATCTATCATAGATAACTTCATGGCCATAGGGCACCAAGTTCCATTATCAATTAAAAGTTCAATTAGCTCTGAACTAGTCATTTGCAGAGTAGCTCCACATTTTGCACAAACACCTTTTTGTTCTACTAAAGATTTATTATAGAGAAGGGTCTCACAATTTTCGCACAAAAACCACAAATGCTTAAAACGTTTCGAATTGAATCTATCTTCTATGAGTTTTGTTTCTATATATTTAGAATCCTTATTTTCCTCACACATTTTCCTATATTTTTTCTACATATTATTAATGTACAAATTTGAACAAATAAAATACAAATTTTGCTTCATTTTTATTCCATTTTTTTAGATCTTGGGCAAAAAGATATTTTTTGTATTTTTCAAAAAAATAAATTTCTCTATCTGACTCACTCGACTTAATCAAGAATTCAAGGAAGTATGCTCATAGTTCGATCATATTTTCTTGCATGAACAAATAGAGAACACATGCCACATCTTTTTCTCACACTCACAAAGGGGGTTCAGTTTTAATCCAAATGAAAGATGTAGGTGACTTTCCAAAGTGTTAAAGAATGTTTTTGTTTCTCAAGGTTGCCAAATGGCATGAGAGAATTGCATACACATTCACTAACAACGCTGTAAATCACAAAACATAGCAAAAAGTTGTAAATTTTAACCCTTCAAAGTAGTGATGAGTTCGTTTTAAACACCAAATGAAATATGAAGTTGCCTTGTTCAATTTTAAGCCCAAATTAAAATGATGATGTGAAGGTTCAATTTTATTCAAATTTGTTCATTCATTTTAAACCCAAAAGACAATGATGAGGGTTCAATTTTAGCCAACTTTAAAAATGAATTTTAAGCCCAATTGAAATCTAGTTGGTCCTAATATTGTAAATCTTAAACCCAATGCAAAATTAGTTATTCTAAAGAAGAAAGCATGAACGTTGGGTTATAATTTCCCCAAAGCGTTAAATGCTTGTTACAATTATAAAATTCAAGATAGAAGAGGTTTTCTTCATTTTAACTCCATGTCTTTCAACCTACAAAAATATGTTAGTCTAGCAACCAGAACATAGTTAGACACACATTAGTAATTAGATGAATCAAGGAAATCAAAGCACGTGTTGAAAAATTGATCAAAAAAATTCTTACCAAAGTTGGGTGTCGCTGAACACGATAGCGTCACAATTTGAAGTCTAGGTGTCACTCTGGTGAAAATGAGCATCGCTCTGCAACAAAAATAGTGAGCATGATAGTGTCAGTATTTGGCCCATCGTCACTGCTAATAGTAGCATTACGGTTTGGAATTTTTTGACGTCACTTTGGTGATGTTGGGTGTTGCCGTTTGAACTTTTTCGATACCTCTAGATTAAATTGGCATCGCCAAATTTAAATTAGCATCGCTGCATTAATTTGACATCGGTGTTTCAAATTTTGTGGGTGTTTCTATATGGCGACGCTCTTCAAAAAGAATCACTTTTTGTAGTCTGGGCGTCACTGTAACCTGCAAAACAACAAACAAATGAAATTTGAGTTAAAAATTTGTTAACGGTTTGCCCTCCTTGTAGCGCCAAAATGTGAGATGAGGATTGTCAGGGTGGATAGATTACACTTGATCCATGATGAATCGAAGTATAATGAAGCCACTAAACCTCAATCTACCAAACAAGATCATTCAAATTCAAAGTTAAACTAAGCATTTATCGAAACTAAAAACTATGAAAACAGTTAAATTCTTACTCTAACCTATTTGATACTTATCCTATTTTGGAATTAGTGTTGTATTGATGTGGAACAACAAACCTTTCCCAATCCTGTGATTAGTGATCCCATTTCAAATGATTCTATGGAAGAGAATCGATGAAACCATTGTGATAAAATCGATTAAAACTTGATTTATGCTAAAATGAACATGATGTAAGCTAATTAAACATGATTTTATGTTAAAAATGATCTAATTATGCAATTGCTAAGCTAATCTAAGCTACTTCTAAGCTAAAATATGTATACCCTAATTTATAGATAAGCTAAGATGGATGCATGGAATCCATTAATGGATGTATTAAGCTATTTATGCAACTAAAATGAACTAAAACAAGTTAAAAATGAGTAAAATATGAGTGTGGATGCAAGTTAATTCAACAACATAAGTTTTTAATTGAAAGATGGATGAGATTCAAAATCATAAGTTTTCTCTAAAAAATATGGATCCATTTGTCTTAAAATAGGGTTTTATTTATAGGAGAGAAAATGAGAAATGGAGGGTTGAGATTGAAAAGATTAATCTACGAACAAGGATGGAGGAAATAGGAGGCATGGATCATGGATTCTCATCAACAAATGAGAATGAAAGATGAAAATTAATCAAGGGCTCACACTTGGTCCAAACAAACACACTTTTGACCTGCACACACAAGTCAAAAGGTGACTTGCCCAAGAGGTTAAAAGATAACTTGCATTTGAAGCCAAGTGAGAATATCCCTTTTTTAAATGATTGGAGGAGAGAGAATATTCCTTTTGGGATATTCTCATGGATGAGGATAAAAATATTTTGCAAATTAAAAGAAATTTTTAATTGTGCAAAAAGGGGAATAAAGAATATTCCCCTTTTAGAGGAAAATTAGTTTAATTGTTAATTAAACAAGGTTTAATCACACAATTAGGGGCTTTGGAGGAATAAAGTGATTTTCATTAAATTAAATGATTTAATGAATGGGGAAAGGTGAAATGATATTTAATTAAATAACTTAGGATTATTTAATTAAATTAGAAGACTTAGGGGATTAAATTAAATATTTTGATTTATTTGATTTAATAAGATGAAATGTTAGCGTGAAAGGGGGTGAATTAACCCGATTTAATAAATTAGATTAATAGATGAAAATAACCTAATTAATTAAATAACTAGGCTAATTTAATCAATTAAGCGAAAAGAGGATGGGTTTTAGGGGAAATGATGTTAGTAAACCTGTTTAAAGTGCATGATATCGATCAAGACATTTTTCAGTGTCTAGAGGATCTAAGATTATTCTTCTTTCTTTATCTATCTTTAGTATTACTATTTGTCTAGGATCTCTAAACTGTTCACCTCATTTAAATTGGGAACATGAAAAATTGGATGTACCTTTCTTATCGGAGGTAACTCAAGCATATATGATACATACCAATCTTCTATAGAATCTAGTATGTGTTGGTGTAATTAATTATTTAATTACACTTTATTAAGTTTACTTAGATAATAATTAATTTACTTAATTAATAAGTAAGCTTTAGTTAGTTTTAGTTCAAAATTAGGTTTTACCTTTAGGGTTATGCATACATTGATTTTATAAAGCAATCCATCTCTTGTAATTTCTTAATTCTTGAATACAATTCATTTACACATCTTCATGCAAATTGCTTTGATTTTTCTATTTTTTTCTTGTGGAAGGTTTTTTTTGTTTGCATGTCTAATATTGGTTTCTAACATGGTATCAAAGCCTTGATTTGTAGCCCTTTCTCAGTTTTTGGAGAAATTCATTGCAAAGCACATTCAAGGTTCCTCGAGGGTTTCATACCTTGAGCTTATTTCTAGAGCGTTTTGGATTAGATCGGGCATCTCCATTGGATTTAGAGTGCTAGAAAAAGTCAAGATTGGCTTTTGTTTCATTGATTTTCATCTTCGTTTATCAAATTTGTGAGGGTTTGAAGCTATGACAGTGTTTTGCCAAATCAGAGGGTTTTTCCATCATTTTTAAAGATTTTTTTGACCTTGATCTCTCAAATGGTGCATGCTAGTGCAAAATGGACCTCATGAGTTCACTCAAAAGGCCCAAAAACCCCTATTCTCATATAAAATATGATATGGTTTTCTAAAAATTGATTTTTTTGTGTTTTTGGGCATTTTCAAAAATGTTGCCAAACAAATCCGTACAATTGTACGAATCTATATGGATGCTTCAATTTTCAAGCCATATTTTTTGGTGCCCAGAGCATTTTTGAGCTGCCTTGATTTTCATGCCATTTCCTCGATTTCCATGTCCTATCGATTTTTGTGTTGCCTCAGTTTTCATGCATGAAGGTACAACTGAATATTTTATTAATTTTTTAATATTTAAATTAACAAAATATTTGGTTTAATGCCTAAATGAGTACTTTTAGTAAAATGGTCATATCTTGAGTATACAAAATATTTTTTTCAAAAAAAAGATACCATTAGAAAGCTGGTTCCGAGCCTGATCCAATGGTGCAAGTATTTTTTCCAGATTTTTCTCTAGATCTATTTTGTAGGCCTTTGAAGTCAAATTAAGCAATTTTCACTTCAGAGGGCATATGTTTTTCCTTGATTATTTGTTTTTCATGATTTAGGTGACACCAGAAAGCTAATTCAGTCCTCTACACAGATCTGAGGTCAATTTTAATCATGAGGGTAGATGTAAACATTGATTTGTGCATGCACTCTTTCTTGTTTTCATGCATTAGGTTTGTATTTTCTCTTTGATTTATGCATGTTTTACATGTTCTCCTTTTACAATCATGGGGTATTGTAATAAATGAACTTCTATAAAGTTCCATCAGAGGGGGCTTCTTGCATAATAATTTGAAAAGAGTGTAGTTACATGGAATGCAATTTGATCTCATCTTCATATTGATGACAACTCGTAGGAGTTGTATCTGGATTCTGTAGTTTATTTTGGCCACATCTTACTCATAGCTTGAAACATTTTCGTTCGCATCAGTTCACATCTCAGATTGAGAGCCTATGGTTAATGATCTTGAATCACATCATAGTCACATCGAATCACATCTCAGTTTGAGGGCCATTCATTTTATGTTTAATGTTCCAGAATCTTCATGGTACTTGCTCCTATGGATTAGTTTTAGTCACAGTTTGGCATCAACATCGAGATACACATAACTTCCAGATTATTTCATCATATCATTCCCTCTTATGGGGGGCACCATTTATTCATCTACTATTGCTTCATAGATTCCAGGGTTGTTCTAGTTTGTGAGTTTTCCAGTGTTCCTTGGCATCGGGTCTGTTGTTTCTTCATCATGATTCTGCCTAAGTCCTATAGTGACTTTCATATGGTTTCTTGTAAACAAAAGTATCTTTCCTTGCTTTCTAGATTCAGGATTCCAGTGTTACTCCACTAGTGTTCTTCAAGTGCTTCTTTGCAGTAGGTCATCTCATTGAGGGGGGGTTTTGTCCCACTGGGTTTTCTCCTCTTTCCCATTAATTACATTTGTACATGGGTACCTAACATGGCCTTGTAGCCGTGACCCATTCATGCTTTCATGCATTCATCCTAGCATTAGGTGCATGATTTTTAGTCTCCCTAAGTTGCACTTAAGGGGGGGTGTTGGTGTAATTAATTATTTAAATACACTTTATTAAGTTTACTTAGGTAATAATTACTTTACTTAATTAATAAGTAAGCTTTATTTAGTTGAGATAATTTTAGTTCAAAATTAGGTTTTACCTTTAGGGTTATACATACATTTCTTTTATAAAGCAATTCATCTCTTGTAGTTTCTTAATTCTTGAATATTAGTCATTTGCACATCTTCATGCAAATTGGTCTTGCTTTTTCTATACCATATTCATTTGTACCATAATATTTTGGTGATAACTTATTATTATTTATTTCTTGCTTTAGGGACATTTTCTTATAAGGTTGTAATTTCAAGAAAACTCAATTAGCTACTTTGAAAATCCTTTTCCTATGGTCTTGGTCAAATTTGTATTCCATTCAATTTTGTGACATGGGGAAATTCTACCCAAGTCTTGAAAGTACCTATTGTTGATGATTGTAACATCAATAATTGTCACCCTTGAAAAAATTCACACTAGATTTAGCTCCGCCTATGTGCTTGGACCCAATTATGCATTTAATTGCTCATTTTATGAATATCTTCAGTGAATCAAAAGATTTGAATGAAAATAAGAATTTAATATTTGCCCCTAATTTTTAAGGCCTCAACAAGGATGGGTCTAGACTAGGGCACCCATCGCCCTTGTCCAACCCTTTTTGGCCCCAATTTGAATATGTCAATAACAATATTTTATTATTTGAAATTCAAATTTATTTATTAACTATTGACATTTGGTTTTCAAGAAAATTGAAGAATTGTATATAAATACAAATCATTTTCACCCTTTTAATTCTATCATATTCATTGAGAAAAAATGAGCATCCTAAAATAAGTCAAGAACAAGAGTATTAAGATTATTGTAGCATTTGTTTTAGTCAAGCATCATGTTATTCATGCATCATGTTTTTATGTAAGTTTCTTCATGTTTTATATTCATTTGTTTTGTGAGCTAACACTTGTAGGACTTCAAATCAAGCATCAATTCTCCTTCAAGGTGATGAGTACATGACTTTAGTCTATCAAGGAATGTAGATATGAGTGACGAGTTGCAAAAATTTGTCAATTTATCACTTGTTATCATTTAGCCTCTACCTGATTGAGGGTAATATCTCTTTCTACATCATCATAGTCATTGTGAAGGTATAGACACCAAAATAGGGTGGTGAAACCCCTAAAAATTTGCATTCCACTGATATTATAGTTGAATTTGGTTGTCTTTCCTGGTTTGGAATGGGTCTTAAGGCTTAGGGTTTCATTTTTTCTCATGTTCTAAGGTTTATGTGTATCTTAAACCCTCTTAAAAACCCTAAGTGTTAATCCTTTTTCCTACGTTCTAATTCGTTGTTGAAAGGTTTCTAGTTGTTCCTAGTCTCTTAAGTCATATCTTAAGCCATTGAATTCGTCTGGTTACCAACCCCTTGTGCCTAGTATTCTTGGTCATTGCCTATTGATTCATTATAAATATTGCTTCATATTATGCGGGTTGAAGGATTTTAATATTTTCCATATTCCTAAGTCCAGGTTTTAATATTTCGTCGTTGGTTTAAATTATTGGTTGTGAGTTATGTCCCTATCTCTCGTTGACCTAGTCGAGCCCCCTTTTTTAAGTCGCTAACATTATGCACATGCATATTTGAGCTTTTAATGTAAGTGATTGGATCATTTGATTTGATCCTAACTGTTCCCCGCTACCCCATTGAGTTTTAATTTTCATTAAAATATTCCAACAGGCTAGCGGGCGGGTGCCGCATGTCATTTCTTTCAGGCGGGGCCCATTATCATGTGAAGGCATTAAGCGCTAATCTATAATGGATCAACGATCGAAACACGAAGGCTCAGGTTAATCTAGACCATGCCCCACTAGCCCATAGGGGACCCACCTACATCTCCCATTCCTACGAGGGAAAGTGGGGAGGCGCCACATGGTGAGTTCTAAGCCATCAAGGAAGTATTGAAGGGCATGGAATATTTTTCTAAATTTTTCGGCATAATGTTAAATGGTGTTAAAAATTGAGCTACTAAAGAGTTTTTTTAAGGTGCATATTTAAAAGTGGACAATATTTTTTGATTGTGACCATTTATCATATCCAAAGGTTATGCACTAAGGATGAAGGCTCCAAAAGGTAAAATGCATATAAGTTGGAGGCACCAAATTTGATCTAGGTCATTCCTCACCTCCCCATTTTCATAAGCTGCACATGGTTTAAACCTAGAGGGAAAGTGGGCAGGTTGACAAAGCCATATTCAATGCTTTTGGAGATGGTGGAGCTCGCATGGTGACTGGGAAATAAATCCACATGGCGTATTTTGACTGGTTGATGGTGAGGGTTGTCTATATTTAGATTTTAAAACCTGTTTGACTTGATCGAGGCCATTTGTCAAGCCATCTCACTACAGAATCAATGATTGAAACTTAAAGTTTGAAATTGAGGTCAAGTAAGCTGTTTGGTTTGTGTGAGTGAACAGTAATGGTGGATATGACGTCGAGCTACCAATTTGATCTACTTTAAAGCTATTAAAATTTGTTTTAAATCATAATTATAATTTTTTAAAGCATTCAACACACCTAACAATTTCTCGCTCCAAATTTCAAGCTCATTTTGCATCTAGAATCAGGGTTGTCTAAGCTTTTGCAAAACCGTAAGTTAAATCGATACACTACTTTTCAATTATTTAAAAAAAATTATTGAACTTGCATCACTCTATCTTTTTGTCAATAGAGTTTCTGGTTTATTGAATTTCTTTTAAGGTTTGACGTTCAATTTGAATGATTAGCTTGTTTAGTCTTGCTATTGCTTTGTGTCAATCTCTTGTCCTAGATATAAGCTCACATTTTCTCTAAAGAAAACCCTAGCTTACAAAAAACCCTATAACTATGGCACCTCCACGAGCCCAAACCTTTGAAGAGAAGAAAAGAACTCTTTACTAGGACCTGGTTGACAAATTAAAACCCTCAATATTCGATAAACCTTGAAGGGTCAGTTGTTATACCGAGGTAATCAAATTGTAAATGGGCTCATTGTCAAGAAATGCACTATCAAAGATGCTACATTACTCTACACTGGATGGGAATAGTTCAACTATTGGTTTGACAACTGAAATTGTGGCATCCCTATTGGTAACCCCTAGAGATTGGACATGGGAAAATTGGTTGTGTCGACTATGTACATGGATGTTGATCTTCTCAGATTAGTGGCAACAAACTATGACCCAATTTCTAGAATTGTAAGGACCTGGGTAAAGGCGCAAACCTGTGTCACACTTTCAGCCAAATAAATAGTTTTGAGTGAACAATTTTTGGTCGGAAAAGTTTTGGTTGAGTAGGTTTTGGCTGAAACCATGTGGCGTATACATGGTACACAAGGATTTGGCTGAAACCAAAAAAATAATTTTTCCCTTCGAAACTTTGAATTTGGTCTTCAAATTGGCTTATTTTATGTGTGGGGTTTCTATCGAAAGGGTTTTGGCCAAAACCCTTTCTATAGAAACCCTTTCGACTGAAACTGTCTAGTTGTCATCCTAGTTGGTAGCCAACTCAGCTTTGTTTTAGAATTTTTTGAAACTTTCAATTTTAACTAAGTATTTCTCTAGTCAGAATATTTTTTCTGCAAAAACGAAAAATACCCTTTTGTAGAGCTCAGAGTGGGGAATCCAAATATGTAATTTTTAAAATATTTTGATTAGTTTTAATATATTTAATTTTTAAAATAATGCAATTAGGTTGTTAAAATTAAAAAAGAGGCTGATTAGAAGTTAAAAAAATATAGTAAAACATATTATAATTTAAAAAAAATTATATGGGGCATAAGACGAGAGAGTCTTCTTCAAAAGGGTATAATTTGTTTTTTGAAAATGGTTAAATTTTTTGAAAATAGTTGACAACTCGTGAAAATTGTCAAATTCTGACAAGTTTGAATTTAAAACGTTATTACGATACAAATATATATCAAAATTTGATTTATTTTCCATGCACAAGATATTGAATTACCTATTTGGAGAAAAAAAATTAGGGAGAAATAAAGTTTTTTCAATTTGTTTCTTGACGGCCCGTGAAGTCACATTTTTCTCAAATTTTCAACATTCTAAAATCTATCCTTAAATTGATAAAAACATAATGAAAACAATTTTTTTAAAAATTTGAAAAATTATTGGAATAAACTTCATCAAAAGTTCTACATTTCATTTTTTACACCATTTTGAAATTCAGAACATGAAGACCACTTTTATGTGATCGAAGTTCATAATTTTTTTTGCCGTTGGCCGATTCCTTTATAAAGTGTGACACATGTTTTTTCTTTTACCCACCTATGATGGCATAGAAATGGTTAAGGTTACCAGGGATGAAATTTCTGAGGTCTTCAATCTAACTGAGTGGAGTGAAGATATGGTAAAGATTGATAAGGTACTCAGAGTTGAGTATGAGAAAGTAAGACATGCCTTCAAGATCTCAGTATTTCAAAATTTCTTGGCATCTATTAAAGGTTAGGGGAGGATACTTTTGGGCCCATCAAATAAAAATTTGTTCTCTATCAACTACTTTTTGACATATTTTCTAAATACTTTCTATTCCTTATACTAAATCTTAGGGGATGACCCAACTACAAGTATGCCCATGGCTGAAATATATATGTTTGCTCACATCCAACATCCTACATGCAACACACTTTATGAATTTGGGTCATACTTGACTGAAAAGGGCCTGGTTGCACTAAAAAATGGTGAATATGGGGTAAGGTTCTATTGGTATTATTTATTCATGCATATGTTGCTATATAAGGGATCAAGTTATTTTGGAAAGGATATGCCATTAGACATGGAGGGTGATATTGATCTACCTGTCCAATACTGGGCCACACTCCTAGATAGAAATGATAACCAATCTAGTTTTGTGGTGTTTCAGAATGTATTTGCTTCTAAACTGAGAAGGGTGTTAATTTTTAATATGCCAAGAATCCCTATAGCTTTGCATGACTTCTTGAGGCCTAAAGACAGGAGGCCAGACTTGAACATTCATCACAATTAGGGAGACATTATTCCCTACCCAAGCTACACAATTTTAAGGGTGTATGGCACAAGTGTTTCACCTCACATAATTCAAAGATATGTGCCACTAAGAGTGATTTGAGAGGCGATGTGGGATTTGGGAGATACAGAGGATAATCATTTGAAGGATCAGAGGAAGGGAAATGTTTTCTCTACATACACTATTTTCTCAGAATTTTTCATGAAGGATGGAGGATGGAGAAATATTTTTGATGTCCTCAAGCCATATGAGATGAAGATGGTCAGACCAAGGAATCATGATCCCGAGGGATTCATGGTAGGGCTAAAGGAAAGAATCAGAAGCTCTAAGTTCATCCATAACTTTTATTTTCCTGAGGATGTGATAAGGAAATTTTTTGACATTCAAAAGAAGCATGATAGGAAGATGAAATGGATTTCTTTCAATACATTATAGTAATAAATGTGATCCAAATATTAATAATTTACTACTCTTGGAGATATTAAAGATGTAATCTAGAGGATTGAATATGTATTTCAAAATTTTGAGCAAATAGTTCGATAGTTGAATGAAGAAAGGATAGTTCAAGACAAGGGGGAAGCTATGGTAGGAGAGAAACAAGTTATGGGAAAGGCCCCTATGATGGAGAATAGACCAACCTACCAACCCCCAAAAAGAACACTAGTATTCACAAGGAGGAAACACATGGTGAAGGAAAAGCAAGTAGTTCCCACCTCTTCTCAATAAGAGGAACCAAGAATCCCTTCACCAACAAATGAAATGCCACCATTTCCTCCCCCAAGGTCATTTGGTCTTGTAATTATTGAGGTTGATTCACCACAAAAGGGTATCATCACCACCAAGGCAACCACCTCCTAAGAGACAAAAACTAGAATCCAGTGGCTTGGTTGACTATGCTAAGGATTTTGAAAATGAAATACTTGTTACTGAGGAAGAGATGAGTCCCCCTAGGGAGATGGTACCATAATAAATGGGCTTGAGACTACATAAGATTGACCTCACTGGCATGAATAATACTGATGATGTCAGGGAAGAGGCTTGCAAATAGTTCATGGATGATGACTCATTTGTCAAGTCCTCTTCTTTTATGGAATTTCCTTGGAGATCTAAGAAGGATGAATATGTTAACAATATTTCCAAGAAGAGGAGCCTAAACCCAGAACTACCTGATGGGGTTATATAGGCTCAAGTTATGAAAGAAATGAAAGACAACTTCCAAGGAGTAACAACTCAAGAAGGTAGAGAATTAGTAATAAAAATTGGTCTCCTCTTGCTACCAGAGTGGGACCTAGCCTCTACCATAGCTTTTGAAATAGTGAGGAAGTATGATAGGCCATTATACAAATCTGAAGAAGCAACAATTACATTGCAAGGGTCTTCCTTTAGTGAGCAATGGGATAGATTGGCAATCTAGGCCCTAGCTCCAAACACAAAAAAGCCAAAAGTTGTAGAGCCATCTACAAATTATAGAGGAGGGTTAATCATAAAGAGGGTATCCAATACCTTTGCAATTGAAGCAACCACCATGTCTATAAATGTTTCCCAATTCACAAAGGGCACGATGGAATCAGTAACTATAGAGAAAGATAAATTCAAAAAAATGTACAATTATTTGCTGGTTGAGTATGGCAAAGGCCAAAAAAGGATTATGGAGTTGCAAATAGAAATTACACTATTACAAGAAAAGATGAAAAATATGAAAAACAATGTGCCAATGCAAACATACTTTGCCTCTCCTTCTTCACCACAAGCACATACACCTTCTGCTCCAATTCCTCCCATAGATACTTCATTAGCAATTGTGCCTTATAATATGGGAAATGTTCCCATACTATTTGAGGAACCAAGAACTTTAGGTGCACAATAGTCAAAGGCAGTCAAAAAGGAAGACTTGCTTGAAAATTTGAAAATATATGAAGGAAGATGCAAACAACAGGGCAGATTGATCCTTACAAGCAATCTGAAAATTGTAACGTCAGTGTTGGAGCATCTGAATAGGGGAATTGAAAAGAGGTTGATTAGCATCCATGCTAATTACTCCTCCATGTTTGATGTTGTCAATAATTTTGATAAGGAAAAGGAAGTGGTTATCCCAATCATGGAGAAGTGGATTCAAAGGCACCAAGATCTAAGGTGCATGGTTGTGGGATCTAAGAATGATGTTAATAAGCTAGACAATATTTAGCATACCATTAGGCTTTTAAGTGGAATCTAGGAATTCTAGGGAAAGATTGAGCCTCTAGAGGCAAGAATAAGGGAACTAGTCAGGGGATTTGATGAGATTAATTTTGGTCTTCTCCCTATCATCGTAAATGAAGATTGTGAGATTAAGTCCCTGTAGGATTGGAATGAGAAAGCAAATGAGGTGATTAAAACTCAAGCAACCATAATCTATGAAGGTGTTGATATGAGGATACTAAAGAGTAGTATGGATATGCTTACCCAAGTAGGGATTTCCTTGGAGGAGTTTGACAAAGAATCCAACCAAGTGGTGACCAAATATGCTCCATACAGAGAAAATGTTGATAGTGTCATTGGTTTCAATTGGCCTTTGAAAGAAGATTTTTATTCATGGAAAGACAAATATATTGATGTCTTGGAGGATTAAGCTATTCTTGTAAGGAGGTTAGTTAAATTTTGGTCTTAGTTCTACAACAATGGAGAGTAATAATAGGGAAAATACAATACATGGCCTGCAACTAATACTGATTAGGCCTTTGATAAAGTAATGGTAAAATTTTTTATTCTCTCCAATTTGAAATTGATGACAAGGATGGAGATGTGGAGGCACTTTATTTTCTTCCCCTTTCTTCATTTTATGATTTTCTTGATCGAAGCTTGTAGTACGTGGACAAAATTTTGGAAGCACGTGGATAAAATGCTACAACAACTTCAAGGTGCCTTTTGAAAGGTGGGACAAATCTTCATGAACAAATGCAATTTGTTTTTTGACCCACGTGATGTTTTCCCTCCTTGAGTTGCAAATATAACTGCATTAGGGAATATTTTTGTAATGATCCAATAGGATTTAAACATGTGTACATTTTGGCTTGAGGCTTTTTTTCTCCTTTATTTCTATAAGAAGGAATTCACAACCAAATGTACAAGTTGTTGATTGATCACAAAGCAAGTTTTGTAATGAAAATACAAAGAATAGTTTAAGGTTTTTTCTTAGGTTTTTTGAGTCTAGTTTATATGCAAATGTAATTTTCAATAAGAGTACTAGGAATTGAATATAGAAATTATGCAAATTCAAAGTCATTTCTCTCCTGGTGTATTCATTACTTGAGCTATTAATAAAATGATCAAGGATTTTTTTATTGGTCTTCTTTGTTATCCAATGATGTATGCCTATTGTCTTGGTTCTAATTCAAAGAATTAATAAGTACCTGGATAGGGTTATAGGTTCATGCGATTTGAGTATTTAAAGATATTTATAAGAAGTTCTAGCTTAGGATATAATGATACGACATTGTAATACAGTGTTGTCAAATATTTATGATGCTAAGTGTTTATCTGTTATCCAATTATATATGTGTCGAGATTGAATTCATTTCCTAGGTTAAGGCACTAGTTTGGGTTTTGTATTCATGATAAATTTTCTTGATCGTTCAACAAAAAATAAAATTCATAATAAAACTTCTATTGAGTTGTAATTGTTATTATTTCATGTTAATTTTTTTCATTCTCATGCTCTAAATGTTGAGTGTTGTAAAAGAGTAGCCATATTCTTAAAATATTTCATTTATTGAGATACTATATGAGAATTCATATTTTATTTACAATGTACTTGGTCATTAAGTGTAGAGGTCTTTAAGTACATTGTGGGATCACCCTCCCGGGTCTTGTAGAGCCCGAAGGGTAGGAGGAAATAATTTTTTCTTTTACTCGTTTGTTGGCCAATCCCTTCAGGTTGCTAAGAATTGGAAGTGGCAATTTCATAGGGAACTTTGAAGATCAGCTTGGTTCTTAAAAAACAAGCAATAGATTGGTGACTCTACTAGGGAAGATGTTGTAAAAATATTCATATCCCGGTATGCTTTGTCCAAGCATTACAATTAGAGTCACATATATTTTAAATGGGGTTTAAATTTTTGCAAATATTAGTCAAATTCTCCCACCATTTATCATTTTGAGGTTACTTTCATAATTTCCTATCAAGTAATTTTGTTTCCCTACAAATATTCCACTTAGAGTATTGAGGGTTGGCTTAGGAGTTCTCTGTGTTTGAAAATCCTTGTAATACTTTGAAGATCCATATACTTGTTATCATTATTTACAATTCCGAATCATTTTGGGTGGAACTCTGAAGTCTCTACACCAATGTGCATTATTTGAAGAAATTAAGAAAGTATTGGAGAAGAAGAATTGCGAAAGAAAGATGAGGAAAACTAGAGCTCACATGAAGAAGCATCTGGAGGAAAATTTGGAAGGTGAGCTTCAAAAGACTCCCAATCAGTCATGGATATAAAAGGATGAAAATACAAGTAAGTGTACTCCACATCTTGTCCCTGGATCAACTAAATATCCTTCAAGAAATCATAGTAGTAGTCATGAAAGCCTACAAAAAAATTTAGAATTGGATTATGAGGATGAAGAAGATTGCACTAATAAGAATGTTTTAAGTATTAGTAGATCTAGACCCAAACAAAGTAGAAGTAGAAGTAGGAGCCATCATCATAATATTCTTGCTTCTAATGTTACTGCTAGCAGCATTCTCCCTCACAAATCAAATGGATACTCTCCTTTGCCACTTGATTTGTTGACTGGATCTACTGATGATACCCAGAACCTTATAGATCTAGCACAATCCTTAGATTTAGAGATCACTCTCCTAGATCTTGAGGAATTTTTTGGAGATATTAATGCTCTCAAAAGAGAGGTTAAGATCCAAGATGAGATAATAAGAACCAAGTAAAAGGAAAGAGAGGATAAAATTAGAAATACCATGATTGAAAGAGATACATTGATAAGACAATTGGATCAGATGAAATTCCTGAACCAACAAGAACCTAAACCTATTACCATAGGTCTTGTTGTACGTGAAATTATTTACAAGAAGATTCAACCCGACCTTGTAAAAGATACCAATACCACTACCCAAACTAAGTCCACAGTCACTAGCACTATTGCTCCACACCCTATAGCTAATGCATCCAACCCACCAGTTGATAAGGGCAAACAAACTATGAAATACTTGGTTATCATTGAAAAATCCACATCCCCAAATCCTCCTCTACCCCCTAAATCTGAATCTACTGAAGATCAATTGAGGAAGGAGAATGAGAATTTGAAAAAGGAATTAGAGAAGATGAAAATTATGGCAACTAATTTTGAGATGAAAATGAAGATAGATTTCTTATAGAATTCATGCTTAGCAAGTGATGTCATAGCATCCAGTTCACAAGATCCTTCCCATTCCACAATAAATCCTACATCCACAATTGATGAGAATTCTTTTGGTAATATAGATAAATCCACCCACAATTCCAAATCTTTGAACAAAAGTAGTAATGATTGTACCCACAATTAGTTTACTAATAGAAACATGGATCATAATGGAGGAGGTGGAGTAGCTAGCAGAAGTAATGAAGACATAGAGAATCAATTTCATAGGAAGCCTATGTAGTTGGAAAGGTATTGGCAGTTATGCTTTGATGGGATTCCCGAATGACCAAATCCCATTGACAATGATATTAGGGTTGTGTTGAGAAAGTTTACTAGAAATAATGCAATATCCAAGGAGGATCACTTGAGGGATTCCCAATCTTCTTGATGATTATAAAGTATAACATGAGGATGTGGTTATGAAATTGTTCATGCAGTCATTGATAGAGGATTCTAGGGATTGGTATAGAGGTTTTTTGAATGGTAGCATTGGCTTATGGGATGAATTTAAGAGAGTTTTTAGAGAAAAATATGGAGATAAAACAAACCCTATTTTTATGCTTAATGAATTCAATAATATCACTAAAGGATAGAATGAGATGGTGTCTTATTTTAACATCAAATCTCAGAAGGATATGACTTGGTTACCACCAAATTAGATGTTGAATGATCAAGTGTGCCTCATCACTTATTGTAATGCATTTGATGCTAAGATGGCTTACCGCCTGAGAGATAAAGACCCTCAAACTTTGAGGGATGCATTAAAAATCTCTCTACACATTGAAAGTAATAGAAGAGATTTAGGCAAGGTGGGAAGGAGAGATGATGTAAAAATCTTGAAGAATCCCAAGGATAAACAAGAAAAGGCCTCTGGCTCAAATCCTAGTTATGATGAGAGATGGGATAAAGTGATGAGCACCCTCAAAGATATCAAATATACTGTTGCAAAAAATGAAAAGGGGCTTGGAAATGACAAACAATAGTTCCAAAAGAATGAAAAGTCCCTAAGGCTCCAGAACTATCCTTACAAAAACAATTGGAAAAATGGAAAGTGAATTCACAATAATCAGAAAAATACAAAAGATTAGGTCACACCTAATCCTTTGAAAAAACACTCTAAAAATTTCACCGATGAAGCTCCTTGGTGCATGGTTTTTCAATTGCCCCATTCTCCTCACCAGTGTGTAGTTGGATAATTGGTGGAAGTTGAGAAAGGTGGGCCAAAATATTATGATCAGTCTCATGATTATGAGTAGTTCTGATTTTTCTAATAATGAATGCTCATCTGATGAGGAGTCTCATGAACTTGATGTGGACAACCAAAGTAAAAGGGCCAATGTGTATCACCAACAAGTTATCCCTAATAAGGAAAATGATGATGATCATGAGGTGTGCACATTGGAAACATCTGAGGACAATGAGAATTTAAGAAGACCCTCAAATGAGGAAATTGCAAAATTAACAGTAGCTCTAGCGAGATAGGCAAGAAGTTCCTACCACCCGAGAAATAGAATGATGGGTGTTGACCAAGGCAAGACTGGTAGCCTTTCCATCAAAGAGAAAAATGAAAAAGGAAAAGAATCGAAGGTTGATAATAAAGTGGATGGAGCCAAAGCCAAAGAAGGGAAGGGAGACAAAATTTGGGCAAAGAAGGTTGAGAAACCAAAGGTTGTGAAGGTGAAAACACAAAAGAAAAGTCTTGATCCTGCAAAGAAGGATACCAATCCTAAAGTTGAAACAAAAGGTGATCAATAGAAGGAGAGAAACAATGAACAAGGTATTATACCAAGTGATCTACCTAAATATACTCCTATTGATATGTTTCAATTACTTTCTCAGGTAAAGGTTTTTGTCCCCTTGCTTGAAATGATGAGAATTGATGAGCATAAACAAAAGGAAATAACCCTTATCAATGGTGCTACTACACCTTGTATTGAATTAGTGGTGTCTACTCTACCCACAGAGAGTGGAAAAGAAGGGAAAGGAAAGGAGGTTGAGGGAAAAATTACTAAAATCCCTCACATTTATCTAGGAAATTCAATAATCACCTATCCTGGTAATATAAATCCATTTTTTTTAACTCTAATTGTTGATGGAAAATTCTTGATGAATTGTATGATTGACTCAGGAGCATCTAATAATATTATGCTAGTTAATATTATGGAGGCGATGGGATTGAAAATTGATAGTGCCCATGGAAAATGCTATGCTATGGATTCTAGCAAAGTGCCTGTGATTGGTGTGATTTATAAACTCCTATATAGATTAGCTACATTCCTAGAGAAAGAAATCAAAATGAGCGTGATAGTGGTAGAAATTCCACCAAATTATGGAATGTTGTTGTCAAGAAGATGGAGTGCCTCCATGGGGGGTAGTATGCAATGTAATGTATCTTTTGCCAGTTTCCCAATTGATGGAAAAGATATAAAACTGGTTAGAGAACCAAGAGTTCCACACATAATTGAACATGTTCTTGAAGATGATACAATTCACTTTGTTGATAATGACATCAATGAATTCAAGATAGAAGAGTTACCAAGGGAAAATGACAGGCAACCTGCACCTATTGAAAAATTGCTTACAAATTTATTTGATAATGATGATCTTTTGACCATGTATTTTGATGGTGCAAGCTCCAAGGAGGGATCGGGTGCAGGGATATTATAGGATTCACCCAGTGGTAATACATTCAAGTTTTATTTCCCTTTGTCCTTTGTCTATACAAACAATGCCTAGCAGAATATGAGGCCTTGTTGTTGGGGTTGAGGTTTGCAAAAAAACATGGGATAAAGAAGTTGAAAGTAATTGGTAATTCAAAATTGGTGATATCCTAGGTTAGATCCATATTTGCATCAAAGAATAAGAGATTGAAGCAATACATGAATGCCTTTTGGGATTCCATTGAACAATTTGATGCATTTGGAATTGATTGGATGGAAAGAGGCCAAAATAGAGTGGCAAATTTTCTAGCAAATATTGCACTCAGGCCCGATGATATAAATTTTGTTGGTATCTCCAAAGTAGAGGTACAAACAAGGCCTTTAGTCCTCAACAATATACAAAATTGGCAAGTCTTCAATGATGATGAAGATATTTTAAGATTTTTGAAATGTGTAGATGAGTATGAAAGTCAAGAGATTGATATTAGAGATTTTGGTGAGACTATGGATGGTAAGGACACAATTTTTGGTAATGAAGTTATTCAGTTGAAGACTAATAAAATCCCTAAAGGCCTTGTAGCCATAGAACGAGTCTTTGACAACCAAGATAAAAAAAATGCCAAAATAGTTGTTACCCATCTGGAGGATTTAGAAGAGGTGAACTTAGGAACTAAGAATGCTCCTAAGAAGGTTTATGTGGGAAAGAAGATGAACCCCAAATTAAATAAATGTTGATTGATTTGATGAGGAAGTAAAATCATGTATTTTCTTGGTCCTATGATGATTTGAAGGCATATAGGGAGGAATTGTTTCAGCATGAAATTCCTCTAAAGGTTGATGCCAAGCCCTTGAGACAAAAGAAAAGACCCATCAATTCCACCTTAGCACCAAAAATGAAAGAAGAGCTAGTGAAGCTAAGGGATGCTGGCATAATCAAGCCTATTAGGCACTCATCTTGGGTGTCTAATCTAGTGCCAGTTAGAAAAAAGAATGGGGAGATCAAATTATGTGTTGACTTCAGGAATCTCAATGTATCCTCATTGAAGGATAACTATCCATTGCCTAATATGGAAGCTATGTTGTAGAAGGTGATTGGTGGTAAGCTCTTATCCATGGTGGATGGTTTTTTCTGGATACAACTTGTTGCAAGTATGAATGTGTTTGGTGGTATTGTCATTAATGTTTTCATTGATTTCAACATAGTTCAGAGTGTTTGTAGGTGGTACATGTATAGTTGAGATACTGTGGAAGTGTTGAGAGTACATAGAGCTATATTTATGGTGTTGAAGATGTGCTGATGTCAACTGCTTTTGAGAAAATTAACAATAATAAAGATAGTGTCATGTGTGTGTTCTCAGTGTGCTCCAATAATGTGCTCTACATTTCTTCTATGTTGATCCTTTTCCTATGTGGATTTGTATTGTTGTTTATGGGCTTCATTGGATAATATATCCTAAGTTTTAGCTTCTAGGTTGATGGAGATTGAAAGATGTGTTCACTGGTATGTGAACCAATTTGGTAGAACTATTTATATGTGGACTGGGAGAGATGTCTCTGCTCCACAATCTTTTGGTGGTTTTTCTGAGATCTTATGGATCTGGAAGAAGGTTAGGATTGATGTTCTCTACGTTTTGGAAAATGTGCTTGTGGTTTGGTGCTCTGAAATGATTGTTATAGAGTTATTATGTGTGTTTGCATGATCTGATTGGACTTTTGAAGAGAGTTAAGTTTATGGAAGTTGTTGTAGTTATTATGGAAGTATCTAAAGGTTTCTATAAAGTGTTCCAATTTCTGGTGAAGTGTGTTGTGTGATCCATGTGTGATCATCATGTTGTGGATGCACGTAATTCAAAGTTCATTGGTGTTTTCATTAGGTTTGGCTGACTCGGTGTCTACATGTTACATGGAGATTAAGCATCTATTAAGGAAGTGTGTAATTGATCCAAGATGTTTTTTGGGTCCTAATTAAGTTTGTGTGTGGTCTACTCTCATTCTTATCCACTGTAGGAATGTTGAGTTGTAGACCTAATTTGAATTTTTAAAAAGAAGAATATGTAGCCAACTTTGAGAATGTTTCTAAGGTTGAAGTTGGTATAAATTCAAGTCAAGATTTTGTGAATTAGATGTATGGAATGAGTTTGTGAAAGTGCGAAAAGAAGAGTGTGCGAAAGTGAATTAAGGCAGCAGTACTTTGATGTGTTAGATTCTTGAAAGTAGTAAGCTGATGATGTCTGCAATCCTTTGATCAAGCTATGAATGTGTGGAACCTGTTGTTGTTGATTTTCTATTGTATTTATTTTTTTGTAGGCAGTGAGCCTCCTTCTGGATAGTGAGTTCTATCTATAGGTAGTCAGCCTTTGTATTTGGATAGTGAGTCATTTTTGGGTAGTGAGTCCTCTAGTAGTGAGCCTTTATATCAGGTATTGAATTACTATTATATTGTGAGCTAATCCTCATCGTGGTTTTTCCCTCATTGGATTTTCCATGTAAATATGGTGTCTTTGGTGTTTTCTTTCTATTATCTACATTTCATGTTTATACTTAATAACAGATTAAAGTTAATGTGGAATTGATTAAGGTCAGAAGTAAAAGTAATTTGGTACAAATAATTCACTCCCCTTCTTAGTTGTCTTGTGCATTTCAACAATTGGTATCAGAGCTTTGGTTCCTTGGAGAAGAGCTTAACCGCTTGAGTTAGATTAGATGGTGCACAAGTTATAAATCCCTATTTTTTATGGAGCTGACTACAGTGATTGGAAAGAGAAAATGAGATGTTACCTGATCTCTCTTGGTTTCAAGACTTGGAAAGCTATTGAGACAAAGTATGTTGAATTGGCTAGTGGTCTTTCTTCTGTAGATGTGATTTCTCACTATGAGGAGAATGAAAAAGAAAGGTATTCTATCTTTAGTGCCTTATCTAGAACTAAATGGATAAAATTTATCTCTTTAGGCACTGCTTATGAAGTATGGGAAAAGTTGAAAGATATTTATGAAGGAAATGATAGAGTCAAATTGTCAAGGAAGCTTACAACAAAGTGCTGATTTGAGAACTTGAAAATGGAAGAAGGTGAAGAAATTGAAAGCTACTATAAGAGAGTTGAAATTACAACAAATGAAATAAAAAATCAAGGTGGTACCATGATAGATGAAGATGTAATAGAGAAAATATTGATGACCCTACCAGAGTGTTAGAGTGACAAGGTCTATGCTATTGAAGAATCATATGATCCGAAGACATTTAATAAAGAATAGTTATTTGGCACCTTGACTACATTTGAGATGAGGAATTTTGGAAGAGAAATGGAGAAAGTTGAAAAAACTTTAAAGCAATGAAGATACAATATGACCTGAATAGTGATGTTTCAGAAGATTTGGAAGCAAAATTTACAAGGAAATTGAAGAAAGGTACCAGTAAGTACAAAGGTATGTTACCTTTTAAATGTTTTAGTTGTGGAAATATTGGCCACTATACATCAAGATGTCCAAATAGAGCTGCACATAAGAAGAACAAAGACAATAATTATAAAGGAAAAAAGGATAGGAAGTTCAAGAAATTATATTATGTTAGAGAAGATGCTGGAATTTTTTATGATGAATCTAATTTTGAGGATGATAAAGATGAATGCTTGTTTCTAGCATTGGAGAATAAATTTCTATCTGCTAACCATAGAAGATCTGCAAGGGAATCATTCCAGAGAATAAGGAGGATGAGATGTAAGATACTTTGGTTACAAAATTTCATACTAGACATGATGAAGATTATTGGGTAATTGATAGTGGATGTTCAAATCATATGACCGAAGACAAGAGTAAGTTTACTAAAATTGAAAAGTATGATGGAGGATTAGTTATGCTTGGAGATGATTCTGGTTCTAAGATTGTTGGAAAATGAAAAAATAGTCTTGATGGAAAACATAGTAATGATGATGTATATTATGTTAAGGGCTTAAGGAATAATATTTTGAGTATTAGAAAAATGTGTAGAAAAGGATTTAATATAGTGTTTCAGGATAACACTTGTGAGATCAGAAAAGGGTCTGGAATTGTGGTGGTTGTAGGAAGAAGAAATCATGGAAACATCTATCAGCTTAAGAGTGGTTATGGTCAGTGCTTTGTTTCTCAAGTTAATGAAAGTTGGTTGTGGCACCGAAGCATGGGATATGTAAAATTTGACAATATGATTAGGATCAGTTCAAGAGAAGTTGTTAGGGATCTACCTAGAATCACAAAGCCTACCAATTTTATTTGCATAAGTTGTCAGTTGGGAAAACAAACACAAAGTATTTTTAAAGGAAAATAAAAATCATCTACTGGAATTCTAGAATTGATTCATATAGACCTTTGTGGTCTTACAAGAATAGGAAGCCTGCATGGAGGTATTTTATGCTCTTGATTGATGATTACTCTAGAATGACATGGGTTACTTTTCTTAGAGAGAAAGCTCAATATCTAGATAGATTCAAAGTGTTCAAAGAAAGAGTAGAGAATGAAGTGAACCTGAGAATCAAATGTTTAAGATATAATAGAGGTGGAGAATTCACTTCTAGTGAGTTTAATGCATTTTTTGAAGAACATGGTATAAAGAGACATTATTCTGCCCCTAGAACCCCTGAACATAATGGAGTTGTGAAAAGGAAGAATCAAACTATTCAAGAGGCTGCAAGGACAATTATGAAAGAGGAAAATGTTCCTAATGTATATTGGAGAGAAGAAATCCACACTGTTGTTTACATTCTTAACATAGTTCAGATCAGAGGTAACATCACAAAGACTCCTTATGAACTATGAACTGGTAAGACTCCTACTGTTAAGTACTTTAAGGTGTTTGGAAGTAGATGTTACATTAAAAGAGATGATGAAAATCTTGGGAAGTTTGATGGAAGATGTGATGAAGGTATTTTTCTTGGATATTCAACTAACAACAAAACATATAGATGCTTCAATAAAAGACTGAGGAAAATAGTTGAAAGTGCAAATGTAGAGGTTGATGATGCTATACATAGTCCAATGGAAATAATTGAGGTTGAACTAGATGATCCTATTTGTAGACAAGTACAAGAAGAGGAAAAGGAAGAGGAAGAACAAAGTGAAGAAGAGGAGATTACATAACCTACTAAGACTCCTAAGTATGTACAAAAGAATCATCCAAAGGAACAAATTATTTGAGATATAAGTGAAGGTGTAAAGACAAGAAGCAAACTGATTGAGGTAAATTTGTGTTTACTTTCTAAGATAGAACCTAAGACTATGAGTGATTCATGCAAAGATGAGAGTTGGGTTAGAGAAATGAAAGAGGAACTACAACAAATAGAGAAGAATCATACATGGGAATTGGTTCCTAGACCTGTAAACAAGAATGTAATTGGTTCAAAATGGGTGTTCAAAAATAAGATCGACGAAGATGGTGAAGTTGTAAGAAATAAAGCAAGGCTTGTATGTAAAGGTTATTCACACTTTGAAGGAATATATTTTGAAGAGACATTTTCCCCGGTGGCAAGAATGAAGGCCATTCAGATGTTTTTGGCATTCTTTGCTTGTAAATATTTAAAAGTGTATCATATGGATGTTAGGTCTACGTTCCTAAAAGGAGAATTAGAAGAAGAGGTGTACATGGAGCAACCAAAAGGATTTCAGTTATCAGACAAACCAGACATGGTCTGCAAGTTGAAAATGGAATTGTATGGACTTAAACAGGCTCCTAGAGCATGGTATGCAAGGTTGGACATATATTTGACACAACAAGGATTCAAGAAAGGCTCCGCAGAAAAAAATCTCTATTTTAGAGTTGAAGGTAAAAGAATGTTGATAGTTGTGGTGTATGTTGATGATATTATCTTTGGAGGAAATGAAGGTATGTGCAAGAAATTTGCAGATGATATGAAAAAAGAGTTTTAGATGTCTATGATTGGTGAGTTGAATTTATTCCTTAGACTTTAAGTGAATCAAATTGATAAGGGCATATTCATTTTACAATCTAAGTATGTTAAAGAATTTTTGAAGAAGTTTGGAATGGATGACTCCAAACCAATCTATACCCCTATGGTAACTAGATGAAAACTAAGTAATGATGATGAATCTTCTAAAGTTGATTAGAGCATGTACATATCTATGATTGGCGGAATTCTATATCTTACTGCTACTAGACTAGATATCATGCATGTAGTATGTTTGGTTTCCAGATTCAAGCAGAACCTAAGGAAACACATGTTACAACTATGAAGAGGATATTTAGATATCTAAAAGGGACTTTGAGTTATGGCTTGTGGTATCCTAAGGATACTGATTTCACCCTGTATGCCTACACTGATGTAGATTGGGATGGTTGTGTATATGAATATAATAGTACTAGTGGTGGTGCATTATTTCTTGGAGGAAGATTGGTTTCATGGCTGAGAAAGAAACACGATTCAGTTTCTTTGTCCATTGTAGAAGTTGAGTATATTGCAGTAGCATCCTACTGTACATAGGTACTTTGGATGAAGCAAACATTGAAGGATATAGGTGTGATATGTGATGAGCCTATCCCTATATTTTGTGACAATACAAGTTCAATAAACATTTCAAAGAATTTGGTGATGCATTCCAAGAAAAAGCATATATCTATCAAATATCATTTCTTGAGGGAGAAGGTGTTGGAGAATGAAGTCAAGCTTGAATATGTATCTACTAAGGATCAGATTGTAAATATATTTACTAAGGCTCTTTCAAAGGATAATTTTGAGTATCTTTAGAAGAAGTTAGGGGTTACTGCCCCTCCTTCCTTGAACTAAGTGCACATGGAGGTGAATCAGCCCAGTTAATCTACAGATTATTCATTTTTCTAGACTAATGATTGAGGTGTACTCCTTAGGGGGAGTAGAGAGTATCATTGTCGCAGTATGAGATGTGGGTGCACTCCTAAGGGGTAGTGATCAGAGTGTTATATGGCATAAGTTTCATGCAAAAAATTTATTTGCCATTGATGTCAAAGGGGGAGAGAGTCATGTGAGAAGTTGAAAAGGAGAAGAGAGTGCAAAAATGTTGTGCATGTTGTTTAATTTGAGAAATAAAGGAAAGAATAAGAAGGAGAGTGTGTGTGCTATCTTTGATGGTTTTTCACATCATGTGTTGCCATCAATGACAAAGGGGGAGAATTTTGCAAGTATGAATGTGTTTGGTGGTGTTTTCATTAATGTTTTCATTGATGTCAACATACTTCAGAGTGTTTGCAGGTGGTAGATGTATTGTTGAGATACTGTGGAAGTGTTGAGAGTACATGGACCTATATTTATGGTGTGGAAGACATGTTGATGTCAAGTTCGTTTTGAGAAAATTAACAATAATGAAGACAGTGTTGTGTGTGTTATGAGTGTGCTCCTATAATGTGGTCTACATTTATTTTGTGTTGATCCTATGCTTGTGCAGATCTGTAGTATTGTTTATGGGATTGATTGGATAATATATCCCAAGTTTTAGCTTCTGGGTTGATGGAGATTGAAAGATGTGTGAATCGGTTTGGCAAAATTGTTTGTCTATGGACTAGGAGAGATTTCTTTGCTTCACAGTCTTCTGGCGATTTGTCTCAGATCTTGAGGATCTAGAAGAAGGTTAAGATTTCTATTATCTATGTTTTGGAAAATGTGCTTGTGGTTTGGTGCTTTGAAAGGCTTGTTCCAGAGCTACTGTGTGTGTTTGCAAGGTCTAGTTGGACTGTTGAAGAGAGTTTGGTGTATGGAAGTTATTGTAATTGCTGCGGATGTATCTAAAGGTTTCGAAGAAGTGTTCCATTTTTTGTTGAAGTGTTTTATGTCATCCATGTGTGATCATCTTGTTGTGGATGTGGGTACTTCATATTTCATTGGTGTTTTCATTAGGTTTGGTTGACCTGGTGTCTACACGTTACATGAAGATTAAGCATCAATTAAGGAAGCATGTGATTGATACAAGATGTTGTTTGGGTCTTATTTAAGTTTGTTTGTGGTTTTCTCTCATTATTATCCACCATGGGAATGTTGATTCATTGACCTAATTTGAATTTGTAAAAAGAAGAATATGTAGCCAACCTTGAGAATATCTCTAAGGTTGAAGTTGGTATAAAGGAAAGTCAAGATGTTGCGAATTAGATGTATGGCATGAGTGTGCAATACAAGTGCAAAAACTAGAGTATGTGAAAGTTAATTAAGGTAACAATACTTTGGTGTGTTAGATTCTTGAAAGCACTGAGTTGATGGTGTCTGCAATCCTTTGATCAAGATGAAAATGTGTGGAACCTGTTGTGGTGGATTTTCTATTGTATTTATTTGTCTGTAGGCATTGAGCCTCCTTTTGGATAATGAGTCATATATGTAGGTAGTGAGCCTTTGTATTTGGATAGTGAGTCCTTTTTGGGTAGTGAGCCCTCTACTAGTGAGGCTTTGTATCTGGTATTGCATTACTATTATATTGTGAATTAATCCTCACTATGGTTTTTCCCTCATTGGGTTTTCCACATAAATATGGTGTCTTTGGTGTTTTCTTTCTATTATATGCATTTCATGTTTATACTGAATAACAAATTAAAGTTAAAGTAGAATTGATTAAGGTCAAAAGTAATAGTAATTTGGTACAACTGATTCACCCCCCTCTCAGTTGTCTTGTGCATTTCAACACAACCAAGTTAAAGTGAAGGAGTCTGAGAAATATAAGATTGTATTTAACACTCTATGGGGCACCTACATCTATGTTAGAATGCCATTTGTCTTAAATAATGTAGGTGCTAATTTTCAAAGGCCTATGGATGTAGCCTTTTTTTATTTTATTGATTTGTTTTTGGTAATCTACCAAGATGTCTTGGTTGCATACTCCAAGAAAGAAGAAGCTCACTATATGCACTTGGAGAAGATTTTCATCAGGGCCCTTGAATATGGAATCTCACTCAATCCAAAGAAATATGCCTTTGGGGTCACTAAAGGAAAGTTGTTGGGACACACTGTGTCCAAGGAAGGAGTGAGAATTTACCCTGAGAGGGTAGCTACTATTGAAAAAATTCCATAGCCAAAGAAATTCAAGGGAATTCAATCATTCTTTGGGTAGATTAATTTTTTGAGAAAGTTTGTTACAAACTTTGTAGAGATCACCCACCCCATATCAAAGATGTTGAAGAAGGGTGAGAAAGTGGAGTGGACTAAATAGCCAAGCAACGATTTTCAAGCCATTAAGTAGGCAATCAAGGAGGACCTAGTTCTAAGGACCCCTAATTTTTTCAAGCCATTGGAAATATTCTCATTTGCATCATTCCACACTATTGTTGTAGTTCTGTTACAAAAGAATCAAGAGGGTTTTGAACAATCCATTGCATTTTTTAGAAAATCCCTTGAAGCTGCAAAACTGAAATATGATTTAATTGAGAAACAAGCATATGCATTGGTCAAAGCTGTAAATAACTTCATAACCTATCTTGTGGGAGCTACAGTTGTGGAATATTTTCTAAGTGCTACTGTTAAAGACATATTTACCCAACAAGAATTCATAGGGAGAATATGTAGGTGGATAAATAAAATACAAGAGTTTAACATTAAAATATAGATTACTAAGTTGGTAAGAGGTCAAGGATTAGCCAAGCTAATGGCTGAAGAAAATTTGTATGCCAATCAGATAAATCAAGAAGATTATTTTCATAGGTCACATCTTTTTTATATGCAAGATTGTGACTAGTATAAGAATGTTATCTATTACTTGCATAAGATGAAATGCCCTGAAGGATTGATATATAATTCAAAAAGGAATCTCAAGCTATAGGGCATCAAATATGTGATAATAAATGGTGAATTGTGGTGGAGAAATCTAGATGGTGTTATGTTAAAATGTGTTGATAATACTAAAGTTTCTGAGTTGCTAACTGAAATGCATAGTGGAGTGTGTGGTGGACATTATATGGCTAAGACCACTGCTCACAAGGTCTTGAGATATGTATTTTGGTCACCAACAGTCTTCAAGGATGCTCACAAACTTGTGAGAACATGTGATACATCTAAAAGTTTCTCTGGGAAACTTAAGTTCTCAGGTAATCTTCCACTTAGACTATTTGCAATCCAAGAACCATTCCAACAATGGGGCATTGATTTCATTGGAGAGATATCTAACAAGTCAAGTGGAGGACACTCTTGGATTCTTGTTGCTACGAATTACTTTACTAAATGGGTGGAAGAAATTCCAACAAAAAGACCAACAAGTAAGTGTTGGCATATGGATTGTAAGTGTTTTCATTGATGACAACCTAAGTCATGCATCCGATCTATAGTACAATTTTGGTTTTCCTTGACATAACAGAGTAAAGAACAGGGCATTTGATAAAAGGCACAAATGTTGATCTGAATACTTCACCAGACTATTATTTTGGGTTATGGATCTTTGAGGGAGGTTTGTTGATGTTTGATAATGATTATTTGTGAAGTATACTAATATGCATTCACTGGTAATCGATCTAGGAGATTGGGTGCACTTATCTATTGGTTATCTATGCTTAAAGTTTGACCCATCAAATATAGTAATCATGGATGTATAAGGAGTAATTAATTAAATATTTCCGTGCTCTATTATGTTTTGTCTAGGTCCTCTCTTTGTCTTAATGGATTTTGGAGGATGCACATAAAAAATTAGTGGTGGATCTGGCCAGCTATTGAGACAAACTTAATGTTTTATGAAGCTGACATACGAATGATCAAATCCTTGATAACATATATATATATGACACCAGCTCTATAATTTTGATAGTTTCATATATGGAAAAGTATGTAAAGGTAGAGAATATATGAAACATGAATATGGTGCAAAATTTAGCAGAGTAGTAGTGTAAATTTGTCTATGAGTGATGTGAAGAACAAAAAGGAGCAGTGCATAGCAGAGCGAAGTGCATAATCAAAAAGTAAATCCATAATCAAATCTATGAGCTTCACCGAAACTGTAACATGGCATGCATAGATGCTAATATCTCAGTTCACCCTTTAGATGGTTTTAATCTAAATTTTGTAAGACAACGAGCCTTCCCTTTTGAGAAGTGAGCTCTAGGCAGTGTGCCTAAATGCAAGTTCATTCCCTTTTGTAAAACTTTTATTTGAGTACTCAAATTGTGGATTAACCTCCACCGTTGTTTTTCCCCTAATAGGGTTTCCACGTAAAAATATTTGTGTTATGGTGCTATGAATTTTTCCTTTGAATTCTTGCATCTTTATTTTAATGTAATGACAGAATGGTTTAAGTTTAAGATTAATACAAGTTAAGATTTGTTGAACACTGATTCACCCCCCCTCCTCAATGTTCCCTTGAGTCCAACAATTGGTATCAGAGCTTCTCATTCATCAAAAGAAGTTTAGCAACTTGAGGTGGATCTTGGAATGTAATGGACTCTGGTAGTCTTTAGCAATAGGTTAAAGGAGAAATATGGCGAATGCAAAAGAATAAATGAAGAATTCATTTAGATGGAAAGTGAAGTGCTACAATCCAAAAACAATGAAGAAGAACTTGGTAAGAAGATTTTTATTCTCAGGAATAAACTTACTACTGCAAATGAGTAGAAAGAAAAGTTTAAGATCAGTTCAGTAAAGCTTGATGAGATGACTCAAGGATAGAAGAGTGCAAATGATAAGAGAGGTATTGGATATGAAAAAGGCAAAAGTTTTAGACCTGAACAAAAGAATTTCAGACAAAGAAACCTGATAAACAAAGGTGGAAGGTACCCGGTAAGACAACCTAATGCTCAAAAATTTAATGCATACTATTTTTTTGGCAATAAATTTAGCCACATGGATGCTCAGTGTATAAGTAATAAGAAATCAAGAGATTCATCATTTTCTGTTCAATTTTTCAAATGCAAAAAGGTTGGTCATAAATTAAATGAATGCAGAAATGTGTCAAACTACTCTGTCAATAGAAAGAAAGTTGAATGTTACACATGTGGAAGACTTGGACATATTTCTAATCAATGTAGATCAAGAGGAAATCAATGGAATGATTGGTTTGGAAAAGGAAATACTTTGTGTTATAATTGCAATAGATATGGTCACATTGCAAGATTCTGTAGAAACAAAACTATGGATAAAAGAGGTCCGGTATACAAAGGCAAAAATATAGAGGGAAATGACAAAGGAAAAGGAAAATTACTATAGATGAGATAAGATATGAGATGAAGAAGACATGGGTAAGGAAGAATGATTCTAATGCCAAAAATGGTTCTACACCGGAACTTGCTTCCGGTAAATCTTCCGATAATTGATTTCAAGCCACTAGCCTAGGAGGAGTTTTTCAAGAAAATATTTCCTCCCTTATCTATGGATGGCACCGAAACAAGAAGAATGGTCAAAAAGGTGTATTTATGATGTGGAAAGGTTTTGGAGAACTTTCAAAAGGAAATTCAGAGAATTCATAGGTCCACAAGAGAATTCTTCTCTTGTTGTGTGAGAAAATAGAGCACCCAAAAAACTTAGGGCAAATGCATTTATTGCACATATGCAAACTATAAAAGTCAAGTTGGAATTGTCATTTGTCACTTTGCATCGAAGAAGAAAAGAAGGAGAGCACTCAATGGAAGAATTTTGAAGTAGAGAAGTTTATTCATCGTCGAAACTCAAAATCTATCAGGTATTTTAATTGTCTTTAGAATCTTCATATAATTTTGTGTGCGGTTGTTAAACCTAAGTGCGAAGGAAAAATGGAACAAATCAAGAAGTCAATCATTTTAGACGAATATAATAGTGCAAAGATTAGTTCCATGAGAAATTTGTTATTACCCAATGAATTGAAGCAATTGAGTGAAGCCAAACATGGAAATTTGGATATTTGGAATGAGTTTTAGTGCTTTGAGTACGCAAAATTTGTCAAATTCATCTTGAGAAGATTATATGATGATATTTTAAATTTAGAAAAACCCTACATCATTTCAAAGGAGGTAATTGAGAATTTGAATAGATTATGAAAAGTTGGAGATATACCTAGGAAGAAATCTATTCAGAACAAGGAAGTTGAAACCCTAACCGAAATAATTGGAGATTAGAGGATGCTGATTATTGCGACAATCAAGAATCTTGTTATGAAATACATTGTGCATGGAATTTCATATAAAATCTTTTTCAGAAACCAAGAAGGAGCGACCTTGGCTGGCACAATTTATATTTCTCAGAAGATGATAATCAAAGGTCAAGACTTTGACCTGTGTGGGTTGATAAAGGATCAAGTAATGGAGAATGTGCAATTGAAAAAAGAAACAGGCTATCCTTTTAGGTTCGATACCTTGATCATATGCTTAGTAATGTATTTATTTATTTTTTTTTCAAAAGATTGACAATGTGGTATGGAAAGAAAACGAACCAGTAGGCAGACAAATTTACTCATATTCTAGGAGCTTGGCTGATTGGGATCCAGAATTTGGAAATATCTTTAAGAATGTGCTTGGAAAGTGTGGTTCAGTTCATATTTTTCTTTTGATAAGAACAACTGAAGTTGGTTCCTCTTCCGGTGGCATGGATAAAAGGTAGAAAAGAGAAAAAGAAGTTGTTGAATATAGCCCTCCAGAATGCAAAGTTCTCGAAATTGAGGGAAAAGGTAAAGAAAAGGAGATTTTGGATATTCCAGACAAAGAGTCTGATGAAGAAATTGAGAAAAAAGAATCAAAAATAGAAAAAACCAGTGAGGAAGAATATGATTTGTCAAAGGAAATGTTACAACAGCTTATTTAGGAAGAAGGTGGAATGCAAAAGTTTTCTAGGTTATGGTCTGTTAAACCATCATACAATCAAGATATGATCCTAAGTGAATTAAATCCTTATGTTGAGAATTGAAAAATCAAATTGGAAAGTTTATAGAACATTCTACCGGAGGAGATGACTGAATGCAGTAAATAATCAATGAGCTCTGGGAATAAAGACAAAGAAGAAGGTGAAGTTATTTCTTATTTGAAGGAGCAGTTCAAAATATCACTTACCAAATTGAAGAAGAAAATGAATGAGTTGAGGTAATTCATAAATTTAGCTAACAACATCTACAACTATTGCATCTGTAGGCCTGATGCAGTCTGTAATTACAAAGAGAAATTGGAACAGATTAAAACAGAGTTGAATGGTATTGGTAAAAGCTTTGACATGTTGCAGGATCGGGATGGCACCATCAAAAAAAGAATTCAGGAGTTACAGTTTGAACACACCAAAATCCAACTCACCAAGAACACACTTTTTGATACTTTTTGGAAGGTGAAGAATCAAACCGAATGCAGATTGGAGCAGATGGTGGAGATTCTAAGGAAAGGTGAGAAACTAGAAGAAGCAATTATAATTCCAGAATCTTTAACTGAAATTGTCAATAAAACATCCAAGAATAACAGTTTGATCATTATCATTGGGATATCAATAGATTCTTGGAAGAAATTCCTTTCGAAAATGAAGAAAAATCATAAGATAATTTTCTAAAGTTGCAGTCAATTTTTTTCAATTTTTTTGAAGTTTTGGTCTAAGGGGGAGAATTTTTGACATATATAATCAAGAGTTTTGAAGTTTTTGAAAACATGTTTTGTATTTTTGGCATATGGTTTCTATTGTTTGTCATTGATGTCAAAGGGGGAGAGAATGCAGTGAAAAATGCTTTATAAATCTTAGGAGGAGAAAGTGCAGCAAAGCTTGGCATCATACTTATAATGATTTTGACACTTAGTAATTTTTCACTAAGTGTTTCTATCAATTCCAAAGGGGGAGATCATTGGCATATGTCTTGTAATTATTTTCATTGATGGCAACCTAAATCATCCATCTGATCTATAGTACAATTTTGGTTTTCCCCAACAGAACAAAGTAAATAACAAGGCATCTGGTAAAAGGCACAAATGTTGACCTGAATACTGCACAAGACTATTATTTTGGGTTGTGAATCTTTGAGGGAGGTTTGTTGATGTTTGCTGATGCTTATTTGTGAATTATATTGATACAAATTCATTGGTATGTGATCTAGGAGATCCAATGCACTTATCTGTTGGTTATCTATGCTTAAAGGCCGAACTGTCAAATATAGTAATCGTGGATGTATAAGGAGTAATTAATTAAATGTTTCATGCTCTATTATGTTTTTCTTAGGTCATCTCTTTGTCTTAACCAAATTTGGAGGATGCACATAAATAATTAGTGGTGGATCTGGCTGACTATTGAGAAGAACTTAATGTTTTATGAAGCCGACATAAGAATGATCAAATCCTTGATAGCGGATATATATATGAGATCGGTTCTATCATTTTGATAGTGTCAGATGTGGAAAATTATGTAGAGGTAGTGAATATATGAAATGCAAATATGGTGAAAAATTCAGCAAAGTAGTAGTGCGGATTTTTCTATGAGTGATGTGAAGAACATAAAAGAGTAGAGCAGAGTAGAGCCAAGTGTAGAATTAGAAAGAAGATCCAGAATCAAATCTATGAGCTTCACTAGAACTATAACTTAGCATGAATAGATGCTACTATCTCAGTTCACTCTTCAGATGGTTTTAATCTAAATTTTGTAAGGAAGCGAGCCTTCCCTTTTGAGCAGTGAGCTCTAGGCAGTGTGCCTGAATACAAGTGCATTCCCTTTGTAATTTTTATTTGGGTACTCAAATTATGGATTAACCCCCACCGTGGTTTTTCCCCTAATAGGGTTTCCATGCAAAAATCTCTATGTTATGGTGCTATGAATGTTTCCTTTGAATGCTTCCATCTTTATTTTAATGTAATGACATAATGGTTTAAGTTTCAGAGTAATAAAATTTAATATTTGTTGAACACTGATTCACCCCCCCCTCTCAATGTTCCCTTGAGTCCAACAGTAAGGTTGTAATCAATTTCTTGATGGATAACATACTATCTAGATTTGGAGTACCTGAGAAAATTGTTTCAGACAATGCTATGTGCTTTAGGTCTAAAGAATTCACCAACTTTTGTTCTAAGCATGGGATTCAGGTATCCTATTCTTCACCATATCACCCATAGAGTAATGGTCAAGAAAAATAAAGCAACAAGAGCTTGATGAAGATCATCAAGATGATCATTGAGAAAAATAAACAAGCTTGGGATTCCAAGTTGAAACTAGCTTTGTGGGCAGACAGGGTGAAAGTTAAGAAAGCCATTGGTTATGCTCCACTTGATTTAGTCTATGGAATTGCAACCAGGTTACCTTGGAATAATCTTATGAAGATGTTATGGTTGTGTTTCTGATATGTGGTTGTCATTGATGTCAACAATATTAGCATTAATGTCTTTAAGACTATATATGTCAAGGATATTGAGAAAATTGTAATAAAATAAGTTGCAGGTTGTCTATGAAGTAGTGAAGTTTAGTACAATGGAATGTTCAGTATGTTGATGATCAGAAGTTGTTGATTAAAGGATTTTTTGTAGATAATATCTAGTTCATTCTCCAAAAGTTTTAGAGGTGCACATGAAGATTTGAGAAATTTATGAGTTTTTGTGTTCCTACAGTTATTTTGTTACTATAGCTAGTGTTCCTGAAAGAAGAGAATGTGATTCTGGTAATCTGAGTTTGTATGCTCCTACGGTTCTTATTGATGCTTCTAGATCATTCTCTATCTATGTTGCATGTCCACATTTATCACAGTGCTCATGATTGAATATTTTCTCTTTCATGTTCATGTTTTTCATGTTCATGGCCGACAGGGTGATTGAAGCATGTTGTGGATCTTCGAGGAATAATGCTTGAAGCTGTTTTGTGTTCAAGGATGTTATGTTAGGTCTTTATTATGTTGTGGCTGACTTTGGTTGGTGCGCATTGAGAATTATCCATGGATTGACCTGAAAATTTGTAAATGTTTTCATATTTTATTGTGTTGACATGAAGCAATTTAATTACTTGTTGCAGATATATATAAGTGATTGTTTATATCATTTTATGAATGTATGAAGTGAAGTGTGCAAGTGCTATGTGTGAATAAAGTTTAGATCATTCGAAGGTAGAGCAAAGTGTGAAGAAGAGTGAAGAAGAGTGAAGAAGTGTGAAGAAGTGTTCATGTGCTTAACCAAAACTATAATCAGGCATTAGAAAATGCTACTATGTCAGTTCAAATTCTTTAGATGGATTCAATCTAAATTTTTTTGTAAGACAATGAGTCTTCCTTTGTATTTGAGTAGTAAGCTCTAGGCAGTGTGCCTGAATGCAAGTGCATTCCTTATTGATTCTTCTTATACTTCTAATAGAGTATAAACTTGTGGATTAATCAACACCATGGTTTTTCCCCTAATAGGGTTTCCACGCAAAAATATCGGTGTTATGTGTGTTTCTAGTGTGTTGTTGATCTATTCTTTCATGGTTATTAATCAAATATGAGAATAAGGATTAACAAGTTTAATAAGTTTGAAATTCGGTGACAACTAATTCACCCCCCCTCTCAGTTTCCTGCCCTTGTGTTGCCAACAAATGTACAAGTTTATCCAGGAGTCTAATGAATATGTTTGTGATGAAATGCAACACAAAATTGATGTCTTCATGGAAGTGGACGAGATGAGAAGAGATGCCTAGAAAAAGAATGCTAAAGTATAATTGCAGGTCAAGAACCTATATGATAAGAAAACATCTCCAAGAAAGGTTCAAGTAGGAGACATGGTGTTGATGCGGAATGCCAGGTCTAAAGATAAGGGAAAACATGGGAAGTTTGATGCACTTTGGCTAGGCCCTTATCTAATCAACAATACCCATGGTGAAGATTCCTAGTTCTTAACTAGTGAACTTCTTGAATTGCTAGTACATGGATAATTCTTGAAGCCATATTTCTCTTGAAATATGTTCTTTTTGATGTACATTGTAAATTTTGTATTTTTTTTATATAGGTTTGGTTTGCTTTGGTTAGGACTAGTCTAGTTTGACTACCTTGTCTGAGTAGTTTCCTAGTTTTGGTTCTCTATATTGGTCTGATTCAACCTTGAGATTCTATGATCTCACTCTGTTGTGGAAGAACAAACATCCCTAATAGGATCCAATGGTGGAACTCCTCAATTTTTCTTGTGTTCCACTAATATTGTTGTTAAATTTGGCTATATTTCCTAGTTTGGAATGGGTCCTAGGCTTAGGGTTTCAATTTTTCTCATGTTCTAAGGTTTATGTGTATCTTAAACCCTCTTAAAAACCCTAAGTGTCAATCCTTTTTCTTGTGTTCTAATTCGCTATTGACTGGTTTCTACCTTTTCCTGGTCTCTTAAGTCATATCATAATCCATTGAATCCATCTGGTTACCATCCGCTTGTGCCTAGTATTCCTGGTTATTACCCATTGAATCATTATAAATATTGCTTCATATTATGCGGGTTCAAGTCTTTTAATATTTTCCATATTCCTAAGTCTGGGTTTTGATATTTTGTCGTTATTTTAAAGTCTTGGCTGTGAGTTATGTCCCCGTCTCTCGTTGACCTAGCCGAGCCCCATTTTTTAAGTTGCTAACATTGTGCACATGCAGATTTGAGATTTTAATGCAAGTAGTTGGATTGTTTGATTTGATCTTGACCATTCCCCACTCCCCCGTTGAGTTTTAATTTTCATTAAAATATTCCAATTGGTTGACGGGTGGGTGACACATGTAATTTATTTTAGGTGGGGCACATTACCATGTGAAGGGATTGAATGCTAAGCTATAATGGATCAATGGTCAAGATGAGAAGGCTCAAGTTAATCTTCACCATCCCTCGCTAGCCTATGAGGGACCCACCTGCATCTCTTGTCCCTCATAGGGGAAGCAGGGAGGCATCACATGGTGCATTCTAAGCCATCAAGGAAATATTGAAGGGCATGAAATACTTATGCAATTTTTTTGGAATAATGTTAAATGGTGTTAGCAACTAAGCTACTAAAGAGAATTTTTAAGGCACATGTTTAAAATTGGACAAGATTTTTTGATCGTGGCCGTTCATCAGATCCAAAGGTTATGCACTAAGTTGGAAGGATCCAAAAGGTAAAATGAATATAAGTTGGAGGAACTAGATTTGATCTGAGTCATTCTTTGCCTCCTTGTTGTCGTAAGTTGCACATGCTTTAAACCTAGAGGGGAAGTTGAGAAACTAACACATAGCCATTTTCAATGCTTGTGGAGATGGTGGAGCCCACAAGGTGACTTGGAAACAAATCCACATGGTGTATTTTGACTGGTTGATGGTGAGGGTTGTCTATAGTCAGAGTTTCAAACATGTTTGACTTGATCATCGCCATTTTCAAGCCATCTCACTACAGAATCAATGGATGGAATTTAAATTTTGAAACTAAGGTCAAGTGAGCCATTTTGATTGGTTGAGTTTTTGGTTTGTTGCATTTATTTCACAGTTTAACATTCAATTTGAATGATTAGCTTGTTTAGTATTGATATTTCTTTACATCAAACCCTTTCCATAGCTATAAGCTCACATTTTCTCTGAAGAAAACCCTAGCTTGCAAAAAACCCTATAACTATGGAACCTCCACGAGCCTAAACTTCTAAAGAGAAGAAAAGACCTTATTACCAGGACCTGGTTGACCATTTAAAACCCTCAATATCCAATAAACCAAGGGTCAGTTGTTATTCTGAAATTGTAAATGGTCTAATTGACAAGCAATACACTATCAAAGATGCCACATTACCCTACACTAGATAGGAAAAGTTCAACTATTGGTTTGGAAACCAAAAATGTGGCATCCCTATTGGTAACCCCTACAGATTGGACATGGGAAATTGGTTGTGTTGAGTGTGTACATGGATGTTGATATTCTCAGATAAGTGGTAACAAACTATGACTCGATTTATAGGATTGTAAGGACCTATGATGGTATATAAATGGTTAAGGTTACCAAGGATGAAATTGTTGAGGTCTTCAATCTAACTGACTGGAGTGAAGATATGGTAAAGGTTGATAAGAAGGTACTCAAAGATGAGTATGAGAAAGTAAGACATACCTTCAAGATCTCAGTATTGCAGAATTTCTTGGCATCTATTAAAGGTCAGGGGAGGATCATTTTGGGCCCATCAGATAAAGAATCATTCCCTATCAACTAATTTGTGACATATTTTCAAAAGACTTTCTATTCCTTATACCAAATCTTAGGGTATGACCCAACTAGAAGTATGTGTCTGAAATATATGTGGCTGCTCACATCCAACATCCTACATGCAACACACTTTATGAATTTGGGTCATACTTGGCTGAAAGGATTCATGAGGGCCTGGTTGCACTAAAAAATGGTGAATATGGGGTAAGGTTCTATTTGTATGCTTTATTCATACATATTTTGTTGTATAAGGGAGAAAGTTATTTTTTAAAGGATATGACATTAGATAGAAAGGTGGGTGATATGGATCTACCTGTCCAATTTTAGACCACACTCTTGGATAGGAGTGAAAACAAATCTAGTTTTGTGGTGTTTGAGAATGTCTTTGCCTCTAAACTAAGAAGGGTATTAATTTTGAATAAGCCAAGAATTCCTATAGATTTTCATGAATTCTTGAGGCTTAAATATAGAAGGCTCGACTTGAACATTGAGCATAATTAGGGAGAAATTATTCCCTACCCAAGCTACACAATTTTGAGGATGTATGGCACAAGTGTTGCACATCACATACTTCCAAGAGATGTTCCACTAAGAGTTGTCTTTCTAGAGGTGATGTGGAAGTTAGGAGATATAGAGAATAATCATTTGGAGTATTAGAGGAAGGGAACTCTTTTCCCTACATACACTATTTTCTCGGAATTTTTCATGAAGGATGGAGGATGGAGCAATATTATTGATGTAATAGAGCCATATGAGATGAAGAGGGCCATACCAAGGAATCATGATCCTGAGGTATTCATGGTAGGGCTAAAGTCAATAATCAAAATCTCTTAGTTCATCTGCAACTTTTATTTTCCTGCGGATGTAATGAATATTTTTGAATTTCAAAAGTAGGATGATAGGAAGATGAAATGGATTGCATTCAATAAATTAGAGGAGGAAATTCAAGAAAAATATCCACAATTTACTACTCTTGGAGATATTAAAGATGTAGTCCAAAGGATTGAGTATGTATTTCAGAATTTTGAGAAAATAGTTAGGAAGTTGAAAGAAGAAATGATAGTTTAGGAGAAGGGGAAAGCTATGGTAGGAGAGAAAAAAGATAGGATAAAGGCCCTTATGATAGAGGAGATACCAACCTACCAATCCCCAAAAAGAACACTAGTATTTACAAGGAGGAAACATAGGGTGAAGGAAAAGAAAGTAGTTCCCACCTCTTCTGAACAAGAGGAACCAAGAATCCCTTCATCGACACATGGAATTCCAACATTGTCTCTTCCAAGGTTAACTGGTCCTATAATTATTGAGGTTGATTCACCACAAAGGTTGTCATCACCGGCAAGGAAGCCACCTCCTAAGAGATAAAAAGAAGAATCAAGTGGCTTGGTGGACTATGCTAAGGATTTTGAAGATGAAATACTTGTTATTGAGGAAGAGATGCAGTAAGGTATTCCTTCTCCCCTTAGGGGAATGGTACCAAAAAAAATGGGCCTAATAATTAGCAAGGTAGACCTCATTGTCATGAATAACACTTATGGTGTTAGGGAAGAGGCTTGCAAATAGTTCATGGATGATAAATCATTTGTCAAGTCTTCTTCTTTTATGGAATTTTCTTGGAGAGGTAAGAAGAATGAATATGTTAACAATGTTTTGAAAAAGAGGAGCCTAAACCTAGAAATTCCTAATGGGGTTATATAGGCTCAATTTATGAAATAAATGAAAGAAAGCTTCCAAGGAATAACAACACAAGAAGGTAGAGAATTAGTAAGGAAAAGTGGTCTCCTCTTGCTACCAAAGTGGGACCTAGCCTCTACCATATATTTTGACATAGTGAGGAGGTATGACAAGCCATTATACATCTCTGAGGAAGAAGCAACAATTTCATTGCAATTTTTTTCCTTTAGTGAGCAGTGGGACTAATTAGCAATCTGGGCCCTAGCTCCAAACACCAAAAATCCAAAAGTTGCATAGCCATCTGAAGATTATAGAGGAGGGATAATCATAAAGAGGGTATCTGATACCTCTATAATTGAATTAGCCACCATATACAATTATTTCTTGGTTGAGTATGGAAAAAGCCAACAAAGGATTATGGAGTTGTAAACATAAATGGCATTGTTAAAATAAAAGATGCAAAATATGCAAAAAATTGTGCCAATGCAAAAAAACTCTACCTCTCCTTCTTCACCACAAGCATAAACACCATCTACCCCAATTCCTCCCACATACTTCATTAGCAATTGTGCCTTATAATATAGGAAATTTGCCCATAGTAGTTGAGGAACTAAGAACTTTAGGTGCACAATAGCTAGAGGAAATTAGCAAGACTTTCTTGAAAAATTGAAAATATATTAAGAAAGATGCAAACAATAGGGTAGATTGATCCTTACAAGCAATCTAAAAATTGTAACATTAGTGTTGGAGCATTTGAATAGGGGAATTGAAAAGAGGTTGATTAGAATCCATGCTAATTACTCCTTCATGTTTGATGTTGTCAAGAATTTTGATAAGCACAAGGAAGTGGTTATACCACTCATGGAGAAGGGGATTCTAAGGAACTAGGATCTAAGGCTTATGGTTGTGGGATCTAGGCATGACGTTAATAAGCTAGAAAATATTTAGCCTACCCTTAGGCTTGTAAGTGGAATCCAAGAATTCCAAGGAAATATTGAGCCTCTAGAGGCAAGAATAAGGGAACTAGTCAGGGTATTCAATGAGATGATTTTTTTTCTTCTCCTTGAAATCTTAAATGAGGATGGTGAGATTAAGTCCCTACAGGATTGGAAGGAGCAAGCAAATGAGGTGATTGAAACTTAAGCAACCATAATCTATGAAGCTGCTGATATGAGGATGCTAAAGAGCAGTATGTATATGCTTACCCAAGTAAGGATTTCCCTATAGGAGTTTTACAAAGAAGCCAACCAAGTGGTGACCAAATATGCTCCATACAGAGAAAAGGCTAATAGTGTCATTGGTTTCAATTGGTCTATAGAAGAAGAGTTTCATTCGTTGAAAGATAAATTTCTTGATGTCTCAGAGGATTAAGTTGATGATGTAAGGAGGTTAGTGCAATTTTGGTCTTAGGTTTGCAACAATGGAGAGTAACAGTAGGGAAAATACAATGCATGGCCTAGAACTAATACAAATTATGCCTTTGATAAGGTAATGGAGAAATATTGTATTCTCTCCAATTTGAAATTGATGACAAGGATGTAGACGTGGAGGTTCTTTTTTTTCTTCCCCTTTCTTCAGTTGATGCTTTTTTTTATCGAAGCTTCGAGTACATGGGAAATTTTTTGGAAGCACATGGATAAAATGTTGCAACACCTTAAAGGCGCCTTTTGGAAGTGGTGACAAATCTTCAAAAACAAATGCAATTGGTTTTTCATCCCACATGATGTTTTCCCTCCTTGAGCTACAAATATAACTATATTAGGGAATATTTTTGTAACCGTCCAATAGGATTTGGACATATGTACATCTGGCAAAAGGATTGTTTTCTCCTTCATTTATATAAGAAGGAATTCATGGCCAAATGTATAGGTTGTTGATTGATCACAAAACAAGTTTTGTAATGAAAATATAAAGAACAGTTTAAGGTTTTGTGTTAGGTTTTTTGAATCTAGTTGATACGCAAATGTAATTTTTGATAATATTACTAGCAATTGAATATAGAAATGATGCAAATTCAAAGCCATTTCTCTCTTGGTGCATTTAGTACTTGAGTTATTAATAAAATGATCAAGGATTGTTTTATTGGTCTTCATTGTTATCCAATGATGTACGATTGTTTTCTTGGTTTTAATTCAGATAATTAAGTACTTGGATAGGGTTATAGGTTGATGTGATTTGAGTATAAGGATATTTATAAGAATTTTTGGATTAGGATATAATGATGCAATGCTATAATGCAGTGTTGTTAAAGCTTTATGATGTTAAGTGTTTATTTGTTATCCAATTATATCTATGTTGAGACTAACTCTGTTTCCTAGGTTAAGGAACTTGTTTGGGTTTTGTATTCAAGATACATTTTCTTGATTGTTTTACATCAAATCAAATTCATAATCGAACTTATATTGAGTTGTGATTGTTATTATTTTATGTTAAGTTTTTTTAATCTCATGCTCAAAATCTTGATTGTTGTAAAGGAGTGGCCAACTTCTTAAAATGTTTGTTTTATTGAGCTACTATATGAGAATTCATTTGTTATTTGTAATGTACTTGTTCATTAAGTGTATAGGTATTTAAGTACATTATGGGATCACCCTCCTAGGTCTTGCACAATTCGAAGTGTAGGAGCAAAGCATTGTTTCTTTCACTCGTTCATTGGCCAATCCCTTCAGGTTGCTAAGAATTGGAAGTGGCAATTCCATAGGCAACTTTGAAGATCAACTTTGTTCTTAAAAAACAACCAAAACAGGGTTTGACTTAGGCAAGCCCCTATACAACACAACCCTTCCCCCTCTTTCATGTGTGTAGGTTTCTATATTTAAAGAAAATTGGAGGAATATTGAAGATGAATTACTCATTCATACATTCAAGAACTACATGTCAAATTAAGGAAAGTGGATTCTATCAGCAATAGATGAAGTTCCAACAGTGACCCTAGAAGAGAAGAACTTGTGGATCAGGAGCAACAAGAGTGTGGATCTAGATCTTGAGTAGTATTTATCTAGTCTAGGGCACCCAACACCCCTATCCAACTATTTTTGCCCCAAATTTATATGCTAGATTCCTCTTTGTCTCTCATTTTCTTTTATGGAATCTATTTCTCTTTGTCTGTTTTGTATTCTTCAAATACCATCTCAGTTTTCTACATTTTCATAATTAACCAAGGAACATCATTGCATCATAGAAATCAATCAATTAAAATTCAATTAATCACAACACATAATTATCCCCACAAAGGATTAAAAACCTGATCCACCATTCTAGCTCTTCCATCGGGGTTTGTAGCCAAGTGAATATTGAGATCATTTTAATCCTTAAATGTCCCTAATTGGAAGAAGTGTGATTTAAGATCTAGATCCCTTTTTCCAATCAAATTTTTTGGTGAACTCGCCATCTTTTACAATTTAAATTTTTAAAATTTGAAGCATATCATTTTAAAATCTGATTATAATATTAGTATGTTTGAATTCATCATTTATGCATACTTAATTTTTATAAAAGCAATAAAAAGGTGAAAGTTTGTATTGCATCTTTCATTTCAAGGATAATTAGGGTTAATTTTAGTTTATGCAAAATAGATCTAGTTCATAATCACATTGAAAATTTGTATTAGGTCATACTGATATTTGAAAAAAAATCTAAAAGTGTTTAAAGTGAGCATTTAGACATATAGATATAGTGCAAAAATTGGGAAATTGCATTATTATTGTTGAAAAAAGAAAGAAATATTTTAATTTATATATTTTTCAACTTAAGATCAGTTAATTATATTGTGTTGTACAATTTGGAAATTATATTTTGAATTACATTTATTGTTTGAAAATTCTAAAAGTTACATGTGTTATTGTGTTACACAGAAAAATTATAAATCTATGCATTTCTAAAAATATGCTTATTCTAAGACCTGAATAGTTACAACATAGGAACCTTAAACACTAAAGTATACATTAAGATCTTGAAATTAGTAAACCTAACCCACTAGTCTAGGGTGCCCAATGCAATTGTCTAGTCAATTTTTGACTCATATTTTTATCAAAGTTTTGTTTTTGTGTTTTCTATGTTGTTCTAGCCTTTTTTTTGTAAATTGTTTCATTTTTTTTATTATGTTTCACTTTCATTTCAATGTAGGACGTTAAGTGTTTTAAATCTCATATGAGATTCATGACATAGTGTCCTATTGTTAATACCCCTGTGAGATGTAGTTTTATAATTATGGCCTACTACACTACAATCACAACCATTGTGGAGCTTGAGTCCTATAGCTCTTTCACACAAGTTATTGCCTCTACCCAATCCCTTTTATATTCCCTCCCTAGTCCTACATTACCAATGGATTTTTCACAACCCAACCTTCATGTGGACTTGGAGGCCATTATTTCCCATGTTCTTGAAGAAAAAATAAAACAATTGGATAATGATTTAGATGGTCTTCAAGACTACCTTAGCATCAAACCTTTAGTTGGAAAGATAGTGCCTATTGTGGAAAACCTTAGAAAGTTAATAAATGATTCCCAAGGAATATAAGTTTTGCATAGTCTAGCTCATAAAGTATATGCTAACATTTCTATTATAGATAATTATGCTAAAAAAATTACCAATTATCAAAACCAAGTAGGAAAAGAAGTTTCTTGTCCCATAATGATGCCTTCTATTCTCACATTTACACCTCCAACCATAGCATTGACAATACAATATAAAAATGGCATAAAATCAAGCTTAGGGTTTCCTAGTGGGAATTCTTATAGTTTTTTCACTCCAACAATAAAATCATCATCACCTCTCAAAAAAATGCAAAACAATAACCCACCTATTATTCATACTAGCTCACCATACTCAACAAACTCTCAAAACATGTCACCCAATGATCTAGTGATAAACCAAATTTTATAAAACATGACATCACTTCAACAACAAATTTCAACATTAAACCAAAATAAAAAAAATGGTAATATACATAATATCTTACACGTAACCCATTTTCATTTTCTATCCTCGAAAAACCTATACCATAAAAAATTGAAATAGCTCGATTTAAAAAGTATAATGGTAAGGGAGATCCTAACAACCATGTGCTAGATTTTACCATATTATGTAGTGACTTTATTTTTGAAGATGCGATCCTAGCAAAACTTTTTCCTAGATCATTAAAATACATGAGCCTAAAATGATTTTTCTCATTTCCAAATAACTCAATAACCTCATTCACACAACTTGTTAGCACATTTATCAAACATTTTCAAGAAAAAAATGGCCCTCAGGTAACATTAATAAATAGTGCATTATAAACAAGTACCTAAGGAAAAGATAACAAAATTTATAGGATGATACCAATCACTTTACTCACAAATTTCCTATAATATTCTTGATGCTAACATTCAATGAGTGTCTATAGGAAACTTGCAACCTAGTATTCAAGATAAGATATTGTTGATGAAGTATCCATATTTTACACACTTGTGTACAACTCTTCGTAATTATCAAATATAAGCTAGTCAATGTAAAGGAGCACCTTCATTGGATCTTATGGGTCAATATGAAGCTCTACGTCAAAAAAATTATCAGTCATTTAAAAAGAAAAATAAAAACATTTATATAAACACTATTCAACCTATCAATATCATTGAAACACAAGTCACATTCGTAAACACAAATCCATATAAATTTAGGCCAAGAGATAGGAAATTTTCATATTTCCCAACTCTCCCCATCTAATAATGTTGCAGTTTCTAAACAAGAACATGATTCAACTCCCTTCGATTAGGCCTACTGACATAACTAAACCTTTACATCCAAACTTTAATGAAAAATAAATTTGTCAATATCATCATACACCTAGACACAATACAAAATGATGTATGCATCTTAAGCACCAATTACAAGACCTCATTGAATTTACTCAAATCTAGTTGTCCAGTGTTAATTCCAAAGGAAATAAATCAATCTCACCACCTAACAAAAGCTTATAAATATTTACAAACTCGTCACCAAGTCTTTCATCAAACTTTGTGCAATGTAGGGATAATAATGAAGATGATGATTTATCCAACGTTATCAACATGATAGAAGTTCAACCTCATAAATGCACCCAATGGCCTCTTTATATTTTTGGTAGAATTAATGATAAACCCACAAGGCGGATACTCATTGATCCTATTTGTGTAGAGAATATGATCACCAAATAATTATTATTTGTGCATAAAATTTACAAAGATAATTGGGTAAGTGCAGGAAGATGGGGGCTAAAAAGGGGTCTTAAGTGGCCACATTTTTTTCTTAAATTAGGAAATACTAACCTCAGATGAGAACCTTAGATGAGAAATTGAGCATAGTTAGACTCAAAATTTTAAGATGCAAAAAAAACAATGTTTGTAGTACTCCAAGTCTACTTTCTAAACTATTTTTTTTTTTTTTGAAAATGGTATAGATTAAGGGGGTCAAAAAATAGAGCCACATTAATTGGTGTTGTTGATGTCAAAAAAACATAACATAGTGTGTTTTGTGGCTCGCTCAAAAGTTTAACTCTTTTTTGGTATTATTAAAATCGGTTTAGTGAGAAATTAGCTAGCAACATGTAGTTTATGCCCAATTTTTTTGATAATTTTTTAATGAATATTTGATTTTTTACTAATTTTCAAAACTAGACACATCCTGAAAAACAAGATTTTGTCCATGCTACCCCTATAAATTTTGAAAACTAATTGAAAATCATTTTTTTAATGTGTATAATGGAGTCTAGTTTATAAAAAGATAATTTATTTGAAATTTCAATGAACGGTTAATTTATAAAGAAAAAAATACCAAACATTGGTTTTTGCCAATAAAGGACAAACAAACAAAAGAAATTAAAGATGAAAGGCTTAACATTGTCAAGATGTGAAAAAAATTACATCATTAAATAGTTAAGAGAAAGCATAACATTACCCAAGTGTTCAATTTGTTCGACCTTGAAACACGTGCAAACTTGACGGTTAACATGAATGGGATTATATGAAATCCTGTAGAATATGCAAAAACATGTATTTGGACGTTGGGAAGGCACCCCAAGCCTTTGGATTGGAAATCCAAAGAAAATCCCAAGCCTAAGGCTTGGGGATTCCAAAAGCAACATATAACATGAGTGCATTATAACACGGTCACATTATGTTTTGCTTTGCATTTTTTTTCTTTTTTACATAAGTTTTGCCAATGTTTGTCAAGTTTGACATAGCATGAGCGCATTATAATGGGCTTGCATTATATATCACTTGGAAAGTTTTATGTTCAAGTTTATTAAGTATGTTTGATGTATGTATGTTCGTATATATATTTGTATTTATGTATGTATGCATGCTTGTATGTATATATATATATGTATGCATGCTTGCATGTATGTATTCCTATATGTATGTATGTATGTATGAATGTATATATGCTTATATGTATGCTTGTATGTATGTATGTATGCTTGTATGTATGTATGTATGGTTGTATGTATGTATACATGTGTGTATGTATGTATATATGTATGCATGCTTGTATGTACGTGTAGACACCTAAACTTGGCGACTCCCAGATGGTCAAATTTACCCTTATAATATTCTAATCCCATCTCTCAATTCATATTAATTAAATGAGTCACTATTTGTTTAATATTTATCCCATCTCTAATATTCCATAAAGTGTTTAATTATTTAATTGAACACTTTACCCCTTTCCTCTCCAAATTAAATAGATATACCAATTTATTTAATTTGGTCATTTGGCCCACAAAAATTAAATTAGTTTTTAATTCAATTTTCTCTCTCCATGTGTCACCATCTTTCATAATTCATCCTTAATCTAGGTTAATTTAATTAACCTCTAATTAGGATGTGCACACCACTAACTGTGATTAGTGTCACATCTTCCATAAAATCCCACTTGCCTCTAATCCTATAATTAGCCTACCTAATCATTTACACAACCACTAATTATAATTAATTACTTCCTAACCTAGGTCTCTTGACATTAATGGCTTGGGTACCCAAGTCAACCTTCTTAAATGCTTTCTCCTTTTGGAGAAGAAATCCCCATCCCCCAAGGAATTTTTAATTCCATTTTATTTCCGCAACATGCCAACTTGGAATTTTTAATTCCATTTATCCCTCCAAGGCATCCCATGTGGAATTTAAATTCCACTTTATTCTCCCTCAATCCCAATTTTTTCTTCCAAAGGTCCTTACAAGGGGAATTTTGAATACCCATTGCTATTCTCAACACCCTTCCCCAAAATCTAGAAGGCCTTCCTCCACCTCGCCTCCATGTCACTTGACTCCTTCCACATAGGAGAACACATGTTTGTTGGATTTTGTGGTTTTATTGCTGATATGTGGTTGTCATTGATGTCAACACTATTAGCATTGGTGATGCTTAAGGCTGTATATGTCGAGGAGTTTGAGAAAATTGTAATAAATATATTGCAGACAACTAGTGAAGGTGAGAAGCTCAAAGTGTTGTTAAGTGTTGTACACTGATAATCAGAAGGTGCACATTAAAGGGGTTTTTGCTGAGCCTATCTAGTATGTTGTCCAAAATTTTTAGTGGTACACATCAAGAATTGAGAAAGTTATGAAGATCTGTGTTCCTATAGTTATTCAGTTACTATAGCAAGTGTTTATGGAAGATGAGATTGCAATTCTGGTAAATTTTGTTGTTGCACATGTTCCTATGATGTTCGTGGATGAGTCTAGATCATTCTCTATCCCTGTTGTACATTAGCATTGATCAGAGTGCTCATGATTGAATATTTTTCATTGTGTGTTCAATTTTTTCATGTTCTTGGCCAACATGATGGTGATAGCATGTTGCGGATCTCTATGGATTAATAATTTATTGTTTGGTGTGCTCAAGGGTATTGATTTGGGTCCTCACTATGTTGTGACTGGATTGTGTTGGTGCACATTAAGATTTATTTATGTATTAAGGCTAACAGTTGCAATTTATTCTTTTCTGGCCAACAAAGTAGTTGATGTAAATCCCTATAGCGGATATATAAGAGCGATTGTCTCTTCATTGTTGGGTGTGTGAGTATGTGTATGATCAATGTATGTGTGTATGTGTGAATAAAGATCAAATCATCTGAATGTAGAGCATAGTGTGAAGAAGGTTGAGCGAAGCGTGTTTATGCCTAACTGAAACTGTAATCAGGCTTGTGAAGAAGCTAATTTCTCAGTTCATGTTCATCAGATGGATTTAATGTGATTATTGTATGTAAGGAAGTGAGACTTCTTCTAAGTAGTGAGCTCTAGGTAGTATGCCTGAATTCATGTGCATTCCCTATTTACTCTTCATTATACTTTTAACAGGGTATAATCTTGTGGACTAACATCCACTGTAGTTTTTCCCCTAACACGGTTTCCACATATAATTTCTTGGTGTTCATATGTCTTTGATGTGTTATTGATTTATGCTTGCACTATTAATTATCATATCTGAGATTAAAGGTTGATTAATGTTGAATAAGTTTGATTTTGGAAACAACTAATTCACCCCCCCCGTCTCAGTTGTCTATTCTTGTTTTTCCAACAATGTCCTCACCATATGTGTTGAGATGTATCAAGGGGTCTAAACCATTGATCTCCCAAACCTAATTTTGATCCTAGCCCTCAATTTCATGCACTCCAGATTGGCTAAATACTTAGCCAAATTCATTCATTTCAACATTCATCACTTATGCATTTTTTTTGGCTCTCACATTGTGCTAACATACAACCTCCATTGCTGCAACATTTGAGCTCATATCTTTGCATCAAATCCATTTTAATGGCCTCTATTTCATTCATCATGTCTACCTCATCATTTTAATATAGATTTTAAATCATTTTATCACTCAAGGAGCACACATCTTCAAAAACCAAAGGACCAACCAAAGTATCAATTTGATCAAGGTATAAATTTGTGTTTTGTTTCTTATTATTGCTTGAATTTAACTAGGCCAATCTTGAGGTGTTGTTTATGTTTTCATTTTTTGTATTTCATTTTTTTTGCATAATTAGTTAGGAAATTCACCTACATTCATTTTTGGCATACCCAGTGGGACCCATGTCACTATTCTACTTTCACATTTGCTGTTGTTTTTATTTTTCCATGTCCATATTTTTGGAGCTTCAGAGGCGAATTTGCCTAATGGGTGATTTTTCCAACTTTAGCGGTGATCCTATTGCATACACGAGTGATTCTATGGTCGACCCTTCACAATAGATTTTTAAGGGTGATTTTGCATTCGACCCCCCAACAAAATTTCAGGGGAAACTACACCCTCACCCTTGTGCATTCATTCTAGAGGGGAGAATACATATTCTTAAGTGGAAATTATGCAACTACCTATAGAGGTGATTCTATACTCTTGAGGGGCGGCTCTAAGGTAAAATAAAGACTATAATTTTTTTGTTAAAACTCTTATTCGGTTTTTGGTTTAGGAACTAATAAGATGACTTGTATGTTTGTGCTTGTGGTATCTTACTAACTATTTGTGAAACTTTCCTTTTTTTTGACAGACTGGTGGTATCAAAATTCTAACATATTTTTTGTAGGATGATCGGATGAAGACCTGAGAGTAGTGATTTACCTAACTAGCTAGGCACACATAGGTAAAGTAAAGGGTCAATTAACCTATTTGGAGTGTTTGGAGTTAATTTTTGATGTATGCTCTCCCCTTACACCTAGTTTGGAGTGTAACCTTGGGGATCAGAAATCATAGTTATGTCAAGTCCATTTGTGTAAACCGAGGAGTACTAGTACGTGTATGCTCTCCCCTTATGCTACATGAGAGCCTGGGGATTAGAAACGTCTAGTATTTTCTTCCCTATAAGAGACTTTCTTGGGGATTTCATCACCCCAAGGGACAATATCAACCACGTGAATGAGAGAGGTATATAAACGAGGGAGAACTAAAGTTTTACCCCAATCCAGTCACGTCATGTTTGGAAGAACACTAATACTAGGTTGATTCATAGTTAAGTGGGAAGGGTTGGTTCAAGTTTCCAATACCTCACTCGGGCTCCTGATCCACACTTGTGATAGGTAGGTGTTCATGGATGTGCCTCATGCACCCTCTTGGTGTATCAAGGACTCTATTAGTTGCCTATTAAGCCTAGTTTAAGACCCATGTTTAGCCATAGCTTGGTGTAGTGCAGGGGATGCACATCATACCCAAAGAATTTTACACCCACCATTTGGCTCCCTTGAGTGAGATGGGAATCCTTGGATTAGCATAAGTTACTTTTTAAATTTTTAACTTTCCAAGGAGAGGGTGATTGGGTCATACTTCCATTCTAGGAGGTTCCTATCCATCCACTCTTGTATACAAGAGGTGATACATAACTTGAAAGGGTGTCCTTCCCTTGCATCCATGAAGATTCCTAGTGTGGGCTATGTCAAGTTTGTAAATATTTACCACTAATTTTAGGATTCTTCATGTGCTTGGCATGTTTTCTTGTGTTATACTGATGCAAGTTTCAGTCTTGACTCTATTCTTGCCACTTTTTGTTGTTTTCTCTCTATCTTAGTCCTTTTCTAGTCTTTCCTCCATAGAGGTGAATCTGTGCTTTGGACAGGCGATTCTGCCTTCACAAGAGAATTCACATTAATCACCCATCTAATATTTTTAGTCAGTCTCCTCTCCATAGGTGATTTAGTCTCCTCAAGAGGTGAATTCACCCATTTATGTCTATCCCCCGGTTAGGAGATTCCACTCACTTGAGGGGTGAGTCTATCATAAATGTCTGTATAGTAATACCTCGTTAGGTGATTCTAATTGCAAAAGGGGTGAATTTTCTCATAATTTCTATATAGCATTTGAGCCCTTTTGGGAAATTTCATATCAATCTAGATGCAATCTAGTGTCTTTGTCAGTACATCTTTGAAGTTCATCTTCTCGAGTCCATACAGTCTTTTCCTGATAGGTGATTCCACCTCATGAAAAAGTGATTGCATCTTCCTATGTCTGTACCATCTTCACTAGATAGAAAATTTCATCCCCTTAATAGGTGAGCCTATTAATGCCTTGTTTGTACTAATTTTTTCTCTCATAGGCAATTCCGCCTCTGAAAAAGGTGATATCACTCCACCCATCCACACAGTCTAGTTTCATTAGGTGATTTCGTCACACTGGGTTCATACTAAGTTGATCCTTGATAGCTGATTCCACCTCCTTCAAAGGTTAATCTGCTCCATCCATCCATACGATATATCTTTCATAAGGTGATTGCATCTTCTCATGTTCGTACCACATTTTCATAGATAGGTGATATCGTTACTTAGGCGATTACGTGACCTTGTCTGTACAGTTCATGTTCAATAGGCAAATTCTTCTTCCTATGTCCATACCAATTTTTTAATGAACATGCAATTTTTCTCACTGGACAAGTGATCCTACCTTACAATCTATATAGTCAAACTGTCATAGGTTATTGTGTTGTCCATTTTTGTACAGTGTCCTTAGATAGGAAAATCTATGATCCTTAGGGAAGATTGTGCTTGTGTGTTCGTAAACCTAGATTTCATAGGAAAATGTGCACTTGTAATCCATACATCCCTCGATCAGTCCTACATAGATGATCTTGATTCATACAAAGGAAAATCAGTGACATCCTAGATAGGTTATTTTACTACCCGCAAACGAGATTCCACTTCCCATAGAAAAACCCAAGAGTGAACCCACTTGACCATTGAAACCCAACATTATTCCAAGGTTAGTGTTGTGATCAAAACATTTTTAGCATCCTCTAGTCTCTCGTAATCACCAATTTTGTGCATTCAAATTTTCCAAAAGTCATCAAATCATCCATTTGATTACATAGATTCATCTTAGGTAATCCGTAATCATCATATCGATCATTAAACGTCCAATCCAAATCCCCTAGATGTCTATTTGAGAGATTTTTATCCAATTTGGTTAGCTAATTAGCCTATATCATCGCCATCCTTATTCGCTTAGGAGCATAATCCATCTTGAGTCATTAATTATCCATGGATTCATAAATTTTCTTCCATCTAGAGAAAAACTTGTTGCACAATCATCCTTTCTCATCATCATATCCAATCCAATCCAATCATCATCGCCATCATAATCATCCGATTTTCTTGGGATTCTTAGTCTATCTCAAGTAACAATCCTATAATCCAAACATCATTGAGTTGATTTCTTAAGTCTAGTCGATCCAATTCAATCATCAACCAAAGATAAACATCAATCTAATCCAATAACCTATCCAATCCAATCAATCAACCAACTAATTATCCTACTAATCCTTTAATTAGTCATCCAACCATCATCACTTAACATCACCTTAGAGGTCTACATCATCATCATCATCTCCTAATCGTCCACACTTTCATGCATGTTACCACTTGATCACAGGCTAAAAATCTCATGGAACTACAAAAGTCACAAGTTTGTCAATCATAGTATCCTTCCAAAGTACCCACTAATAGTGGATCTCAACAATCTAACACAATATTCAATCCTTGACAACCCATGGAGGAAGGAATGATTAATCAACTTGAGCTCTCTATTGAGGAATATCTTAAAAATCTAGTCAGTGTGCAAATGGCTGACCGTAACCTTATCAAATGATTAAATAAGATCCTTGCTAATTTTCATATGAGGGGTGCTAAACTACCACCTGGGTTTGACATGACACAATATATTCCCATCAGAATGCCTTCTCCATCACAAGATCCTTAGATTTCTTAGGTTCATGTAGGCTCATCAATCCCTCAGGCTCCATAAGTTCCTTAGGTTACCCCATAGGATACTTGATATCAACAAAGATTTGGGAATGATGTGTGTTATCGAATTCAACTTCCCATCATTCCAATTTCCATTAGAGGAGCTAAAACTAAAATCACCAATCCATAAGGTCCCATATCCATTCCATATATGCCACCTCTACCACAATATCAGTCAATCTAATCACTAGGAAATGTTGGGGGAACCATAACCAATCCGCTAGTATCTTCCCCCCCTCATGTCCCCCTCATTTGACACAACCATTGATGCAACAAGCACCACCATTACCTCCTAGTCATTCCATCCCACAATAAGTCAACAAATATCCACACAATCTGGTCCTCAACAAGTCCCTCAACAAAAACCCACACAATCCGGTCCCCAACAAGTCCTTCAATAAAAACCCACACAATCCGGTCCTCAACAAGCCCCTCAACAAAAATCCACCCAATCCGGCCCTCAAAAAACTCCCCAACAACAATACCAACCACAAACTCTACATATGTATGCCAATACACCCCCTCACTATTTTTCACCTCACTACCATCAACCTCCACACTTTGTGGAACCTCCTCCACAAAATACTTATTACAATTCGCTCCCACCACCTAACTTCCTGTGACAACAATATGCCATGCCTAAACCCAACTACCAGTATTCCCAACACCAAAAGCAACAAGACACATCCTATATTAACCCACAACAACCCATGTCCAACACCTACCAAAAACCTTCCAATTCACAACCACCTCCATATGTCCCTAAAAAAAAACCAACATACAACTACCAACCTAATACATCATACTATCAACAGGTTCCATCCCAACAAGAACAATTTGCATCATCTTATCATCAAAAACTTCTAGACTAACAAAAAATCTATTCCAAACAACAAAAAACTCACAACAATCAATATCAATAGGCATCATCATACTATGGAAGTCCATCCATCGATCAATTGATTCCACCACCATCATACCAAAAATATGCTACCTATGATTAATTGAATCCCATAGGTCCATCCTTATCCACACCTGTTAATAAGGAGTGGGAAGAAATGAAAGTTTCCTAAAAGATCTACAAGCTATCACACCAACATCTAAAAATTCCTTCAAGTTTGAAAAGAAATTGTTGGCATATGTCTTCTAGTGTTGTCATTGATGGCAACCTAAGTCATTCATCCGGTCCATAGATTAGTATTGGTTCATACTGGCAGAGCATAATGAAGAACAGGGTATCTGGTTAAAGGTAAAGATGTCGATTTGTATACTTCACCAGACTATTATTTTGAGTTATGGATCTCAAAGGAAGGTATGTTGATGTCCGTACTATCTTATTCAAGAAGTATCAAGGTGCGCATTTACTGGTGTACGATCTAGGAGATCCGATGCACTAATTTTATAGTTATTTGTGCTAGAAGGCCGACTTGGCGAATATAGCCATTGCAGATATCTAGGGAGTAATTTTTTAAATGTTTCTATGTTTCAATATGTTTATTTGGGTCCTCACTATGAATTGACCGACTATGGGTGGTGTGCATAAAGAATTAGTTGTGGATTTAGCAGATAGTTGGAAAGTATTTTATGTATTATGAAAGCCGACATATGAATGATTAAATCTTTGGTAGCAGATATATATATGAGATCGATTCTATCATTTTGGAGAAGCGAATGTTTGTGATGTGAAGTATATAAGTGTGTAGTGCAAAATTCAGAAGGATAAGGATGCAAATTTATCTATGAATATATTTATGATGTGAATTGCAAAACAAAGTAGAGCGAAGAGTAGAATCAAATAGAAGGTTCAGAATCTGATCTATGAGCCTAATTGGAATTGTAACCTAGCATAAGTAGATGCTATTACTTCAGTTCAATCTCTCAGATGGTCTTCATCTAAATGTTTTGTAAGGCAATGAGCCTTTCTACTTTCAACAGTGAGCTCTAGGAAGTGAGCCTGAATGCAAGTACATTCCCATTTTGTAAACCTTATATTTGAGTACTCAAATTATGGATTGACCTCCACCATGGTTTTTCCCTTAATAGGGTTTCCACATAAAAATCCTTGTGTTATGGTTTTGTGGATGATTAATTTGTGTGTTTGCATCTTTCCTTTGGTTTAATGTTGAAATGGTTTAAATATCAGTTTAATAATTGTCAGATTTGCAAAAAACTGATTCCCCCCCTTCTCAGTGTTCCTTTGAGTCCAACAATTGGCATCAAAGCACCTAGTTCCTCAAAATAATTTTAGCAGCTTAAGGTAGAGCTTGGAATCTAATGGAATCTGGTAGTCTTCAGCATCAAATTTTGGTGGCACTTGATGACCTTGATCAATCTAAAGCAGAAGTTCGGGAATTGAAAGAAAATCTTAGGGATGCTGAGAAATTCATTCAGACATTGAAGGATCAGATTGTTAAATCTTGAGAAAAGAGGAAGGATCTTTGTGATCAGATTAAGCAGAAAGAGAGTGAAAACATGGATGATGCTCACCTGAATCAAAACTTGAAGGAAATAACTGAAGAATGTGAAATTTTTTCCAGAAACAATGCTACCCTAAAGCATGAAATGGAATCCATGGTGATGAAGCCGACTAAAGAAATTGAAGAAATAAAGAAGAATGGGGAGAGTCTTGCTCAGTCCTTAAAAGAAATATCTGATGAATGCAAAAGAATAAATGGAGAATTCATTTATTTAGAAAATGAATTACAACAATCCAAAAAAATAAGAACTTGAAAAATAGATTATTATTCTAAGGGATGAACTTACTACTAGAAATGAATACAAGGAGAATTTTAAGATTAGTTCTATTAAGCTTGATAAGCTGGCTCAAGGACATAAGAGTGGAAAAGACAAGCGAGGTCTTGGATATGAGAAAGGAGAAAGTTTTGGATCTGGACAAAGAAATTTCAGGCAAGGAAATCAGATGAACAAAGGTGGAAGGTATCAGAAAAGACAACCTAATGCTCAAAAGTTTAATGGATACTATTTTTATTGTAATAAATTTGGTCATATGGCTGCTCAGTGTAGAAGTAAAATGAAATCAAGTAATCCATCATTCTATGTTCAGTGTTTCAATTGAATTTTTTTTTGTCATAAATCAATTCAATGCAGAACTATGTCAAACTACTCTGCTAGTAGAAGGAATGTTGAATATTATATGTGTGGAAGAATTGGGCATATTGATAATAAATGAAGATAAAGAAGAAATCAATGGAATGATTGGTCTAGACAAGGAAATATTGTGTGCTACAATTGCAATTGATACGATCACATTGCAAGATTTTGTAGAAACAAAAATGTGGGTAGAAAAGGTCCAGTATACAAAGAAAAAAATACACAAAAAAATGATTGTGGATGAAATAAGAGATCAGATGAAGAATACATGGGTAAGGAAGAATGAATATGATGCTGGAAATGGTTCTGCACTGGAACTTTCTTCTAGTAATTCCTCTGGAAATTAATCTCAGGCCATTGGCCGAGGGGGAGTTTTTCAAGAAAATCATTTTCCCCTATCCTTAAGCTGGTACCGGATTGTGAAAATATTATCAAAAGGTGTATTAATGATCTACATTGGATTTGGAAAAAACTGGCAAGGGAACTCAAAAAAATCATAGGTTCGTAGAAGAATTTTTCTCTCGCTGTCTGAGAAAATAGGGTATCCGGAATACCTAGGGAAAATGAATTTATTACAAGTGTGCGAGCTATAAAAGACAAGTTGAAAATATCATTTGTCACTTTGGATCGAAGAATAGAAGGAGAAGAGAAGGAGGAGAGAACTCAATAGCATAATTTTGAATGAGTAAAGAAAATTCGATGGCGAATCTCTAAATGAATAAGATATTTTAGTTGTTTTTGAATTTCCATAATTTGGCATGCGGTTGTATGGAAGGAAAAATGTAAATCAAAGGGTCAATCAATTTAGATGAATACAACAGTGAGAAGATTAGAGCCGGAAGGAATTTGTTGTCACCTCATGAATTGAAATGGGTAAAAGAAGCCAAACACAAGAATTTGGACATTTGGAATGAGTTTCCCTATTTCGATAATGTGGAAATCATTAAATTCATTTTGAGCAGATTTAATAATGACACTTTCATTATGGACAAACCCTACATCATTTCAAAAGTAGTAATTGAAAATTTAATTGGATTATGCAAAGTTGGAGATATACCGAGAAAGAAATCCATCCAGAATAAAGAATTTGAAACCCTAACCAGAGTTATTGGAGATCAAAGGGCACTGATAATCTCGACAATCCAAAACCCTATGACAAGGTATATTGCGCATGGCATATCCTACAAAATCATTTTTAGAAACAAAGAAGGATCTTCTTCGATAGGTGCGGTCTACATCTCATACATAATGATAATGGAAGGTCAGGACTTTGATTGGTGTGGACTGTTAAAGGATCAACTGATGGAGAATGTGAAATTAACAAAGTTGATAGATTACCCTTTCAGGTTTGGTACTCTGGTCATATGCCTAGTAATCTATTTTCTGAATTGTTTACCGACGAACAACAATGTGGTGTGGAAAGTAAATGAATCAGTGTGCAAACAAATCTACAAACACTCTAAGAGTTTGGCTAACTATGATCAATAATTTAGAAAATTATTTAAGAGTTTTCTAGGAAAGCTTGGCTCAGTTGGTATTTCTCTTCCAGTAAAAGCACTTGAAGTTGGTTCCTCTTCCAGTGAGATGGAGAGAAAGAAGAAAATAGAAAAAAAAACTATTGTTTGTACTCTTCCGGAATGCAAGATTCTGAAAATTGAAGGGAAAGGAAAAGAACAAGAAATTGTGGATATACTAGATGAGGAATTCAATGAGGAAATTGAGGACACACAAGGAAAAGAGTTGGATTCAACTGGATCAAAACAACAAAAGGAAATGGTAGAAGCAAGTGAAGAAGAAGATGACTTGACAAAAGATAAGTTGCAACAACTTATTCATAAGGAAGATGGAATACATAAAATTTCTCAATTATGGTCTATTAGACCCTCATATGATCAGGGTATGATCCTAAGTGTACTAAGTGCTCATGTTGTGCACAACTAGATTAAATTGGAGAGTTTGCAGAATATTTTACCTGAAGAAATGATTGAATGCATTAAGGAAACTATGGACTCTGAGTTTCAAAACAAAGAAGAAGGAGAAATAATCTCTCATTTGAAGGAGTAGTTTAGGTTATCACTTACCAAGTTGAAAAACAAAATGAATGAGCTGAGGCAATGCATAAGTGCAGAAAATAACATCTATAATTATTGCAATCGTTGGCCTCATGCAGTTGGGAAATACTAAGAGAAGTTGGAGAAAATTGAAACATAATTGAATGGGATTGGAAATTTTTTTGACATGTTTCAGAATCAGGATGGTACAATCAAGAAAATAATTCAAGAGCTACAGTCTAAGCACACAAAATTTGAGCTCACTTAAAACACACTCGTGGACACTTTTTGGAAAGTGAAGGACCTAACTAAATGTAGACTAGAACAAATGGTTGAGATATTGAGAAAAGGTGAAAAATTAGAGGATGCGATCACAATTCCAGAATCCCTCACTGAGATTGTCAACAGGACATCTAAGAATAATAGTATGATCATAATCATTGGGATTAAAATAGAAGCTTGGAAGAAATTTCTTTCAGAAATGAAAGAAAATCACAAGATAATTTTCTAACTCAAAGTGGAGTTGTTGTTTTCAAAATTTGAAAACAGTTTTGATGTTTTGGTCATATTTCAAAAGGGGAGATTGAACATGTGTTCTGTCAATTATTTTGTCAATTGTTGGCATATATTTTTGTCAATTTTGGCATAAGGATTCCAATTTTGTCATTGATGTCAAAGGGGGAGAGAAAGCAATTAAAGATGCCTCATCAATCTAAGGGGGAGCTATGTTTTGAAAATTTGAAGGTTCTCAACTTACTCATATTGGTTTTGACACTTAGTCATTTTTCGATAAGTGTTGCCATCAATGCCAAAGGGGGAGATTTTTGGCATATGGATTCTAGTATTGTTATTGATGGAAACCTAGGTCATTCATCTAGTCCATAGATTAGTATTGGTTCATACCAGCATAACAGAATGAAGAACAAGGTATTTGGTTAAAGGTAAAGATGTCAATTTGTATAGTTCACCAGACTATTATTTCGAGTTGTGGATCTCAGAGGAAGGTATGTTGATGTTCATACTATCTTATTCAAGAAGTATTGAGGTGCGCATTTACTGGTGTACGATCTAGGAGATCTGGTGCACTATTTTTTTGGTTATCTGTGCTAGAAGGCCGACTTGGTGAATATAACTGTTGGAAATATCTAAGGGGTAATTTGTTAAATGTTTCTATGTTAGAATATGTTTATTTGGGTCCTCACTATGCTTTGACAGACTGTGGGTGGTGCGCATAAAGAATTAGTTGTGGATTTAGCTAAGAATTGGAAAGTATTTTATGTATTATGAAATCCAACATATGAATGATCAAATCTTTGGTAGCGAATATATATATGAGATCGGTTGTATCATTTTGGAGAAGCGAATGTGTGTGATGTGAAGTATATAAGTGTGTAGTGAAAAATTTAGAAGGATAAGGGTGTGAATTTATCTATGAATAGATTTATGATGCAAATTGTAGAACATAGCAGAGCAGAGTAGAGCAAAGAGCATAATTAAATAGAAGTTCTAGAATCTGATCTATGAGCCTAACCAGAACTATAACCTAGAATAAGTAGATGCTATTACTTCGGTTCAATCTCTCAGATGTCTTAATCTAAATTGTTTGTAAGGTAGCGAGCCTTTCTGCTTTGAGTAGTGAGCTCTAGGCATTGAGCTTGAATGAAAGTGCATTCCCATTTTGTAAACCTTATATTTGAGTACTCAAATTATGGATTGAACTCCACTGTGGTTTTTCCCCTAACAGGGTTTCCAAGTAAAAATCCTTGTGTTATGGTGTTGTGGATGATTACTTTATGTGTTCGCATCTTTCCTTTAGTTTAATTTTGAAATCTTTTAAATATCAGTTTAATAATTGTCAGATTTGTAGAACACTAATTCACCCCCCCTCTTAGTGTTCCCTTGAGTTCAACACAATTTTCCATAACCATTTGATTTATTTATTTCCATGATTCCTTTTTTGAAGCACTTCAAAATTTTGAAATTTGATAAATATAAGGGAAAGGGAGATCCATGAGACCACTTGTAAGAATTATACATGCACTGTCAAGAGGTCTTATACAATGATAATTACCTTGTTCATTTGTTCCCTTGTAGCTTGACTAGACAAGCCTTAGAGTAGTTCTTATGTCTCCCACATGGCTCGATTTCTATATTTTCTAATTTTTCAGAAAAGTTCAAAACACAATTCTATTTTAACTTAGAGAAGGATATAGGCACCATGGACCTTATGAAGTACAATAAATGTAATGGTGAGAAATTTCCTAGTTACTTTAAAAGGTGGTGAGCTTTAGCCAACCGTCTTAAGTGTAACCTCAAAAAAAAAGAATTTGTTTGTATCTTTATTGAAAACTCACATCCTGAGTTGGCCTATAATTTGTGCCTTCATTATGCAACTACCTTCACAAAATTCATTGAAAAGGGAACTACCATTGAGAAGGATTTGATTGCTAAGGGAATAATTAAGATCTTCAAGGAAGACAAAGACAAGCAATATGGTGATAAATACCGCTATTAGAACAAGAATAAGATCATAGTCAATGATGGTGTCACCAACACCAAACATGTCCAAGTAGCTAATGCCTCTCAAGCACCACAAAACATTCCTCAACAACTCATAGCTAATGTCATATCTATACCACAAGGGGTACCTATTATGCCTTGCATAACCACCCCATATTTTTGATTGGTCAAAATGGGTCCCCCCCTTTTTTTTTGTTCTTGTTTGTTTTTCAACAAAGTTTGGAAGGTTTTCTTTCTTCCAACTCTTTGTTTTCCTTTTGTTCTGTCAGAATCGGAACCAGAAAAAAATCGGGTTTGAAACTTGTTTTGGGGATTCCATTCTGGTCTTGGTCCCATTTGTCTTTTGTTGATCTCTTTGGTTTGTCTTTGTCAGAGTTGGAGCCAGGATGAAAGTTAACTATGAACTTTCATAGAGTTCGTGGTTTGGTTTTTGTTCCCATCCCACCTCTGTCTCTACCTTTTGGTTTTTTTTCGTTTGGGCTTTGAGGTCGGTCCTAAGGGTTGGTTTCCTCCCTTAGGTTTTACTTTGTTTTCCTTGTTCCTTTTGTTTGGCCGGAGGCAAAACCAGGATGGAACCTAACTTTGAACTTTGACAGAGTTCGCGGTTTAGTTTTCATTCCCATTATGGCTTTGCTTACCGACCTTTTGCTTTCTTCATCATTTTGTTTGTCTTTGTCCTAAGGATTGGTTTCCTCCCTTAGGTTTTATTTTCTTTGCTTTTTCCTTCATTTTTCAGAGGAAGAACTGGGATGGAACCTAACTTTGAACTTTGACAGAGTTCGCGGTTTGGTTTCAGTTCCCATTTTGGCTCCTCTTCCCACCCTTTCGCTTTCTTCGTCGTTTTGTTTGTCTTTGTCCTAAGGGTTAGTTTCCTCCCTTAGGTTTTCTTTGGTTTTCCTTTTCCCTTGTTTTTTGGAGACAAAACCGGGATGGAACTTAATGATGAACTTTCACAAAGTTCATGGTTCGGTTCTTGTTCCCTTTCCGCCTTCACTTCCATCGAGGCTGGTTCCTTTTCTGTCTCCGCCTATTTTCCTTTCGGTCCCGTCTTGGTTCCATCCCCGCCTCTATCGGGTTTGGCTCCACCTCCGCCTATTTTCCTCTTCATTCCTCTTTATTCCTATTCCCTTTTTGTCTCCGCTTTCGCCTCCACCTATCTTCCTCTCTATTCTTGTTCCAGTTTTGGCTCCACTCCCGCCTATTTCTAGTTCCACCTCCACCTGGGTTTGTGCTTGGGTTTCTTTCCTTTGGTATTCTAATGGATTGACTTGGATTTTGATGATGTAGTGAGCATTAATTATGGCTCTCTTTTCTTGCAGGTTGGATCAAAGAGGTTGGTGCTATCATGAATGAGGAGATGGAGTGTGCATGTTTCAAGGATATGATGGGATTCACAAGATTCACCTGGGTACACTTTGCGGCTGAGGGCAAGCTGGGCTCACGTGTGCAGTTCCATTCTTCTGCTTCAAGTCGATGAGGTATAGATGGCAGGCAGACGTTACATGGAGGGATCAACTTGGTTTGACTCGATCTGGGCCGTTCATTTGCTTTGTTCGGATTTGATCGATGGCTATGTTCAAGCAGGTGTTTCACGCGCATTGTTGTTCATGCGAGTGGAGCATTGATGGCGAGCGTGGCTCGAGGTGCTAGACCCACAAATTTTTTGTCCCAGATTGATTTGAAGGGGCACTTATGCATTCAATGCTAGATGATGGTTTATTGCTGGCTGTCGGGGCCAATTCGGTTGGTGCCCAACCTTCTTCAAAACCCTAGTTCTAGTTCACACGGGTGGGTTTTCTATAAAATGGGAATTCTGCCTCTTTTGTAAGGGTTGGTCATATTTTTTTTCTTTGGCCACTTGATGATAGGAGATAGGATTGGTTTTACAACTTTGAGCAGAAATACTTGTTTTAGTTGATGTTGGATTTAAATACAGTTTTTATACAGTTTTATGTTGAAATGGAACTTCTTGGATGAGGTTAATGAACCATAATCGGTTTGTATGTCAGTGAGTTTGCTATACATAAATGTTTCTTATTTGATGAGAATCAATAGAAGGAACTAGATTTCAAAGATTATTTCATTAAATTCTCTATGAATGGAATTGTTGCATGTCTGTTGATCTATGTTATTAGCAATAAATGAAGAGTTTGTTCTTTTAAAGCCTTAAAAGTATTGTGATGGTTAAACTAAGCACTGTAGATGTATGAAATAGTATGGATTGTTCTATAAATTGCATCATGTTATGGTTTTCTAGATATGTTAAAAGAGCATTCATTGTTGGAAGCATATGTCTGGATATTGGAGAATTTTATTCATGTTTCACTGATTTATGCCTTGACCTATCTTTTTCTATTTATTTAAACCCCCCCTTTTCATTAAGTATAGATCGATGAATTCATTGTTTCTTGCATTCCTTATCAGCAACAAAGGCCCCTTGAATATTATAGTTGCATGAACCAATTGAGTGACCCCAAATAGTTGAGAACCAGCTACCAAAACCTTGGGAGTTAGGCTACTATATGTTGTCTTTCTTTTTCAGGAGAAATAGAGTAGAAATATTCTATTTAATGTTGTTTGTGTCATTTTCACCATCAACAGTACCCCATCCTCTTAATCATTCCAATCACTAGAGTCAAGGGAATGCTAAACAAATGTTCACTCCCTTAGGAAAACCCTTGGAGGCCATCTTTAGAAGATTGGTTCAAGCCAATGAAATTGTGTACCCTATGCCCAAACCTTTTGATGAGTATAAACCCAAATTCAATTGGTATAGAGAAAAAAATTATTGTGATTATCATAAGATCAAAGGTCACTATACCAACAAGTGTCAGGGTCTCAAGAGTTACATCCAAGATCCCATCGATCAAGGATACATTGTAGTTGAGGGAAACTAGTCTCAATTATTAAATGATCAATTACAAATATTCCAAAATGCTTTCCTAAAGCACAATTAGGGTTATAGATCTACTAATAAAAACACTAGGTCTAATAAAAATAGCCAAATGAACAATATCAATTATACTAAGGTCCCTTTCAATTATGATAATATAGTTTGTTGCATTACACAAGTAGACCCACATATCTCTATGATTCATGTAAATGGAAAATACTCTCAATGTGCTGTCACCACATGTCATATCCACATATTGGTTCTAGGACCCTCCATATAATCCCAACCAACTCCTCTAAGCTCACAATATAACATCCTTGATCACCTAGGTAAGATCCCAATTCAAATATCTATCTTATATTTGTTGAAGTCTTCCTTGATGCATGAATAAATCCTTACCAAGGATTTGCAAGACACTCATGTCCCTAACGACATAGATCCAACTTAGTTCTAATCTCTCATAGGGAATCTATCCTCTACATACTATCTAGGATTTAGCCCATTGACCCCACACATAACCTCTCCCTTCATATAGAAATCCTTGTTACTAAGCACAAATTCAAATGATTATTTGTAGATAATGGATCTATCCTCAATTTATGTACACTAAAATTCATAAAATAGGTGGGGTACACTCATGTTGATTTGGATCATTAGGTGATCACCATCAAGGCTTATGATAACACAGAGTGGGATTCAGAAGGCATTATTTGTCTTCCCATTTAGGTCAACTTCACCATACAGTACATGACTTATCATATCCTTGATTATGACCTTCCCTATAATCTTCTCCTTGGCTGACCATGGATCCATGCTATACAACCCATCCCTTCTAGATATCATCAATGCCTCAAATTCCCCCACAATGGAATTGAGGTCACCATTCTTACTTACCAACACCCTTTTGAGTACTATCATGCTCTTGAAGCTTTCTTCCCTCATTCCCATCATTTCCTTGAATTGAGATGGGAACCTCTCATGCCACACCATCATCATCTAATGCAAATCCTAAAACTTCATCCACTCCATCCACCACTTAAAATTCCACAATTACCAAGGTTCACATAACTGACATAGGTTGTGGGGAATATGAGATGCACACTGCACTTAATGTGGGTACAATACCCTCCTCACCATAAATTTATGGATGACCTATTGAGTCTCCACAACAAGGAGAGCCAATCACTAAGACCATAAGCTCCAAGAATGTGGGATCTAATACATTTCAGTCCCCTAGTACCTTACAAGATCAACTTGATGAGGATATCAGTGAATGGGTATACAAAGAAGAAACAAAACTGTCACCTCCTCTCATTGAATACTTCCAAGAAGTCTATCCACAAAATTCCAAGTCAGCACAAAAATAAAATTATCAAGGGGGAGGACTAGGGGTCAATGAAAATGGAATGTGTAAGGTGATTGACACTCCCGTGCATTCTAAACACTTGGGTATTGGTTATGACAAGAAGAAAAAATAACCCGCAACATCTTCTGGTGCTTCAAATAATGCTAGCGCAGAAGTTGGTATCCTTGACGACATCCCTAAGGAGGAAACCATCATACTCTCCTATGGTGATTTGGATGTTTCCTCCCTATTTGAATCCACTTCCATTTTCACTATTAGCCTTTCCCTCCACCATCTTTACCTCATAGATTGTGACCTATGAGGAAGCACACCTATTGAAATATTTCCATCCAAAGATGCATATGTACACTACATGGGCTTAGAAGAAGACTGTGGATTCTACCTTGGGTAAGATGAACACCTCAACTGCAAAAATAGAAAGAAACAAAGTACAAAAAGGTCTCTTAGTGAAAAACTCACTGAGGTACTTTCAGGCCAATCAAAAGTAAAAGGAAAGGGTTTATCCTCTAATCAAAACCTCCTTGAGGCATTAGAGGATGAGGATGTTCATCTTCCTCTTTTAGGTACCAACTATTCAGAGTGGTCTTCCATTTTCATTGAAGACACATGAGAGGTGAATTTGGGCATGGAAGCACAACTAAAGATCACACATGTAGCTAAATCCTTGATTGAAGAGGAATATTTTGTAATTGTCAATCTACTTTAGGAAGGGATCATTAATTTTGCATGGGCCTATTTGGATATGCCTGGGTTGGATCCAATGCTAGTTGTACATCACCTTGATGTCTATCCTAATGCCAAGCTGGTGAAACAAGAAATATAAAAAATGCATCCACAAGTCACTCTTCTTGTCAAAGTAGAATTGGAAAAACTACTAGTAGCAGGGTTTATTAGACCTATTTACTATTCAGACTGGATTTCCAACATTGTACCAATAGCAAAACTAATTACGGGCATTTGAATTTGTACAGATTTTAGAGACCTCAATAATGCTTATCCTAAAGATGATTTTTCACTATCGAATATAGATATGCTTGTTTATTTGGCAACAAACCATGCCATGCTATCTCTTATGGACATTTTTTCTGGGTATAATCAAATCAAAATTGCCCCTAAATATCAACATAAAATAAATTTCACAACAGCTTGGAGCACTTTTTGCTACAAAATCATGCATTTTGGTCTCAAAAATATGGAGGCAACATATCAGCGTGCAATGACGATCATTTTCCATGATTTGATCCACCTTATAATGGAAGATAATGTTGATGACCTATTGGAAAAATCCTAAACATGAGAAGAACATCCACATATCTAAGAGAAAATTTTTGATAGGTTAGAGGAGTATAAGCTAGGGTTCAATCCCAAGATGCATTTTCAAAGTCACATTAGGGAAATTATTGGGTTTCATCATGTCTAGGAGGGGTATAGAGGTTGACCCAGCTAAAATCAAAGCAATTATGGAAATGCCCGCACCTAGAAATCTGAAGTAGCTAAGGAGTCTACAAGGCAATTTATAATCAATCTAATGATTCATAGCTTAGCTTGAAGATAAATGCAACCCCTTCACACAACTTTTACACAAAGATATTGTCTTCAAATGGAACTTAGATTGTCAACAAGGTTTCAATAAAATCAGGGAGTATCTTGCCAGCCCTCCTATCCCAGGAAAACTTTTGTTGCTTTATATTTCTACTACAACAGTTGCACTGGGGAAACTTCTGGCTCAACATGATATCAATGGGAAGGAAAGGGAAATTACATTAGTCACACATTGGTAGGGTATGAACTTAATTATACTCCCATGGAAAAATCATGTCTTACAATTGTTTTCAGTTCTCAAAAACACTGCCACTACATGCTTACTCATTCAATTAAGTTGATTTCTAAGGTAGATCCGCACAAGTACCTATTGTCTAGAACATCATTCACAGGTCATATAGCTAAATGGGTTATTTTTATTAGATATTTTGACATTGAGTATATAGATCGCAAGAAAATCAAAGGAAAAATCATCGTAGATCAATTGGATGAAGCCCCTCTAGTGGACGCATACCATTTAGTGGAAAATTTTCTAGATGAGTCTATGTTCATCATTTCAAAGGTTGATACATGGATACTTTATTTTGATGGATCCCACACAAAAAATGGGGTAGGTGTTGGCATTATCTTTGTCACCCCTCAAGGTGATTACATCCCCAAATCATATAGATTGGCATTCCCGTGCACGAATAACATTGTTGAGTATGAATATTCAATCACAAGTCTTTGAATTGTCATCCAATGGAACATCAATTGTCTCCATGTCTATGGGGACTCATAGATCATATTAAAAAAGTTAATGATGAGTACCAAACCAAAGAAAATAAGATTCTTCATTATAAATGGTATTTCAATCATATCAAATTTGACCAAGTTCCTAGACTACAAAATAAGATTGTGGATGCAATGGATAATATTGGTTCTCTTATAGAAATTCTCAAGGATCGTAAAGACTATGAGTTCCTAGTTGAACAATTATTGGTCTTTGCCTATAACATTTGAGATACAAAGATGGTGTGTGAAATTGTAGGTCCCCAATCTCCATGGTACTATGACATTTACACCTTCCTTCATGATAACATCCTTCTACCCAAACTAAATCACAACCAAAAAATATCCTTCATACACCAAGCATCCCATTACACCCTCCTAGGAGACACTCTTTACTGTAGAGCGTATTATGGTACTCTTCTTCGATGTTTAAATGAGATGGAATCCAAAATACCCTTAGGAGAAGTGCATAGTGGTGTTTGTGGGGGAACATACTAATGGAATGGCCTTGGAAAATAGTATTCTTTAGACTGGGTACTATTGGACTATTATGGAACATGACACATGTGAATTTGTTAAAAAAATTGTAACTTGTCAGCATCATGCAAATTTGATCCATGCTCCAACATAAGACCTTCAACTAATTACAAAATTGTGGCCCTTATCGTAGTGGGGTATCGACTTAATCAGTAAGATCTACTTGCCATCCTCTAATGGTCATACCTTCATCATCACTACCACATAATATTTCACCAAATGGGTGGAAGAAATTTCACTCTCCCTTATCACCGACACTTATATATCCAAATTCATCCAATACCATATTATCTATAGTTATGGTATTCCCTCCACTATAATCACTAATAATGGAAAACCTTTTTTAAAAAAGCATGTTTGAAAACTCTGTGAAACTTTCCATATTCAACATCAATGGTCATCACCCTATTACCCATAAGGTAATGGTTAGGCTGAAGCCACCAACAAAACATTGATTAAAATTTTGCAGAAAGTTGTAACTAACACTGGTCGAGATTGGGGCCTTCATCTTAATCCCACCCTTTGGGCCTATTGTACATCCATTCACACCCCCATCGTTGCCACACCAGACTCAATTGTATATGGTGCTGATGCCATCTTTCCAATTGAGGTCGAGCTCCCCTCATTGCGTATCTCTTTGAAGAACTTGATAAATGATGAGGAATATCGTGTAGCATGTATTAGTTAGCTCAAATTCCTGGATGAGAAATGTCTTAATGCCTATAATCACTTGTATGCTTACCAACATCAGCTCAAAAGAAGCTAAAACAAGAAGACCCACCTAACCATAGCTTTAAATGCTTTGAATCTATCTAATGCATCAAATTTCCCTCTAAGAAAAGTAACACATGTCATTCTAGAGTAATCATAAATCAAAATCATGAAATAATTGTCACCTTAAAGACTTATCACCCTTGTAGGATCATATAGATCTATATCTATTAATTCCAATAATCTGGTAGTAGATTTTTCCTTTCCTTTGAGACTACTCACTTGCTTTCCAAACTGACAATTCTTGCAAACAACATTAATAGGCTTTGTGATTCTTAGTAGATCTCTCACTGCATGAACTTAACTGATTCTCACCAAATTATCAAAATTCATGTGACACATCCTCTAGTGCCATAACCAACCATCATTAATCTAATACATAAAGCAATGATAATCAAAACCCTTAAGTTGATAGATGTTTGTATTTGTCCTCTTACATGCAAAAAATCACAGTTCTAGACCCATTTTTGATCTCACATGTTTCATCCTTAAACACGAGATTATATCCTTTTCTACACATTTTTCCAGCAATCAAAATACTATGCCTTAAACCCTTAACATAGTAAAAATATCACAACTTAAATCTATTCCACAAATCTTAGCTCCTAAATCATTTCCAAATTTAACTAATCTTCCATCATACTTTTCAAGTTTAACAAACTTACTTTTGTCTCTGATCATGTGATTAGAGAAGCCACTGTCAACAACCCAATAATTATTATCTTGTTTAATATGGAAAGAAGAAACCAAAGTACCCTCAACCTTCTCCTTCTTCTCTGAAACACTTTCCTTCACACAACTTTTAGAGTTAGCAGAGATAGATTCATCTTTTCTAGCAAAAAAAAGCATTCATTTTCATCAACATCTCCACAATCAAATTCAAATGAAGTTAGTGTACCCATAAATTGATCTCTAGAATAAGAATTATGGTACAACTTGAGATCTAACAAATACTTCATCTCAACTCGCAAAATAGAAATACTTCAACCCAGAACATCCAATAAACCTTATTCACACACTGATGCATGAAACACACACTGCAATGTACCGAATCAAGTGAAACCTTAAATATTGAAAGAAACAAACATTATAAGAAACTTCCCAAATCCACACAACCTAAAGCCAAACTGTGAAGAAACTCAAAGAAAATAGATCTCTCCTAGGCCACAAAAAACATCACTAAAAACTTGGTTCACACACTGGTGAAAATATCTCACTTTGTATAATGATCCAGAAACCCAAATTCTGAATATAGTAACCTATTAAAACCTTGAAAAACATATCAGATCTGCATAGGTATACCATCAACATAGAAGAAACATGGAGCACATCCTAGAGCACATTATGAACACTTGCACAACACTATTTTATTTGTTTATCAATTTTTCTCAAAAGCACTTGGAAACCAAGTACCAAAGACATCATCTTAGCACACTACTTCATTCCAACACATATCTAGATACTACATCATAAATACAATTCCTTGCACTCACAACACTTCCTCAATATCTCAAATACACATGAACAAGCTTCAACAACTTGTTTACCTCTTTTTAACAATTTTCGCAATATTCTCGACATCTTCATCATGCAACACACACACTTAACACATAGTTGACATCAAGGACAACACCAACCTATAGAAATCCTATTGACATCAATGACAAAACCTTCATACTTGCAATAAAATATGGGTGGGGATTATTGTGGGTGGCAAGTGAAATGCTTATGGATGCAATTGTTTGTCATGATTTTTTAAGAATATTCACATATAGCCATGCTCTTATTTGTTTTTTTTGTTGTTGTCCATGAGATTCGGGTGGAGTTGTGGGATGATGAAATTTTATTATGGAAAATTAAAATGTGATGTTTTTATTATGAACAATTAGGCATGGTGAATACTAATCCCAAATACATATGAAGGTGGAAGGGGTAAAGTTTGTGTGTGGGCTGGTTCATGGAGATTGTCCCATTAGTCATAATAGAAAAAGGTGGTATACAAAGGTGGGATAGGTAGTGTAGGTTTTTTAATCAGTTCTAAAGGAATAATGAAGGATGCATGGGGCATGGCGTATGACGAGTGAGACCATGATATGAAATATTTCCTATTGAAAGGAAAAAATGGATGGATGGCAATCATGTATGGGTGGGCTAGGCTATGTAGACTATCTAATATATTCTAAGAGAATAATGTATAGGACATCAGTGGCTGAGTGATAATGATGGATCATGTGGGATGGGTTATGTATATAAGTGTGTAAAATGGTTAATGAAAAATTCATGGATGTGTAAGGTCAATTGGAAGTATGATGGGTTAAGATAATGGTAGAATAAGCTCTCCCACTATCAAATTGGGGTAGGCGACATGTGTTCCAATCCATATTGGTGATGTGAGTGAATGGATGATGGATGTATGGTTGATTAAGTTACCTAATAGATGGTGGATGTGACTCTACACATAGCACCTATTTTATAGGTTTTCATCATGGTATATTTTCCCAAGGTGCCACAATGTGGTTTTCACCATTGGATGAATTATTCTCTTTACTATTTTTTGCATTTTTGTATTTTTGTATTTTTTCCTTTCTTCTGGATTTTTAATATTTTTGGATCTTCTTAAGTGAATAATTTTTTGAGATGTATAATATTCATGGGCTCCTCCAATGGTTATCCTTTCATGGTAACCAACTGGTATGCCCTAGATCCATACTTTGTGGTGAAAATTTAAGGACCTAGCCAGTTAGGTTCAAATTTTCCTTTCTTCTTATGGTCCTATAAATTTTGTCGATTCTCCTTCAGGACTATGTCACCAATTGAAAAATCTCTATTAATATTTTATTTGTAGCTTCTTAAATTCCTATTTTGATATGCTCAAAGATGATTGAGAGTGTTTATGCATTTCTCATCCAATAGTTCTAACTATTGTATTCGTGCCACATGGTATTTTTCATCATAATTTCTTTTTTGTAATGATATTCTCAATGATGGGAATTTAAAATCTATTGGAAAAATGGCTTCCACACCATAAACAAGTGAATATAGTGAGGCTCTTATAGGAGTGCAGATGCTAGTGCGATACTCCCACAAGGCTGGATTGAGCTGGAGATGCCAATCTTGAGCATCTTTATTGACCATGTTTTTGAGCATTTTCAATATCATTTTATTTGTGGCCTTAGCTTATCCATTTCCTTGTGGGTAGTATAGAGTGGAACAGTGGTGTTGGATGTGGAATTATTGGCACAAATTACGAATCTCTTGATTTTTTAATGGTTTCCTATTATCTGTGATGATGGAAGATGGTATGCCAAAGTGGTATATGATTTATTGGAGGGTGAATTTAGAGATTTATTTTCCTGTAATGTACATCATGGGAATGGCTTCAACCCACTTAGTGAAGCACTCAATGGTAGTTATTATGAACTTGTGGCAACTGGATGAGGGTGGTTGGATTTTTCTAATGAGGTCTGATCCCCATCATGAGAACAACCATGTATTAAAAATGGGTTGAAAATATTGTGATGGTGCATGGATTAGATCACCATGTTGCTGACACAATCAACATAATTTAACCATAGTGTTTGCATCTTTCTTCATTTTTGACCAATAATATGTAGTACACAATAACTTCTTGACTAATTAAGGACAACTGGAATGGGCCTTGCAGATACCTTGGTGTATGCCATGTAGGATAGACTCAACTTCTTTTGTGTCTAAGAATCTCAAGAGAGTACCATTGAAGGATTAGTTGTATAAAGTACTACCAAGTAGGGTTAAATAGACGGTTTTACAAATAAATTATTGTCATTGGGATGATGATAGGTTGGGTGGGATGGTGTTTTCATTTAAGTAATTATATATGTGTTGATACCATGGGGAATTGGACCAACTATGTCACATATCATTTCTGATTTAGGAATATCATAAGAAGGAATGAATATTTGCTAAATCAAGAACTCATATTACTAACTATTTTGTGGAACAACAAAATGGGAACCAATTGTAGAAATTGCACCTACTAATTTATTGTTTAGACAAGGAATTTGATCAAACTGAAGCTATGTAAAATATTGCTTGAAGTTTTCCACCATTATTTTATAAGGTAGTAGTTTTTTTTCCTTTGTCTAATATTCATCATTGACTTGCTTGATCATTGACTGAGAGTCACCATTTACCTCTAGTTTTGTGTTCTTCCATTAGATGGGAATTTTTAGACCTATGATTAATCCCTCATACTCTGCTATATTATTTGTACAAGGAAATGCAATTCTATAGGAAATAGGAATATAATCTCCTTGAGGAGTGACAAATAGTATCCCAACTCTCAAACCATGTTGTGTAAAGGATCCATGAAAGTATAAGTTCCACCACGTTCTTTCTTCTATAGCTAAAATGTTTTCATTTGGGAACTCTATGAGCAATAAGTAATTATCTAGTAATGGTGCCTCTGCAAGTTGGTCAAAAAAAAATTTTCATTTAATATCCCTTCTATATACATACTCGATATCAAATTCACTTAGGATCATGATCTATTTTCCATTATTCTTGTAAGTGTATCCTTTGATAGTAGATATTTTAATGGATCAACCTTGGAAATGAGTTGTGTCTTATGATTAAGCATGTAATGTTACATTTTCTTGGCATAAAAACTATGACAAGGAATGCTCACTCAAATGGGGAATAATTAAACTTACATCCAACTAATTTTTTAGATATGTAGTATATTTCTCTTCTTTTCCTTTATCATCATGTTGTGCCAATAATGACCCTAGTGCAATAGTGATAGTTGATATGTATAATAGGAGACGTTCTTTTGGACTTGGTGACATGAGGATAGGAGGCAAGGCAAGATAATATTTAAGTTGTTTAAATTCCTGTTGAAAACTTCTATCCCATTTAAAAGTATCGTTGTTGAGGATAAGATGTGAGAATGGTTGGCACTTATCAACTAGTTGTGTGATGAATATCCTAATTTCCTAGAGATTTCCTTGTAAACTTCTAGGCGATTTGATATTCTTGGGAGGATGCATTTCACTTATTAATTTTAGTTTTTCAGGATAAAATTATATGCCTCTTTGAGAAACAATGAAGCCTAAGAGTTTTCTTGACGTGAATCCAAAAATATATTTCTTTGGATTGAGGTGGAGTTGGTATTTTTCTAGCACCTCAATTTTCCCATCTCTTGTCTTCAATTTTAGAAGAAGATAATTTACATAATCTTCCATGATGTCATGTAACATGTCATAAGAAAATCACTTTCATTGCTCTTTGATAAGTAGCTCCTACGTTTTTTAGTCCAAAAGGAATTACTTGGTAGCATAATGTTCCCCATCGGGTAATAAAAAATATTTTATGGTGATATTCTTCTATAATTTTGATCTAATTTTACTCACAAAATCCTTCCATTAGTGACAACATATCATGACCTACTATAGGGTTGGCAATAATATCAATGTTTAGAAGTGGGAAATCATCCTTTGAACATGCTTTGTTAAGTTCTTGAAAGTCGGTACAGATTTTGATACCCCCAGTTATTTTGAATACTGGTACTATATTGGAGACCCACTTGGATAATCAATGGGTTTAATGAAACTAACTTCCAAGAGATTTTGTAGTTCTACATTTACTAAAAGGGAAATTTGGGGGTGTGTCTTTTGAAGCTTCTGCTTTATAGGTTTTACATCTAGATATATTACTAGATGATGCACTAGAAGAGATGGGTCTAGGCTTTCCATGTATGCATATGTACAAGAAAAATTAATGGATCTTCTTTTGAGGAATTCTAATAGTTTCTGATTAATGCTATCTTCTAATTTGGTAAAGATGTATGTCATCTTTGGTTCATCTATAGTCCCCAAGTTGATGTTTGCAATATCTTCTCTCAACACTATGGATGTTTCTTGATGTCAAGGAATTGAATCAAGTGCCCCATCTTTTATCACCTTGGAGGGGTTTTCACCAAAAGATAAGTCTTTTATTTTGACTTTTTCATGATCCAAAAGTTCCTCATTGAGATTTTCACTAAGGGATATTTCTTTTTTATTCTTTCCTTTTTTTGTTTTGAAGAAGGAGGAAGTGATTTGTTCCCCAAAGTAAGTATCTTTATGTTACTTAATTTGAAGATATTTCTTATGATCTCCTATTGGTATAAAATCACAGACTCCCATGAGTTTGATAATTACTTTGTCATTTTGAAATGTGTCAACTGTTAGAGGTCCTTGTTGATCCTAATCAATGATTCAAGATATACAAGTGGAAGTTCTATAGATGGTGTGATGGTGTAGATTTGTTCATGGTTGAAAAGTTTGACAATGTTTTTGAAATGTTCTTTAATAGGTTTATCCTAAGAGATTTGAACAACAATTGAACTCTTACCACTTTTACTATGAGAACACTTAAGGTCCTTTGGGTACCATTTCAATGGGTTGATTGCCAAGTTCTTAATTATCTTTTTATTCTCGTTGTTAGACTGGTTCCATTATGTCTTGCTCTTGTACTCCCAATCATTTACCCTTGTAGCCCATTAGTTTGTATAAATAATGTCCTTTGGGATATTGGCTCACTTAAAGAGAAGGAAGTGGTTGTTCTTGATCATCCTTGTATAGTCAGGAGGAGATATCTTGACTTAGATCCTCTTTATCTAATAATACCTATTTTCTAAAGTTTTCAATGCTTCCATTAGGTTCCATATTAAGTGCTTTAGGTTTTCCATATGATCATGGTGAGAGAGGAATTTTCCCTACATAAAAAGAATTTTGTATCTCATACTTACCACATCCATTGTCAGTCACCTTGATCTTGATCTCTAGAGTAGGTTGTGAAGTGGATGGGGATTTTAGCATAGATGGATTAGTGTAGGATGATGAGGTGGTTGTTGAATCATTGATGGGGTAATGGTGGAATATTTTTTACTCTCCTTCCAACATTTTGCAATATTGGAAGGGTTGAGGGTTAGTTGAAATGGTTACTTCTCTACCATTGTGTGAAAATTTTAAATATTGGTGGCAGGTGGAAGGGAAAACTTGCATAGCATTTATCCAAGGATGTTGAAAGGGTATGTTGTAGGGTAGATCAGGATCAAGACTTTGATAACTAGTTTCCATGATGGTTGGGCCAACCTGAATAGGCAATTTTACGATCCCTTCAGATTCTCTTTTTGCATCATCATAAGATTTTATATTTATCTTCTTTTGAGGATTAATGACGTCTTCTGAGTAACCCAATTTATTTATTAACTTTAAGGTACATATGTTAAGTCCCGATCCACCATCTATAAGGAATCTTTTAATATTGTGTTTATGTATGATGGATTCAATATGCAATGGTTAATAATGTGGTATTTCTAAATTTAGGTCTTTATGGGAGAATGTTAAGTGACATGTGGATGAGAGGTGAACAACTATAGCTTGTAATTTGTTCACATTAATGTCACTTATTACCCTTGATTCCTGGAGATATTTTTCTAAAACTTCTTTATAGATGGGTGATGTTCGAAGTAACTTTGAGATGGAGATTTGGGTGGGTGTCTTACCAAGGTGTTCAAGCATGTTCTTGTTAGACACACAAGATAACTAAGAGGGGTGGGAGAATCATTTGTGCATTAAAATTGTAGACATGTAAATTTGATCACTTCCATATGATCAAAATCATCTACTCTATCCATCTATGTCATTAATAGTGATTAAATAATTTATTTAATCATTATTTCATTTTTTGTCTAAGGTTCCTAAAGTATGTAATTGAATAAATTAAATAATTTACCTTACACCTTTTCTCATCTACATTAAATAAATAAGATAATTTGTTTAATTTAGTCATTTGACCTATTTGGATTAAAACCATATTTGGATTAAAACCAAATTTTAATCCCTCTTTTTCTCTTACCTTGTCACATTATCCATAATCCTCTTTTAATCGGGATTAAATTAATTAATCTATGATTAGGATGTGAACCACTTAATAAAGGTTAGTGTCACATCCTCCATAATCTCCCACTTGCCTCTAATCTCTCATTAATTATCATAATCCTATGTTTGCACAACCTTAATCAAAGTCATTAGCCACATTTGGCATACCTTTTTTGGTCAACCTTTCCACTTGCCTTTCTTGGAATTGACTCTCTTTCCCATGTAAATTTTTAATTCAAATTTATTCACCCAAGGCTGCTCTCTTCCCCATGTGAGTTTTTAATTCACTTTTATCTTTCCAAGGTCTACCCTATCCCCATGCAAGTTCTAGAAGAATTGACTTGTCACTTTACATGTGCCAAGGACTTCTAGAACCTTTGAATTGTCACATCACCCACATGTGACAAACACCCAACTTTTTGGAAACCCTCTCTTATCCAATAGACTCTCCTAAGAATGTGATTTTTTTATTCACATTTATTTCTTCAACCACTTCCCCTTTTCCCATGAAGATTTTTGACGAATTCTAAAATTCCTCAAATGTCTCTTTCATGCTCATTTGGGGACAAGAAGTTCTTTTTTGAGGAAATCTTCTCATCCCCCAAGGTACTTACAAGACTTCTCTTCCACCTCATTTCCACATCATCCCACCCTAGGCCATCTCATATTCCACATGTCAAGATGTGAGGGCTTGTGAGTCCTCAACTCACCATAGCCCTTAATCTTGGCTTTGTTGGATCAATATCAATTGTTGAATTCTCTAGAGAATTCAAATTATCCTATAAATACCCCCTCATTTCTGTCGAAAAAGGAGGAAGTCTTTTGCTACCAAACTCTTGCCAAATTGTCATTTGCAACATTTTAGCCTCTCCATAGTATTTTTCATCAATCCATCTTGCATCTTGCATCCATTTAACTCCATAGCCATCCAGGGAGCACACAAGACATCCAAAGATCAATGGCCAACCAAAGAAGAAACAACATGAAGGTATAATCAATTTCAATTTATTTCATCTTGTTTTCATGCTTATCTTTCCTTAGGATAATCATTGAGCTATCATCTTTTGTGTTATTTCTTTTTATTACATCATTAGTTGTTTAGCATCTCACATTAGGAACATAAAAATTTAGGAGATCACATTTCTGGCACGCCTGGTGGGACCCACAAATAGATCTCTTTGCTTTACGTTTGTTGTTGTTTAAGTTGTTTGTAGGTTCAAGTCACAGAGGGGCAGATTTTCCCCATTGTGGGGTGGACTTTCCCTCTCAGGCACTATAGAGGGGTGGATTTTCCCACCCGATTCAGCATTTTTCTGACTTTTTCTATAGAGGGGCATATTTGCCTACTCGGTTCAGCGTTTTTCTAACTTTTTCTGTAGAGGGGCAGATTCGCCCACCCAGTTGAACATTTTTCTAACTTTTTCTGCAGAGAGGCAGATTTGCCCACTCGGTTCAGCATTTTTCTAACTTTTTCTGTAAAGGGGCGGATTTTCCCACCTGATTAAGTGTTTTTCTGACTTTTTCTACAGAGGGATAGATTTGCCCACCCGATTCAACATTTTTTGACTATTTTCTGCAAAGGGGCAGATTTTTCCTAAACAAAACGTTTTGGAAAGTAAAAAAGTTGCATTTTAGCTTCGTTTTTGCCTCTATTTCTTGTTGTTTAGAGTTCTAACCCTCTAACCCTATTTTTTGGTTGGTGAAGTTAGATTTCTTGCTGATACTTTGCAGTCTTTTGCTGAAATTCACAAAGGACAAAAGGATAAAACAACTAACATTTTCTTGCAGGGCCTTTATTTTATTCGAATTTTAATGTTTTCATTACTGTTTTATCTATGCACTTAGTATAACTAGGGGAAAGTAATACTTGTTGTTTTTTGTGTCTATTTTTCTTTGTGTTACCCTAAGGGGGCATTAGTTTGTTCTCATTTTCTCCTTGCACTTTGTGTTGACCGGGGGGTAGTTGGAAATGATTAGTGTCTTCTTTTTAGAGGGACCTGCTTGGGAATTTCATCACCCTAAGGGGCGATCCCAACCACTCGTACCGACGGGGTATACAAAGGGGGGGGAGCCGAAGTTGCACCCCAATCCAGTTGTGTCCTAATTGGCGGAACGTCAAAGCTAGGGTGATACCTAGATAGATGTGAAGAGTTGGTCGAGCCTTTCAGTATCTCACTGGGGTTCCTGACTCATGCTTGTGATGGACTGGTGTTCATGGTTGTGCCTCACATACTGAGCGTATATCGAGGACTCCCTAGAAACCTTGTGCATCCTAGAGTAAGACCTTTGTTGGCCATACCCCTTTACACTAATCATAGGATTATGCTTGTTCAAAGTGTCTTTATGTGAAAAACCAATAAATCTTTATAAGTTAGCCTCATTGAGTCATTTCAAGTCCTTGTCATAATATCTTATCCAGACCAAGTCACTATTTTTCTGCAGAAGGGCGAACTTGCCCTCCCATTCTGACATTTTCCACTATAGAGGGCCAAAATTTCCCCCCTATTTTGACATTTTCCACTATATAGGGGCAAACTTGCCCCCCTGTTCTAACATTTTCCATTGCAGAGGGGCAAATTTGCCCCCCTGTTTTAGCATTTTTCACTGCAGAAGTGCAAATACGCCCTCCTGATCCACTGTTTGACTATAGAAGGGTGGATACGCCCTCTTGAATGGATAGTTTCATCCATTTGACCATTCCAAACCTCCATTTAATCACCCTGAGTTTCTATTTGACCAATCCAAACATCCATTTGACCATTCCAAGCCTCCATTTAACCTTTCTAAACATCCATTTATCACGTTCACATTGATCATTTCATAATTTGGGAAACCCATTCTACCATCTTACCGTGTGACCTAAATATTTCCATCAAGATATCTTCCATTTGTGTTCATCATCATCTGTCATCATAAAATCCCTTAAACCTTGTTTTGGGAGTTATCTCCTGAATTGACCAAGGTGATAACTTTGATCACTATCCTACATATCAATCATTGTCTTCAACCTAATCAATCTAATTCTATCTTGGGGTGGATTTGTGTTGTAAGTCAACATCACTAGCCCAAATCAATCCCCTTTTATCTCAAGGCGGATTCAGCACTGTAATCATTGATCTAGCTAGTTCAATCCAATCAACCAATGTTTTAAGTCAGTTAGGGTAATTTTTGAATTGGGTTTTAGGATCCCCTCCATCAACCAATCCAATCCTTATCCAATCATAAAATTAATTGATACATCATCAATTAATCCATCATCCAATCCAAAGCAATCTTATCTAATTGATCCAAAAAATCCAATCCTTATCCAAATCATCATCAATCCAAATGATCCAAATAATCCAATCCTTATCTAAATCATCATCAATCCTATTGATCCAAATAATCTAATCCTTATCCAGATCATAATCAATCCAATTGATCCAAACAATCCAATCCTTATCGAAATCATCAAATTAATTGATACATCATAAATTGATCCATCATCCAATCCAAAGCAATCTTATCCAATTGATCCAAACAATCCAATCCTTATCCAAAACATCAAATTGATACATCATCAATTGATTCATCCAATCCAATCCTTATCCAAATCACCAAATTGATACATCATCAATTGATCCAAACAATCCAATCCTTATCCAAATCATCAAATTGATACATCATCAATTGACCCATCAACCAATCCTTATCCAAATCATCAAATTGATACATCATCAATTGATCCATCAACCAATCCTTATCTAAATCATCAAATTGATACATCATCACTTGATCCAGACAATCCAATCCTTATCCAAATCATCAAATTAATACATCATCAATTGATCCAGACAATCCAATCCTTATCCAAATCATCAAATTGATACATCATCAATTGATCCATCATCCAATCCTTATCCAAATCATCAAATTGGTACATCATCAATTGATCCATCATCCAATCCAAAACAAACTTATCCAATTGATCCAAAAAATCCAATCCAATCTATCCAAATCCAATCAAGATCCCATCATCCAATCAAAATCATCAAAATCGAATCATCAAATTAATACATCACCAATTGATCCATCATCTTATCAATTGGTCCAACATCCAACCAATCCTACAATCCTAATCCAATCTTAATCAATCATCCAAATCATCACCTAGATCATCCTTGGAAGTTGCATCTTAAAATCACTTAGTTGTTTTGCACGTTCATGCCCATTCAGACCCATTCACAAACAAAAAAGAAAATGGTAGACCAAAAAAACCAAGGTTCCCAACCAAATGTCCCTCAAGATCCTAATAAAATTCCACAAAATCCCCATAATAGAATCTCATCTCAATCAAACACCAACATCTAGAATGTCACACCACCCAGTGACGAAAACATGGTCAATCAACTCGAAGTCACCATTGATGAATATCTCAGTAATCTCACCAATGTCTAAATGATAGATCATCTCCTAAATTAACGTGGGGATAAGATCCTTGCCACCTTACTCATGAAGGGATTCAAACCACCATCTGGTTTTGATACATCACAATATTCCCTTCCCACATTTGTTGATCCAAAAACCTCACAAAATGTTCCAGAGGGCTCCTATGTTCCTGAAGGTGCACCCACTAAAAACTGGTACCACCCCGAATTTGGAAATGCTGTCATCCATCAAGTCCAAGAATATCCTCACCTTTCCACCACCAGATCCTAATGATCCCCATACCTATGGAATGCCACCATACATCCCATCTGCTCCACTGCTACCTCCCCCATATTCTAATATTAGGGGCCCACCTACACTTACCAATGTGCTACCTCCTGCATTTCAACAACCTCCAAATAATTCACACCAATCCACCATGCTACCAACACCACCACAACATACTTCTGCTACTCAAGCTTCATCTCAACCCTTGCATCCACAACATCCACAAAACACTACCGTTCTTGCACAACCATCACCACATAACCCTTTCATGGTCACCCCCCAACAACAACATATCTCATCTCACCCATCTCATCAACAACAACCACAACAACGACCCCCACAACATGTGCATATCCCTACACAAACACACCATAACCCACTTACTAAGTACCTCTATCATCCCTCTAGCACATACACTGTTCCATCCCATCTCAATATGAATCCTCATCAAAATACTCAAAACCAGACACATACCCAACCACCACGTTACACTAATCCTTCAGAACCTCAACATCACCCCCACCAACAAACATTGAATCCATCCCCATTTTCCACACAACAACCCACCATTGCGCAACAATACCAATCCTATCCACCTTACTTTCAACAACAAGCAACTTATCAGCAAGGGGCACCTTACACTTCCTATTACCAACAACAATTATTACATCAAAAAAGAGGCACTACCTCCGCATATTACTAAAATGCTACCCAACAACAAGACCCGTCCCTCACTTCCTACTATCAACAATAAGTGGCTCGCACTCATCACAATCAATCATCCAACTATCAATCCACTTATAATCAGAAAACACACTCCTATCCGACTCAAACCATCTATGATCCATCATTGGTATGGCCATCCTCATCACGTCCACAATACTATCCATACAATCAATCCACTTTGACTCCCACGACTCCCGTCAATAAGGAATTGGAAGAAGTAAATGCAGCATTAAAGGACCTACAAGCTGGAGTGGGTAAACAAACATTCATTTTGAGGACATATGTCCTTATCCTTTTGATCCCTCCATCTCCTTAATTCCTTTTTCCAAAAAAATTGAGATACCAAAATTTGATAAATACAAAGGAACTAGGGACCCTAGAGCCCACCTTCAAGAATTTTATGCCCATTGCCAAGAGGTCATGCATAATGACAATTATCTTATCTGACTTTTCCCTAAAATTCTACAAGGAGTTGCCCTTAACTGGTTTATGGGCCTTGAAAAAGGATCTATCAAAACCTTTGCACAATTATCTGAACAATTTGTCTCCCACTTCTCTTTTAATCTAGAGAAGGATATTGACAAACTTGATCTACTAAAAGAAAACAACGTGAGGGAGAAAACTTTGCAAACTACTTGCAAAGATGGTGTGCCTTAGCCAATAGGATGAAATCTCCACCATCAGAAAAAGACATGGTCACACTATTTATCAAAAATTCCCATGTAGATATGGCAAATAACTTCCAGATCCATTGTATCACCACCTTTGTGGCACTTGTGGAGAAGGGCCCCATCTTGGAATGAGCCCTTGTTGCAAAAGGGCAAGTCAAACATTTTAATTCTGATAGAGAGAAGTCCTTTGGGGATAAACCTTGTTATTGGAATAGAAATAAAAATATTGCCAATGATGGTGTAACTGACACCAAACATATTCAAGTGGCCACCACCATGTAAAAATACCCTCCTCAACAACAACCGTCAGTCCAGAATGCCATATTCGTCCCCCAAGGGGCACCACGATAACAATCCAACCAAAATAATAAAGGGGGAAACAAACAATAGTTCACTCAGTTGGGAGAACCCCTTAGCATGGTGTTTAACAAGATTCTTCAAGCTAATTATCCCATCATGTATCTTGTCACCAAACCTCTTGATACGTCTAAACCCAAACCAACTTGGTTTAAAAAAAATGAATATTTTGAATTTCACAAGATTAAGGGACATACCTTAGATAAATGTCAAGGCCTAAAAACCTACATTCAAGGTCTCATCGATCGAGGTGAAATCCATGTAGATGCTAAAACAACATCTTCATCCAATGCTCAACTCTAGATATAACAAAATGCTTTTCCTAACCACAATCAAGGTCCTAGTACTTCCAACTCTAATTCTAGATCTAGCAACAATAACAAGCAAGGTAACATCACTAATAACATCAGCTGTAAAAATGTGCCATACAATTACCAAGGTGTGGTCTCATATGTAGAACAAGTAGAGCCACGTGTATCCATGATACCTGTCAAAGGAAAAGATCCATAATGTGTTGTTACCACTAGGCGAACTCGCATCACAGTCCCCACCGCTCCTCCATCTACCCAATGGTCATCCGTCAATTCACAATATAACATCCTAAACCATCTAGGCAAGATGGCAGCCCAAATATCCATCTTGGATCTGCTTAAGTCATCTCCCGTGCATCAAGATATCTTGACTAAGGCTTTGCAAAGCACACAAGTACCCGATGATATTGATCCTACCCAATTTCAAGCATTGGTAGGTAATCTCTCATCAAACTATTAGTTAGCCTTTAGCCAAAAAGACATGTTGCATCTTGACTCAAGCCATAACCGCCCCCTCCATCTCGAGGTTGGAATAAATTGTCAAAAATTAAAAAGGGTACTAGTAGATAATGGTTTGGCCCTAAATATTTGCACATTAAAATTAATACAACAAGTTGGATACACCCAGGTTGATTTAAGAAGTCAAGTGATCACCATCAAGGCATATGATAATACAGAGTGATATTCTAAAGGAATTATTTTCCTCCCTATTCACGTAGGCCCTATTGTATAGTACACTATGTGTCATGTTCTAGACCTTGAACTTCCATACAACATCCTTCTTGGCCGTCCATGGATTCATTCTATGCAAGTCATCCCATCCACCTATCATCAATGCTTAAAGTTCCCATTTCAAGGAATGGAGGTTAGCATACAAGCCAATCCCCAAGCTTTTGAATATTGCGTGCCTTGGAAGCTTCCTTCCCATATTCACATTACTGCCTAGGAGTTGAAATGGAGGAATCCCCAACATCTGATTCTGACCCATCCACCAATACACTAAACACCTCATCTCCACCATCATCCACACCTGCTTCCACCGTCACCAAGGTCTAGATCATAGACAAGGGATGTGTTGAATACGAAATGCATACCACACTAAATGTGGAAACCATGCCACCCTCACTCTGCACATATGGGCAACCAATTCTACTAGTACCACAAGTGGAAGAAAAGACACTTACAGTCACCTCCAAGAGCATGGGTTTGACAACATTCAATGATTTAGGATCCCTTCAGGATCAAATGGAAGAAGACATCAGTCAATGGGTTTATCAAGAGGAACTTGAGACACCATGTCCCCTTATAGAATACTTTCAAGAAGTTTATTCACGTGCCTCCAAGTTTGTTGAAAAGTGTCATTATCAAGGTGGAGGCCTTGGTGCAGAAGAACAAGGAAAACACCAGCCCATTGAAGCAACTACCATCCGACCAATAAATTTGGGTTTGGGTTATGATACTAAACAAAAGATCCCCACGAAATCCTCTAGCACTTCTAATAATGTTAGTGTTGATGATGGTTCCCTCAAATAAATACCAGAAGAAGAGTCCATCATACACGTGTACAATGATTTGAATCACGTTGACCTCCCTGCCATGTTTGAATGCTTGTTTGTTTGCACCATAACCTTATCCCTCAAACATCCTAAATTTATAGATCATGACCTACAAGATAGCACACCTATTAACACATTTCCCTTAGAGGATACCTACATACATCTCATGGGATTGGGGGATGATGAACGCCCTAACTGCAAAAAAAAAAAAACAAAAGAAAAATAGGTCATCAAGTGAAAACCTCACTGAGGCACTTTTTGATTGGGAAAAAGTAAAAATAAAGGGTGTATCTAACAGTGAAAACCTCAATACGACACTGGAAGATGGGGACGTTCATCTTCCCCTTGTAGGAACACAAATATCTGAGCAGTCTTCTATTCTCATTGAAGAGATGCAAGAGGTAAATTTGGGGAGAACAGAAACTCTAAGAATTTCCTACGTAGCCAAATCTTTATCAGAAGAAGAATATCTCACCATTGTCCAAATTCTCTGAGAAGGGGTTATCAATTTTGCATGGGCTTACTTTGATATGCCTGACCTAGATCCTAATCTTGTTGTACACCATTTGGATGTTCGTCTAGATGCCAAACCTATCAAGAAAAAGCTCTAAGAGATGCACCCACAAATATCATTATTAGTTAAAAAAGAATTGGAAAAATTACTAGATGCTGGTTTTATAAGACCCATTGATTATTTTGATTGGATTTCCAATATAGTACCTATTGCTAAACCTAATGGAGACATCATAATTTGCACAGATTCCTGGGATCTTAATAAAGCCTATCCAAAAGATGACTTCCCCTTGCCTAACATCGACATGTTGGTCGACATTACTGTAGGACACGAGATGTTATCCCTTATGGATGGCTTCTTGAGCTACAATCAGATGCAAATTTCCCCTGAAGATTAACACAAAACTGCCCTTACAACACCTAGGGGTACCTTTTGTTACAATGTCATGCCCTTTGGCCTCAAGAATGCGAGGAAACATATCAACAAGAAATGACTATTATATTCCATGACCTCATCCACATTATCATGGAAGATTATGTTGATGACTTGTTGGGAAAATCTGAAACCAAAGAAGAGCACCCTTCCATTCTAAAAAATATCTTTGAGTTCTTGGAGTAGTACAAGCTAAGGCTGAATCTAGAAAAGTGTGTGTTTGGTGTCACATCAGGGAAATTATTGGGCTTCATAGTTTCTCAAAGAGGCATCGAGGTTGAACCTACTAAAGTAAAAGCTATCATGGATATGCCTCCACCTAGAAACCTAAAATAGTTAAGGAGCCTTCAAGGAAAGCTACAATACATCCGTTGGTTTATAGCCCAGCTTGCGGATAAATGTCACTCATTCACTCACCTTTTAAAGAAATGCACCACCTTCAAATGGAATCAACAATGTCAATTGGGTTTTGATATGATCAAAGTTTACTTGGCCCACCCACCAATCTTGATGCCACCTATCCCTAGAAAACCCCTCTTGCTGTACATCTCTGCCACTTTAGTTGCATTGGGGGCATTGTTGGCACAACATGATGAATCCTCAAAAGAGCGAGCAATCTATTACATAAGCCGAACATTGGTCGGTTATGAACTTAATTATTCACCAATGGAGAAAGCATGTCTCGTTGTGGTCTTCATTACACAAAAAATGCATCATTATATGCTAAGCCATCTAATAAAGTTGATATCAAAAGTCGACCCCCTCAAGTACCTGTTATCTAAGACAACCCAAACTAGCCGAATGGCTAAATGGATCATGCTTCTCAGTGAATTTGATATCGAATATGTGGACAAAAAAGCCATCAAAAGATAGGTAATAGCATATCAATTGGCAGATGTCCTATTAGTAGATGCCTATCCCATAGAAACCAAATTTCTAGATGAAGGAGTCTTTGCAGTCTCAGAAGCCACCAGATGGACACTGTACTTTGATGGATCACACACTAATAATGGATCAGGGGTAGGAGTCTTTCTTATCACCCCCAAGGTGATTACATACCGAAATCATTCAAACTGGCTTTTCCCTGCACCAATAACATCGTCGAATATGAAACCCTTCTCACAGGGCTTAGAATCGTAGTCCAATGGCACATCACTCATCTGCAAGTTTTTGGTGACTCCTAGTTGGTTATAAAATAGGTCAATGATGAGTTTCTTAAAAAGGATGAAAAGTTGTTACCTTACAAACATATGGTGGATGACTTCAAAAAAAATTTCACCTCCATCCAATTTGAGCAGATCCCAAGACTCTAGAATAAGGCAGCAGACGCTATGGCTACCATTGGTTCTCTCCTTGACATGCCAAAATATAGTACAAATTGTCAGTTCTTAGTCAAGCAACTCCTAATCCCAGCATATGATATCCCTGAGAGTGACATGGTGTGTGATATTATAGGTCTTGAATCCCCTTGGTACCATGAAATTTACACCTATATTCATGACAACACCCTCCCGCCTAATCTCACAAAAAACCAACGTAAATCATTCATCCAACGCACTGCTTGCTACACCATCATTGGTGATACACTTTATCGATGTGGGAATGATGGAACTCTCCTCCGTTGTTTAGACGAAATTGAAGCCCGTACAACATTAACAAAAGTGCATAGTGGTATTTGTGGGGCCCACTCTAATGGTCTGACCCTAGCCAAAAGGATTCTAAGAGCAAGATATTACTAGCCTGCAATGGAACATGATGCTTGTGAACATGTCAAAAAGTGTCTTCCATGTAAACAACATGCAAATTTGTTTCACGCTCCGGCACAAGAGCTACAACCTATAACGACACCCTAGCCATTTTCACAATGGGGTTTCGACTTGATTGGAAAAATCTACCCTCCATCCTCTGACGGTCATACTTTTATCATCACAACCACTGAATACTTCACCAAGTGGGTGGAAGCCATACCACTAACTCAAATCACTAGTGTTCAGATCTCTAAGTTCATCCTCTACCATATCCTCTGTAGGTATGGTATCCCCTCCGCCATCATCACCGACAATGGAAATCCATTCAATAATAAGTGTATGAAGCTCCTTTGTGACATGTATCATATCCAAAATCATTGTTCCACCCCCTATTACCCCCAGGGTAATGGACAAGTAGAAGCAACAAACAAAACATTGATCAAAATCATTAAGAATATGGCCAATAGCACTGGCTGAGATTGGCACCTCCATATCAATCCTGCTTGTACCCCCACCAGTGCTACTCCATACTCTCTTTTCTATGGAATTGAAGCCATCTTGCCAATAGAAGTTGAAATCCCTTCACTCTGAATATCCCTCAAGAATCTCATCACTGACGAAGACACCCGAGTGGCACGCTTGGCGCAATTGGAATTGCTAGATGAAAAATGGGTCAAAGCTTATAACCATCTGCAAGCCTATCAACACCGACTCAAAAGGAGCTACAATAAGAAAGTCCACCCTCATAAATTCAATGTTAGTAATTTGGTCCTTAAGGAAAATTAGCGGAATCAGCAATATCGAGAGAAAAAGGGTAAGTTTGAAGCAAATTGGTTGGGCCCTTATGTCATCACCACAAAGTATGGTTCTGGTGCCTACAGGCTATCCACCCCTGAAGGGGAGCCCTTGGAAGAACCCATCAACATCATGCATCTGAAGAATTTCTATACTTAGGTCAGCTGGGGTATCCTTCCTGGTAAATCTCAAAAAATACAAAAAAATAAAAAAATCTCAAAAAATACAAAAAAATCAAAAAATCAAAAAATCCAAAAAATCAAAAAAATAGAAAAAATAAATAATTCATCCTATGGTGAAAACCACCCCTGCGTGGCACCTTGGATACATATGATTGGTGAAAACCTGACAACACGCACCTCTGGTATAGGGCTTAATCATTATCTACCTCGCATCCTAGTTACTTTATGTCTTATCTACCAATTCCTCAATCCCCCTATCCTCCCATCCACTTGCATCACCTCATCGCTTGGTATATTTCTAGTTGAGCATTGGACAACCGTCATCTGCTATCTGAAATATTGAGCTTGTTATCCTAATCTGAGCTTGTGTTGTCTCATTTTTGTGTCTATCTCCATCTAGGTCCACTCCTCGTGTCTGCCCCCATCTAGGTCTCATTGTTGTCTTCTCTTGAACTATGATGCCTCTATGCTTACACGTAGGCAAGGCTAATATTTGATCAGCCCTTGAGGCATTTTTTCCTTCATCCTCTATCCTCATGATCCACTTTTCGATCTTGTCCATCCTTGATCTTTTGTCCTATCTGAACTACGTTGCCCCTGTGCTTTCACGTAGGAAAGGTTGATCTTTTGATCCACCCTCGGGGCTTATGTTTGTCTTGATCATCCATCAATTTCCATCAGTCCACTTTCCGCTCTTTTACTGTGGTTTTTTCTTGAACTACGAGGGCTCTGCACTTTCACGTAGGCAAGGCTGATCTTTGATCAACCCTCGAGTCCCTAGGTCTTTAGGTTGTGTCTTGTCCTCTTGTTGTCTTTTTGTCAAGTATGTCCCTATCCTCGCTGATTCTTCATAAACAAGATCTTCTTGTATCAAGAAATCTTCCCAATGGCAATTATCCTGTGTCATCTAGGTCACTTTAGCTTAGTATCCATCATCGGTCTTAACATGATGAATCCTTCCTAATAGACCACATAAACCCCATCCATCCTTGGGATCTTATGGAAAAGGACGCTTGTAATTGATTGTGATCTTATGGTACTTTTGGATTTTGTTTATTATTTGAGCTCCCTCTTTTAACTAGTAAAGATTGCCATGATCCGTCATATTATGGTGTGTTTTTCCTAGTCAACATAGGGGCATCTCTTGACTATTTTATCGCTGTTGTCTTCTGGGATGCTCCACGTAGTACCCACCAAGATTCCTCTCAGATCTTGCATTATGTGGGAGCATCCCTTTGTGCTTGTGGTTATTCCAATACCTGTTCCGACCAAATTCATCGCGACTTTGGGGTATTGGAATAGCCTTCTTGATTTTTGTGTTTTTTTTGTGCATTAGACATTAATCCATCTTGGTCTACATACCCTGATGCTCGATGTCTTATGCTATAGCAAAAACTAGTGCTCTGAAGGATGGAAAATTACATTCATGTTGCATTTCATTTCATTGCATATTCCCCCTTCGTCCAATCTTGCTCCTATATCTATGAATCCTGATTTTGGTTGTGCAAACTCTCAGTCCTTCTTATTGAGTTTCCCTCTCAAGATCCTTACAGTCCTTGGAAGGTACCATGTCCCACACACCCTATGCCGATCACCTACCTATTGATACTTATGTCCACATTATATTTATCTTGTCATTCCATCATTTATCCATTTGCATCAATTCATTTAGGTTCATTTATCCATCTTGCATCAATTCATTAGGTTCATTTTTCCATTTGCATCAATTCATTTAGGTTCATCATTTATCCATTTGCATCAATTCATTAGGTTCATTTATCCATTTGCATAAATTAATTAGGTTCATTCATCCATTTGCATCAATTCATTAGATTCATTCATCCATACATTTCCATATAATTTCATACCCATCTATGCACCATTATTAGGCCCATATTAATTACATCATACATAAAATTGCATAAACATTCATAAATCATTAACATCATCCATAATCACATCATCCAAACATGCATAAATAAATCATTCACGTCATACATTGTCACAACATCCATATCAACACAGCTCATCATATACATGTGCATAACATACATCATCTGTCATTAAAATATAAATATATAACCATCTGCATAACATAAATCACCTATCATAAAAATGTTTGGCATAATATCAATGGGAACCATCACATATCATCATCAATATAATACAATGATCATCTCATATCCAAAATACAGTCACATCATAATCATATACATCCCATCCTCAAATAAGAACCATAATCTCAAAATATATGCTACACCTCTATCTGGTACCTATCAAAGCACCTGTATCCTATCACTTGTCCTCTACCTGCCCTGAGCTACCCACACCTGACCTCTGAGGAGACTCAGGCACTGGTCCCTTTACTGTCAGAGTTCCCTGAGACTTATGAACTAGAGTCCCAAACCGTGAGGGAGTCGGCTTAAAATCAGTGTACCCTCTGGTCCGTGTCCCTAATGACTGGGATGGTATCGACATATGTGGTACCTGCCTAACATATCGTGTTGTCCACTATGTCGGATCTAGCATTGCCTACTCATATGCACATCTCCAATAGCCTACCTCATGCATATACTCATCCCTTTGTCCATCCTGGAACCTAGCAGCATTTTGCTCATACCTGTATCTATCTCGCTCTCTACTGATGGCTCACCGCTCCTACTCCCATGCCTCATGTGCCACTGTCAGTAGTCATACCTACTCTATGGTCCTCTCCCTCTCTACCTGTACAACCTGTAGCTCTGCCTACAAACCCTGTACAACTAACTCTAACCCATCACCCTACACTCTATGTGCCTACCTCTGTGTTATATCCTCTCTGCATTCTCTGCCTGGCCCACTGCTACATCTCTCTGAAATTGTAGGATTTGGACCTGTCTCAGTGCATCATCCCTCTCCCCCTATAGCACCTACACCTATCCCTGTGCACTCTCTCTCTCTCTGCATTGTCTCTAATCCAGCCTCTACAGCCTCAACCCTCACTCTCATCTCTTCTAATGATGCCTCTGTAGTAGATATCCTCTCCAAAAGCTCTGCCCGCTCTCCTTGTAGTCCTACCACCTGTCCTCTCAGTGTCTCCATCTCCCTCTCAGCTCACTGGAAACACTCCACTAAGACATGATCCCCTCCCCCTATTGGCTCTGACTGACCCTGCATCTGAGCTACTATCGTCACTGCCTCTAATCTATCTCGATCCCAAGTCACCCGAGCCAGCTCACTCCATACCCTCTCCATCTCTACTTGCATCTCATCTCTCTCTCTCAGCTTCTTGTATATATGTCATCAGATGACCCACAACACCCTCAAACTCTATCTGCTTTGACTCCTATACCTTCTGCACCTCTGCCTCCACCCTCCTCAACTCCTCCTCCAACACCCATATCCTCACCTCGGCCCCTCTCGGTAACACCACTGGATCATCCACTAGAGCCACTGGTACTACTGCTAATGGCTCCACCACCTGCACATCCATGTCCATCACCTCCACCTCTATCTCCTCCTGAACAAGCTCCACCCTGCTCATCACTCAGATCCTCCGCGGCCATCCTCTCCTCCCCACCCTCATCAATCTCCCTGGTTGTCCTCCAGCCTGCTCCTCCCCCTCTACCTCCTCTTGTGATTTGTCCTGCGGGTCTATGGCCCTTACCTCCTCAGCTCCCTCCTGCAGATCTATGGCTCTCACTTCCTCCTGCTTGGCTCTCTACTACACTTGCCTCCTCAGTACTCTCCCACCAATCCCTATTTGAGTAGCCCTCACCTCCACCAACCCTAACATCTCCACCTCTAGCTCACTCCCTCGTCTCACCATCTCTGCCTCTGGCCCTCCCCCATCACCTAGCCCTCCTACCTCCATCTCCTCCCGCAGATCTCTCCTGGCCCTCCTCCAAGGTCACCTCCTCCTAACCCTCCTCCTCCTCTCTGGTTGATCTCCAACACCACCTTCATCTACCCCACCACTCTGATGTCCCACATCCTCCTATCCCCCCTCCTCCTGCTCATCTTCTAGGCCCCACTCCATGGATCCCACAATCGACTCCTTTGGTGTGACCCTCTCCCACTAGTGTTTCCAATACCGCCAAGAGTACCGATATGTAACTCTTGCATCCTCTGGACCAACTCCCCTCCCTATATAGGGCACCCCACCTGCCATCACCCATGCATCCCTTGCTGCCCTCACTGAAAATGTCGCTCCCCATGGTACCTCTCTGGTAAGGTGATGAAACATAGTCGACACTGTTGGAATATCCTGCATGAGTCCAAAATGTCTCTCCACCCTGTCTGGATGATGCACCTCCACTATGTGTCGCTGACTCCCAATCAAGAAACATCTACATCTAAAGAAACCTCGATGTCTCTCCTCCTTGGCCCTCCATCCCCTAAACCGTCGATACATATATGGCCGCCATACTATGTTCTCCTCCCGTATCTCATCAAACACTCTCCTCTAATGATCCATCTCTCCCTGCGTCTCATATCGTAGGACATAGCCCCTAGCTGCCCCAAACTCCCAAGCCACCGACTCTCTATCATCCAACTCTCCTCTCCTCACCACTATGGGTTTCATCACCATGATATGCTCCCACCCCCACACCTGAATTAATGTCTTGTGTGTCACACTCTGCATCCACGGATAGCAAATCACATGCATATCTCGGTATAACTAGGCCAATACACATGACCCCCAAGAAAACTATCCCTCCCGCCATGCGACAATATGTTGAATCACCTCCATATACCATAAGTTCTAGAAACACCTGCTCAGATCCGGCAGTAGTATCCCACTAATCAGATAACACAAAAAAAGTGGTAATGCTGGCAACCCCAAGGCCAGGCATCTATCTACATCTATCTTCCCCCTCTATATTGGCAAATCATCTCGCTCGATTAGCACTAGGACAGTCTCATCTAACTGTGCTCCTCTCGACACCACCTCGCTCACTAACCGACCTGCTATCGACAGCCTAAAAATCTGCCACACATCCTCTAATTTCACTGTCATCTCCCCTGTTGGAAGATGGAAGGTCGATGTTGCCGAGCTCCATCTCTCTAATAGGGTTGTCAACATCGCCCGATGTGCTCTCATCTCCAAAAACTGCACTAAGTACAGTAATCCCACCTGCTCTAGTGTTGCATGGTCCACCCAACTCATGGCCTCTATCGTCGCTGCTAGTGCCTCTAGCCTCCGCTCATGGGTTCATAATCGACCAAAATCCTACAACCATCACATCCACCTTGTCAATCTCTTTTTTGGCCATGAGACTTTCTCTCTCTTCCTCTCTCTCTCTCTTCTCTTCTCTTTCTTCCCCCCGCCTACTCCCTCCCCACCCTCTCGGGTCGGGGTGGATCCACCACCGACCGCGGTGCGGACTCGCCTTACATAGGGGTGGACCCACCCTTGGCCAAGGGGCAGACCCACCCTATGCTGGGGTAGACCCACCCCGAGCTGGGGCAGACCCACCCTTGGCCGCGTGGCGGACCTACCCCGAGCTAGGGTAGACTCGCCCTTGGCCGTTGGGTAGACCCGCTCCCAGCCGGGGCAGACCCGCCCTGAGTTGGGGCGGCGTCGCCTCCACTGGCCATGGCGGTGCCACCGCTGGTCATGGTGAGGCCATCACTGGCCATGGTGGGGCTTGTCCACCTAGCCCTAGGGTGGACCCGCCCAGCCCCGAGGCAGACCCGCCTGTCGGAGGGCATATTCACCCTTCTGCGGGCGAATCGCCTTTTTCCCCTCCCCCATTTTTCCAACCCACATTTTCATATTTTCTCGACTACCCATTTTTCTTCCCTAACCTTCCCACAAAACCCATTTCTTACATTTTTAATAAAACATTTCAAATGCGTTAAAATCATGAAAATAATGCATAGAGTGTTTTGATGCTAACCTGGTGGGGCCCACCTTGCTGACTGTACGCTCGTCGAACCTCGTCCACCTGGTGGATGATCTCGGTGTCGTTATCCTATGACATCTTTTCTCCTCATCTACTTTCTCTTCTCTCCTCTTCACGCTCTTTCCAACCATACCATCCATTTCTTCCTATTGAGAAGTCGCCTAGGACCCCTATTTCTCCGTCGTCATCCTCTCGAGGGGGCATACCCTTCACATTTATCCATTTTCCCTGCCATAGTCATTCCCTTGTAGGATTGGAGTATCTTCATCCATTCCCCTGCTAATTGGATAGCTCAAGTCCTCCTTCCCAGGCTGGGGTATCATTTTCTGGTTACTTCCTCTATAGAGTCATTTGCATTTTCTTTTCTTCAAAGTATGGTTATTCTAATGGTACTTTGAAGAGGGGAAAAATGTAGATATTTAAATTTGATCAATTCAATCTAATCAAAACTATCTACTCTATCCATCTATGTCATTAATAGTTATTAAATAATTTATTTAATCATTATTTCATTTTCTGACTAAGGTTCCTAACGTATGTAATTGAATAAATTAAATACTTTACCTTACACCTTTTCTCCTCTAAATTAAATAAATAATATTTTTTTTTTAATTTAGTCATTTGACCTATTTGGATTAAAACCAATTTTTAATCCCTCTTTTTCTCTCTCCTCGTCACATTCTCCATAATCCTCTTTTAATCTAGATTAAATTAATTAATCTATGATTACGATGTGCACCACTTAATCAAGGTTATTGTCACATCCTCCATAATCTCCAACTTACCTCTAATCTCTCATTAATTATCATAATCTTGTGTTTGCACAACCTTAATCAAAGTCATTAGCTACATTTGGCATACCTTTTTTGGTCAACCTTTCCACTTACCTTTCTTGGCCTTGACTCTCTTTCCCATGTGAATTTTTAATTCACATTTATTCACCCAAGGCTCCTCTCTTCCCCATGCGAATTTTTAATTCACTTTTATCTTTCCAAGGTCTACCCTATCCCCATGCAAGTTATAGAAGAATTGAATTGTCACTTTACATGTGCCAAGGACTTCTAGAACCTTTGACTTGTCACATCACCCAGATGTGACAAATCACTAGCTTTTTGGAAACCCTCTCTTATCCAATAGACTCTCCTAAGAATGTGAATTTTTAATTCACATTTATTTCTTTAACCACTTCTCCTTTTCCCATGGAGATTTTTGAGGAATTCTAAAATTCCTCAAATGTCTTTTTCATGCTCATTTGGGGACAAGAAGTTCCTTTTTGAGAAAATCTTCTCATCCCCCAAGGTACCTACAAGGTACTTTTCCTTCATCCACCTCATGCACTTCTCTTCCACCTCATTTCGATGTCATCCCACCCTAGGCCATCTCACATTCCACATGTGAAGATGTGAGGGCTTGTGAGTCCTCAACTCACCATATCCCTTCATCTTGGCTTTGATGAATCATTCTCAACCGTTAAATTCTCTAGAGAATTCAAATTATCCTATAAATACCCCCTCATTTCTCTCAAAAAAAGAGGAAGTATTTTGCTACCAAACCCTTTCCAAATTTCCATTTGCAGCATTTTAGCCTCTCCATAGCATTTTTCATCAATCCATGTTGCATCTTGCATCCATTTAACTCCATAGCCATCCAAGGAGCACACAAGACATCCAAAGATCAAGGGCCAACCAAGGAAGAAAAAAAATGAAGGTATAATCAATTTCAATTTATTTCATCTTTTTTTCATGCTTATCTTTCTTTATGCTAATCATTAAGGTGTCCTCTTTTGTGTTATTTATTTTTATTGCATCATTAATTGTTTAGCATCTCACATTAGGAACATAACATTTTATGAGATCACAAAAACCTTCAAAACATTATTAAGAATGTAGAGAAATGAAACAACACATCCAAAAAAAATCACAATAGAGAACCATTTTTTTACAAGGAAAAACAATGGTGAGAGTTAACTTACTATATGAAAACCAAAAATAATTACAAGAGGCTTACTTCTTGAAGGGCTCACTACTCAAGAAGATCACTTCTTCCAGATTACAAATAAACAATTACAAGGAGGTTCACTACATTAGAGAAACTATAGAAACCACCACAATGCCTCTTTACCATCAACAACCTTTGGATCATAGCCTCCAATGACTTCTAGTAAATTAAACTATGGACACCTTCTTCTCACTAATTACAATAGTTTTAGTAATTCTTGCTCACACTTAGTTCTCAACACATGATCACACATACATTATTCCATGACACACACATCTCCAAAATATTTACCTTACATATATATCTTATAGAACCTTGAATAACCTTCTCTAGGTTGACTTCAATGAAACGTACTCACTTCAAATGTGTAACCACCAAATAGGTCTATTTCAAAGACCTTCATGATGGAAAGAAGTGAGGGAGGAGCACATCAAGGGTTAACCAAGACCAAAATCTATACCAAAACGCTAAACCAGGCTTCCAAAAACCACAAAGCTCATTCACAAACAACACTAACATACTAGGGTGGCCAAACTAGCATTAATACTCACAAGCAACCAAATTCACACTTCACCAAGGAAAAAAACATCCTATAGAAAATGTAGAAACATTAAATAACACCCTTGATTATTCAAAAATCAGTGGAATATTAAAACATATTGGTACAAACACATGAAACTGAGAATACTATCATCCTCTACAACCAGTCAAACTGCCATTAAGATAAAACTCATGAACTAATCCTAAAAAATAGTTGAACACTAGAAAAACCAAGGCAAGGTAGGTACAATGAACATTATCACATTACCAAATTTGTAAGACAAGAAACTTCAACATGGAGAAATGTAGAGCAATTCCATTTCTCCTAGATATCCCTCTTGACAAGCCAAAGATAGTCAAACACACTAAAAAAAATATCTTCTACTTCCACATGATCTAGAACCTGAAAATATGGATATAAAACATTCAAAGACCTCTAATCATCATTTTCAAAATGCTCAAGAACATCTTCAAGAATTAAGAAATGCGAATTAAAATACAAAACACTTCCCAATCCCCTTATACAATCTTTATGTAGATTTTCACAAAGAACTTGGAAACCAAGTAGCCCTACTCCATCTTGTTGGAAAAACAAGGATAGACAACTAAGAGGGGGGGTGAATCAGATGTTACCAAAATCAAACTTATTCAACATTAATCAACCTTTGATCTTAGATCTGATAATTAACAGTACAAGCATAAATACATAACACATCAAAGGCACATGAACTTCAATATTTTATGCATGAAAACCCTATTAGGAGAAAAACCATGTTGGATGTTAGTCCACAAGATTATACCCTATTAAAAGTATAATGAAGAGTAAATAGGGAATGCACATTCATTCAGGCACACTACCTAGAGGTCACTCCTTAGAGGAAGGCTCACTACCTTAAATACAATAATTAGATTAAATCAATCTAATGAGGTTGAACTGAGAAATTAACTTCTACAAAAGCTTGATGATAGTTCTGATTAGGCACATACAAACTTCTACACACTCTGGTAAAAATATTCCACACTCTGCTCAATCTCTTTCACACTCTTCTCTTCTCTTGAATGATTTGATCTTTAATCACACATTTACTTCACATACACACTGAGCATACCTCAAAATGAGGAAAAAAACCACTCTTATATATCCACTACATGGATCTACATCAATTATGCTGTCAGCCACAAATAAAGAATAAATTACAACTATCAACCTTAATACATAAATAAATCTTAATGCACACCAACACAAATCGGTCACAACATAGTGAGGACCCAAATAAACACCTTTGAACATGCCAAAAAATAAAGTATTAATCCATAGAGATCTGCAACATGCTATCACCATCATGTCGGCCAAGAACATGAAAAACTTGAACATAGAAGGAAAAATATTCAATCACGATTAATCTAATCAATGCGGATGTACTAAATTGATAGAGCATGATTTATAAACATTACTGATCATCTTAGAAACATACACAACAACCAAATTCACTATAATTGTAATCACATCTTCTAGAAACACTTTCTACAGTAACTGAATAACTGTAGGAACACAAATCTTCATAACTTTCTCAATTCTTGATGTGCATCACTAAAATGTTTGGAAAACATACTAGATAGACTTGGCAACAAACCCTTTAATATGCAACACCTGAAACTCAATGTACAAAACTTTTCACCACTTGGATCTTCACAACATCATAGACTGTCTGCAATTCAATTTTCTCAATCTCCTCAACATATACAACCTTCAAAATCACCAATTATAATAGTGTTGACATCAATGACAACCACATATCAGAAATGAAACCACAACATCCAAAAATATCCCCCTTTGGAATTGATGGAAACACATGATGTGAAAAATAATACCATCAACAAAACTAGTTATTCATAAACTTCTTTCCCTTTCTTGACTCTTCTCCACCTTACTTCAAGAGTTTTTCACATTGTTCTTCTCCCCCTTTGACATCAATGGAAAAGGTACACATGCTATGATCCTCATATTTTGTACATCTGACTAATCCCCCTGAGTAGCAGCCACCACAACATCAATCCAGAATAGGATATGGCTATGGATTCATGGATTGATGCAAAGACCTACATCACTTAGTTCTGATCAGGAGGGGAATTCACCCCTAACTTGCCTCTGAGGTACTCAAAATTATCCTTAAGAAATGGCTTAGTAAAAATATCTGCAATTCATTACTTGGTAGTTATATACTCCAGTCTAACTTCTTTGTCACCTACTTTATCTCTCAAGAAGTGATATTTGATGGATATATGTTTTTTCTTTGAATGCAACACTAGATTCTTAGAAATTTTTATGGCACTTGAATTTTCATAGAATATGGCAATGGGTTATTCATACTCAATTTTGACATCTCTCAACATCTACTTCATCCACAATACTTGAGTACATTTTTTTTCAACAACAATATATCATGCCTCAATAGTAGATAATGAAACAAAATTTTTCCTTTTGCTTAGCTAAGAAACCAACTTCTTCCCTAAGAAGAATGCACCACCACTAGTACTCTTCCTATCATTCGCATCTCCTTCCCAATCAGCATAAGTGAAAGTGCTCAAGGTAAGATCATCATCCTTAGGATACCAAAGACCAAGATCAACTGTCCCTTTCAAGTATCTAAATATTCTTTTCACAACATTCACTTGAGACTCTTTGGGATCAGCTTGATATATAGAAACCATGCATACAACAATCATTATATCTAGCATGGTCTGAGTCAAGTAGAGTAATCCACCAATCATTGACTTGTACCTTGACTTATTTTCTTTAGGAGAATCATCATTCTGTGTAAGTTTGCATCTGGTTACCATAGGTGTACTAACTAGCTTTGAATCTTCCATGCCAAAAAAATTTAGTAACTCTTTCACATACTTAGAATGAGATATAAAAATTCCATCATCTAACTGAGTAATTTGCAGTCCTAAAAATAATTTCAGCTCTCCTATCATTGACATTTCAAACTCACTTTTCATTTCATCAGCAAAATTTATACACAAATCATCATCACCTTAAAAAATAATATCATCAAAAAAGACTTCAATGATCAAGTCTTTATTTTGATCCAACTTGAAAAATAGATTTCTATCAGTAGTACCTTTATTGAATCCAAGCTTCAACAAGTATTTATCCAATCTAGCATACCAAGCTCTAGGAGCTTGCTTAAGTCTGTATAGAGATTTCTTCAATCAACATACCATGTTTTATTTGTTAGTCAGTTGAAATCCATATGGTTTTTCAACATAGACTTCCTCTTCTAGCTCACTAGTTAGAAATGTTGACTTTATATCCATTTGATAGACTTTGTAATTATTGAAAGCAGCATAAGCAATAAATAATCTTACAACTCCAATTCTAGCAATAGGGGAAATTTTTTCTTCAAAATGAATACCTTCCATCTATGAGTACCCTTTGCAAACAAGTCTTTCTTTGTTTTTGACCACTTCACTGTGTTCATTCAGCTTATTCTGAAACACCCATTTGGTTTGAATCACATTTTTTTTCTGAGGTCTGGGAACAAGATCCCATGTATCATTTTTCTCTATCTGCATTAGTTCTTCTTTCATGGCTTCCATCCAATATTCATCTTTGCATGCTTCATTGATATTGCTAGGCTCAGTTTTGTAAATTAGACAATAATCTTCTAAAATTATTCTTATAGTTTGCACACCTTTTCTCTTATCTCTTATGATCTAGCTATCATAATTATTTCACCTTACATACTTGGGAGTTTTAGGAATTTCTCTGACTTCTTGTTCTTGTGTTCTTTCTTCTACACTTCTGCTAGTTTTCGCTTCTTGATTCCCTTGGTTCACTAAAACAATTTGAAGTTGATTCTATGTCTGAAAAATATTTTCATTGTTGGTACTATCATGTTGATCATCTAAATCATGTCCACTACATCTGGATGGTCTATCAATATCTTCATCAACTTTGACATTTGCACTTTCAACCATTTTCTTCAACCTTTTATTAAAGCATTGGTAAGCTTTTCTCTTAGTAGAGTAACCTAAAAAGATTCCTTCATCACTTCTAGAATAAAATTTCCTATATCATCATTTCTCTTGATGTAGCATTTGCTTCCATTTTTTTTGAAATATTTGATAGTAGGCTTATAACCAAACCATAGCTCAAAAGGGGTCTTACTAGAATTACTGTTGACATTTACCCGGTTAATGGTATACACAACAGTGCTTACAACTTCTCTCTAGTATAATGGGGAACATTTTCTTCCAACATCATGGTTCTAGTAGTGTCTAAAATGATTATGTTATTTCTTTCAACAACTCCATTTTGTTGAGGGGTCCGGGGAGTAGATAGTTGTCTTTGGATTCCATGCTCTTCACAGAAAGAGTTTAATTCCTAGGAAGTGAATTCACCACCTCTATCTAACCTTAGGCACTTTATCTTTTGACCTGTCTCATTTTCTGCCATAGCTTTGAAGCTTTTGAAATTTTCTAATGCTTCATGTTTTTCTCTTAAGAAAGAAACCCATATCATTCTACAATAATCATCAATAAGCAACATAAAGTACCTTTCACCTTGAAGAATTTTGATTCTGGATGGACCACATAAGTCATTATGTATCAAGTTCAATACTCCATTAGACTTTTACTATTTGCTCCAGAAGGAATTTCTAGTTTGCTTTCCCATCTGACATTCCTTGCACAAAGTGTTAGTAGGCTTTACTAACTTAGGAAGATCTATGATTTCTTGAGTAGAGATTATCTTGATAATCTTATCAAATTTCACATGACACAACCTCCTATGCCATAACCATGTTACCTAAATTTGAGCAGTTAAACAAATTTCACTAGCAACACTCAAGTGAAAAATATGACCTATTATATTTGTACCAGAAGCAATCATATTTCTAGAACTTCCCCTTATTCTACATTTACCATCCTCGAACTAAAGATTGTAACCCTTGTTATCAAAGTTCACATGAAACAACCTCCTATGCCATAACCATCTTACATCAACTTGAGAAATTAAGCAACTTTCACTAGCAGCACTCAAGTGAAAAATATTACGTCTTGGCTTTGTACTTGAAGCAATCATATTTCTAGAACTTCCCCTTATTCTACACTTACCATCCTTGACTGAAGATTTTAACCCTTGTCTACCATCTTTCCAACACTTAACAAGTTATTCTTTAAACCTTCTACATAAAGAACATCATCAGTATTATGCTTACCACAAAAATAAATAGTACCTCTACCACAAATCACACCAAAAGTGTTGTCTCCAAATATTACAATACCACCATCATAGTTTTCCAAGCCTAAAAATTTACTTTTATCACCAGTTATATGATGTGAGCATCCACTTTCAATTACCCACTCATCCTTTTCTTCAATTTTTGCTACAATAGCTTTCTCAACATTCACATTACTAGTAGATTCAGTGGACACCTGAACATTTTATTTGATAGCAATGAATACCCATTCATCTTCATTTCCAATTTATTTATCAAATTCATCATCAGTAACACCTTCTTCAGCATAATAGCATTTCTTTTGAAATCTAGTCTTATCAGGTTTATACTTAGAGACTCTTTCAAGACACCTTGATGCAAAATGACCTATTTTACTACAAGAAAAAAATTTAATAGGTAACTTTCCTTTGTACTTACCATGACCTTTGGCTTCTCTTTTCACAATAAATGCTTGCAATTCTTCTAATTCTTTTTCATCTTCAATCTGTTTCATTTTATCTTCATACTTGAATGTCTTTTTGGAACTCTCTCCCAGATCATATCTCTAATTTCTTTTCCCGGATATAGTAGCCTTGAATCCAGATTGTGTCTTAGGAGTAGATTCACCAAATTCACTTAACTCAAAGGCAGCAAGTTTCCCAATCAACATGTCTTTTGGCACATTTGTCACTATCCTGAGTTCATCAATAGCATGAGATTTTGTTTTGTAGGAAGGGGGCACAAATCTAAGTATTTTAGCCACAATCTCTTCTTTGTCCAAGACTCCACCGGTACATCTAATGCTCATCACCAACTCATTTATCTTTTGAGAGAAAGAGAGGATGTTTTCATCTTCATGTCCTCCCACTTGCCTTTTAGACTCTATAGCTTAGAAACTTACACTAGTGCATCTCCTTCATACAATCTTTCCAATTTTTTTCCAGATCTCATGTGCAATCTTCAAACCTATCACATTTGTCATCTCTGAATCTATCAAAGCACTCAATAATGCTTCAATAGCCCTGGTATTTGTTTCAGCTTCTTTGATTTCATCAGCAATAGAGGGACCATTATGAGGAATAGTATATGCATTATTTGTAATCTTCTAGAAAGGCTCACTAATACACTTCAAATGACATTCTATTCTAATTTTCCATAGAGAGTAGTTTGCTCCATCGAATCAAGGACTATCCTTCTTGTAAGATGTCATCTTGGATGACCTCAAGCTATTAAGATTTCCCTTCAGAGGAACATTCTCTGATACCAATTATTGGCAAAACAAGGATAGACAACTGAGAGGGCGGGGGTGAATAATTTGTTACCAAAATAAAAATTATTCAACATTAATCAACCTTTAATCTCAGATCTGATAATTAACAGTGCAAGCATAAATCAATAACACATTAGAGACACATGAAAATCAAGATTTTATACGTGGAAACCCTGTTAGGGGAAAAACCACGGTGGATGTTAGTCCACAAGATTATACCATGTTAAAAGTATAATGAAGAGTAAATAGGGAATGCACGTGCATTTAGACACACTGCCTAGATCTCACTTCTCAGAGGAAGGCTCACTACCTTACATACAATAATTAGATTAAATCCATCTGATGAGGATGAACTAAGAAATTATCTTCTACAAAAGCTTGATGACAATTTCAGTTAGGCACAAAAAAACTTCTACACACTCTGGTCAAACTCTTCCACACTTTGCTCAATCTCTTTCACACTCTTCTTTTCTCTTGAATGATTTGATCTTTAATTGCACATGTATTTCACATACAAACTGAGCATACCTCAAAATGAGGAAAAAAACCACTCTTATTTATCTGCTACACGGATTTACATGAACTACGTTTTCGGCCACAAATAAAGAATAAATTACAACTTTTGGCCTCAATACATAAACAAATCTTAATGCACACCAACACTAGTTAGTCACAACATAGTGAGGACCCAAATAAACACCTTCAAACACACCAAACAATAAATTATTAATCCATAGAGATCCGTAACACTCTATCACCATCATGTCAATCATGATCACTCTGATCAATGTGAACGTACTGAACTGATAGAGCATGATCTAGAAACATTACTAATCATCTCAGAAATATACAAAACAACAAAATTCACTCGAATTGTAATCACATCTTCCAGAAATACTTGCTACAGGAACTGAATAATTGTAGGAACACAGATCTTCATAACTTTCTCAATTCTTGATGCGTACCACTAAAACGTTTGGACAACATACTAGATAGGCTAAAAAAAAACCCTTTAATGTGTGACACCTAAAACTCAACATACATAATGTTTCACCACTTGGATCTTCCCAAAATCACAGACTACCTACAATACAATTTTCTCAATCTACTCGACATATACAACCTTCAGAATCACAAATTCTAATAGTGTTTACATCAATGACAACCACATATCATCAATGCAACCACAACATCCAACAAATTTTAAATACCTTCTCAACACAATACACACCATTTGCAACACCTACTCAACACCATACAAAACTTCTCAACATATCCACTACAGAGGTTGACATCAATGGCAACATTGATGGCAATATAGTGCAACAATCTCCCCCTTTATCATTGATGGAAACATCTACTAAAAAACCATTAACAACAAAGGAAACTCTAATCTCCAATAATAAAAAAATTATCCCCTTTACCTGAATATTTATTTCCCTATGTTTTTCATACTTCTCTCTCTCTCCCTCCCTTTATTCTTACTTTTTCAGACTTCTCTCTGTTGGAAATTGGATTTCATCAAATGGTTTTTATTGAAGTCAACACAGCGCCAAATGTATGAGATGTTTACTAGAAGTTATTCCCTATCAAAGATGTTCTTTATTAGTGAACCAATGTGTTGGTTTTTGGGTTTTGATTCTACCGCAAGACAAGATATGACTCTGATATCTTAACTATATCATTATGATTCACTCATACAACTATATCCAGGATCTTGAGAAGTTTTGTGTTGGGAGCATTAAGTTATCCATGATAGATTTTAACTGTGTACACTATAGTTATTTCTCTGCTCGGTACATCTTAGCGGGATACTCTTGACCTTCTTATGAAGAACATTCAGATGTTATGGTTCCTATGATTATATATTTGATGGTAGTATGATGAGAATCTAATGTTACATCATATTCAAAAGTTGTTTGACCATTTGAATCTTTTATGTTTGGGTCCTAGTCTTGGCCGACCTAGCACATGTTATGTATTAAGAAGATTTAATCTACCTTGGGGATGTTTTGTATAGATCTTAGCTGACTTAATATGATGTACTACATGGATAACAAATGTGATAATCTTATATGATTTTGAAAAGAGTTCTCTTTGATTTTTTTTCTGTCATCCAATTAGGCCGACCTAATTGATGAATGAAATATAGTTATATATATGAGACTCTCTAGAGAAGGAAACCAAGAAAGGTGTGAGCAATGTAAAAAGGTGTTTTGCAAGTGTATATGCATGGTGTGAGCCTAAATGATTTATCAGCTGAAGACCAGAATAAAATTATTGAGTGACTGCTGCGAGAAGCAATACTACTTATATAGAGCTTCATTTGGAATTGAATTCAGCACAAGGAAGGCGTATTCCATCAGTTCATACTTTTGGTACTAAGCCATAACTTTTATATTCTAGTAGTAAGCCATATTTTGTATCTCTAGGTTGTAGCCCTGTGCACAATGAGTCCTTCTATTGGTAGTGAACCTCAGGCAGTGAGCCTTTTATAATTGGTTTTGATATTCTCTATATTGTGAGTTAATCGTCACTGTGGTTTTCCCCTCATTGGGTTTTCCACATAAATCTAGTGTTATTGTGTTTATGTGATGGTTTTTAGTTTCTAGAATTGCACTTAATTTTTAATCATTTAAGAAGTGTTAAGGTTTTGTTCTTGTAAATTATTTAAGGGTTTAATTTGGGGAAAAAATGATTCACCCCCCTCTTAGTTGTCTAATTCAATAATAGATATCATATCTTGGTTCTTTGGAATGAGTTTAATAGCTCGAAAGAGATCTTGGTAGGTTGAACAAAATGGTAAAGGGATCTGACTTGGATGAAGAATTAAGAACAAAGACTATAGAGTTTGAAAATGAATATCTGAAAGAAAATATCAAGCAAGCATATGAATGCATTCAAAAACTAAGGAATCATATCCAAAATTTCAAGTTGAAACATAAACAAGTTAACTAGGAACTAAAGGAAGAAAAGAAGACTATTGAGAATCTAAGAATGGAACTTGAAGATAGAAAAAGGGTGGAAGAGAATCTGAAATTGGAAATTGAACAAAGCAAGATAGAGGAAGGATGCTTGAAAGAGATTATCAATTAGAAGATAGAAAAATGTGATAAGCTTGAACAAGAAGTAGTAACCCTATGCGCTGATCTGGAAAAAGTGGAAGCTCATGAAGAAATGTTCAAGGAAATTTCTACAATGCTTGATGAGTTGATTTCATCTCAAAAACTTGCAAAGGATAAAGGTGGTCTAGGACTTGAAGAAGGACAAAGCTCAAAGACTAAACCAGTTTTCAAAAAAGTGGACAATCAAAAGAAATTTCAAGGAAATATTTATAAAAACAAGAATCGAAGGAACATATTAGAAGGATTCCCATCTGAAAACCTAATGCTCAAAGGTACCGATATTTTAATGGTTTTTGTTTCTCTTGTAGTAAATTCAGACATAGAGCAACAAAATGTAAAAGTAGGATGAACCAAAATAGAATGATTCAGAATTTTGGATTCTTTGCTAGAAAATGTTGTGTTTGCAAAACGTTTGGACATAGAGTTACCAAATGTAGAAGCCAAATGATGATGAACAAGTTTAATACTATTAGAAGGATTCAATATTTTCAAGGCTACTATTACACATGCAATATCTTTGGACACAAGGCTAATTAGTGCAGGTCAAGGATAAATGCAAATTCATTTGATCAAGGATATGTTATGTCCTACACTTGCAACAAACTAGAAAATATCTCAAAATTTTGTAGGAGAAAATCTAGGAAGAAAACTAATTTGGAATAGAAGATCAAGCCTATGAACAAGGTAGATCATGAAGAAGGAAGAAATTGAGAAAAAGGATGAATCAAATAACCTTGTATCTACATTTGGTGCAGATACCTCTTCTAAGAACTAAACCCAGCAGTGGTTTTATGGGGGGTAGTCACAAAAAAATATAACAAGCCCTCGATATATGAGGTGTCATGAGATGACACAAGGATACGTGATGTGAATTTTTATTTTGAAGGTATTGGAGAAAATTTTGGCAAAAAAGAAGAAAATCAAGAAAATTTCAGAGCTCTTCTTCATTTACAGCGCATCTCATAAAGTAGTTGGCAACTTAAAAGATGAAAAGAAATAAATGAAAAATCAGATGAATCCTTGAGAAAAGAACCATGACTTGGAGGAAAATGAAGATTGTGGAAATGAGTCTGTTGTACCAGGTTTTGGTACAAAGGCTTCATCATCTAAAAATTTATTCTATAGCTTCGACTGAGGGGAAAGTACTGATAGAGTAAAGTATTGTTGATGATGTCATAAGTGATAAATTACTTTTTGCGATGAAACCCTAAAAGTAACAAGTTAAATAAGGAAGGTGAGTGGTCATTCTTTTTCACATTATGAATTGAATGAGATAAGGAGTAAAGTGTAGCTGAGAGATAAGGAGTTAGGGTTGTTGGCAAGAAAAAGATGAAACGATGGAGTCAAAGGAAATGGTAGTATTTGATCCATGCAATGACGAATTATAAAAATTAAGTTATAGATCGATGAATTTAACCATGAAAATATTCAAAATTTCAAAGGTTCTCTTTCAGTTGAGAAAATACAAAAGATCAAGAGTCTAGGGCACAAGGATTTAGACATTTGGAGAAAATTTCCATACTTTTTGGATGTGGACCCTGTTTGGTTTGTCCTAAGTAGAATTCAAGGTGATTAGATGATCTTCGACAAACCCTATGGACCTATGAGGTTATGTAATGATGGACCTATTCCAGTAAAGAAGTTAGTGAAGAACAAATAGGTCAAATCCCTAACTGGAGTGATAGGAGACCAAAGGGTACTTCAAATACATACTATAATTGACCTTGTGATAAGGTATGTGGCATAAGGAATTTCATATAAGACTTACTTTAGAAATAGGGAAGGCTCTACTTCAGCGATTGTTGTTTACATTACACATCAAATGGTTAAAAAGAATGAGGATTTGAACTTGTGTGAGCTATTGAGAAATCAATTAATGGAGAACATTACTATAACAAAGAATGACAATTACCTTTTTCATTTTGGATCTCTAGCTATATGTTTGATGATGTAATTTTTGAAGTCATTACCATTGAAAGAGAATGTTGTGTGGAAGTTAGTTGTACTGGTTGGGAAGCAGTTCTACCAATTCCTGGAATGTCTAGCAGAGAAGGAAAATATTTATAAAGAATACTTTGCAAAAAAAAAATGCACAGAGCTTTGGTATCATTTCTAGTCTAGCTGGGACGTCTGAGGCAAGATCTTCCTTTGGGAAGAGGAAAGCAAGAAGAGTCATTTCAAGTTCCCTCCAGAAATAAAGAAGTTGAAGATAGAGGAGAAGAAAGAAGAAAAGTAAGTAAAGGTTACATATGCATTTGATCTGGTAACAACGGATGATGATGATGATGAAGATTTTACTAAAGAGAAGGTGTTGAAGATTCTTGTACAATATGATGGACTACAGAAGATTGGATATGTTCAGTTGTCCCAACCAACATATGAATAGGATGAGATCACATACGCCTTGGATATTTATATAATTCATAATGATATTTATATGAGAAAATTAACTTTTTTTTACCGGAAGTATTGATTGAGCAGATTGAAGATAGACTAAAGGTACTGTCACCTAGGGAAACAATGGAAAAATATGAGATTCAATTTGATATGGAAGAAATATGTAGAAATGCACATAAGAGATTGAATGAGAATATAAATGAATTGAAGACATGCGTCAAAAGCATAAATAGTGTGTATAGGTATTATCTCCGATGGCCTACTACTATGAGAAACTATAAAGAAAAAATTGATGTTATTGAGCTTGAGCTGGATTTTATTGGGAAAACATATAATATCCTTAATGACATGGATGGAGCACAAAAGTAAAGGATCAATTCCTTACAATCTAAACTTGTAGACATTTTGGTACAGAGGGATAGTATTGTGAAGGAATTTTTGAAAGTCAAAGAGATAATTGAATTGAGATTAGAACAACTTTTCAGTCTCTTGGTGGAAGCTAAGAAAAATGAACAAAATATCACTATCCCAGATACTCTTTTAGAAACATTTGATTTGATAGTGATGAGAAAAAATATTTGTGTAAACATCATATTGGTAGTGGATTCCTGGAAGACGTTTCTTTTGAATTGAAAGAAAAATACAAAGAGGTATTTAAGGAGAAGAAGGATTGAGGTAAATAACCATTTTTAATATCATTGTTTTGAAGACTATTTTTCTATAGAAAATTTTGGAGTAAGGGGGAGATATATCTTCCTTTTTTTCCATTGATGTCAAAGAGGGAGAGAGAACATGTGAAAAGAATGGAAATCATTACAGCTCACCAAAAGGGGAAAACTACAAAGGATGTTGTTGTTGGATTTTCAAATCTTGTGTTTCCATCAATGAAAAAGGGGTAGATTTTTTGGAAATTGGATTACATCAAATGGTTGTCATTGATGTCAGCATAGTACCAAATGTATGAGACATTTACTAGAAGCTATTCCCTATCAAATATTTTCTTTATCAGTGAACCAGTGCACTAGTTTTTAGATTTGGATTCTACCACAAGACAAGCTATGACTCTGATATCTTAACTATGTCATTATGATTCACTCAGATAGCTATATCTGGGATCTTGAGAAGTTTTGTGTCGGGAGTAGTAAGTTATCAATGACAAATTTTATCTCTGTACACTATAGTTTTTTCGCTACTCGGTACATCTGTGTAGGAGACTCCACACCTTATGAAGAACATTCAGATGCTATGGTTTCTATGGTTCTCTCTAATGGTAGTATGATGAGAATCTAATGTTACATCATATTCAGAAGGATTTTGACTCTTTTAAGCTTTTATGTTTGGGTCCTAGTCTTGGCCGACCTAACAAATGTTATGTATTAAGAAGATTGAATCTACCTTGGGGATGTTTTGTATAGATATTAGTTGACTTAATATGATGTACTACATGGATAAGAAATGTGTTAATCTTATATGATGCTGATAAGAGTTCTCTTTGATTTTTTTTCTTTCATCCAATTAGGCCGACCTAATTGATGAATGAAATATACTTATATATATGACACTCTCTGGAGAAGAACAAAAGAAAGGTGTGAGTGATGTAAAAAGAAGGTGTTTTGTGAGTGTATGTGCATGGTGTGAGCCTAAATGATTTATCAGGCGAATACTAGAATAAAATTATTGAGCGACTATTGGGAGAAGAAATACTACTTATACAGAGCTTTATTTAGAACTGAATTTTGCACAAGGAAGGTGTATTCCATCAATTCATACTTTTGGTAGTAAGCCATAACTTGTTTATTTTGGCAGTAAGCCAAATTTTGTATCTATGAGTTGTAACCCTATGGACAATGAGTTCAGACAGTGAGTTCGGACAGTGATTCTTTCTATTGGTAGTGAGCCTTTTGTAATCGGTTTTGATATTCTCTATATTGTGAGTTAATCCTCACCATAGTTTTTCCCTCATTGGGGTTTCCACATAAATCTGGTGTTATTGTGTTTATGTGATGGTTTTCAGTTTATGCACTTGCACTTAATCTTTAATAATTTAAGAAGTGTTAAGGTTTTTTTTGGTAAATGATTTAAGGGTTTAATTTGGGGACAACTAATTCAGCCCCCCTCTCAGGTTTCTAGTTCAACACTCTCTCCCCTTTGACATCAATGAAAAAGGGAAACATCTACACACTTAACTTTGGGGACACAATGTGTTCCCCCTGAATACACCAACCAAAAAATAAACTACCTACTCCCCCTAAGAGGTAGCCTTCATTAGTCCAAGATATATAATACATCTTGAATTTCCTCGTTGGTCAGATACACAATCATCTGCATCTATTTGAAAGGAGGGTAAATAACCCCTAGCTTATATCTTAGATACTCAAATATATCATTTGGAAGAGCCTTTGTGAATTTTTTTCTATTTGATCCTTTGTGGCCACATAATCCAAATTAACTTCCTTCTCAACAAATTTCTCTCTTAGAAAGTGACACCAAAGAGAGATATTATCTATTTTTGAATTCATTACATGATATTTTGAAATGTTGATAGCACTTGTATTATCACACAAGATAGGAATAGGTTCATCATATGATATTTTGATATCCTTTAATTTTTTCTTCATCCATAATACTTGTGTGCAAGAAGATGTTGCAACAATGTATTCTACCTCTACAATAGATAATGAAATTGAATCATGCTTCTTACTTATCTAAGAAACTAGCCTATTTCCAAGGATGAAAGCACCTCCACTTTTACTTTTTCTATCATCTACACAACCTACCCAAGTTGCATTAGTATAAGAACTCAAAGAGAACCTAGTATCCTTATAATAACAAAGACCATTGTCTAGAGTGCCCGTAAAATATCTAAATATCCTTTTTTTTTCTACCTCATGTGACTCCCTAGGATCTTCTTGAAATATTTCCACCAAACATACTACATGCATAACATTTGGTCTAATTGTATTTAGATATAGTAGTTGAGTAATCATGGATCTATACTTAATCTGATAAGTCTTAGGAGATTCATCATTTTTTCTTAATTTACAACTAGTAACCATGGGAGTACATACTCATTTATAATCCTCCATTCTTTACTTCTTTAACATTTCCTTTATATATTTTGACTGTGATATGAATAACCTTTATTTGATTGACTAATTTGTAGCCCAAGGAAGAAAGTCATCTCCCCAATCATTTACATTTCAAACTCATTTTTATTCTCCTCTAAAAACTTTGTACACATGGTCTCATTAGATTATATCATCAACATACACCACCACAATTAGGATTTGATCTTTCTCAACTTTGAAGTAGAGGTTGTTTTCTGTAGTGTCTTTTTTAATCCCTATTGTAGTAAGTATCTATCTAATCTTGCATACCAGGCTCTTGAAGCCTATTTGAGCCCATATAATGGATTATTCAAAATAAAGACCATATTAGGATCTTTTAATATCTAAATTTTTTTTGATTGTTCAATGTATACTTTACATCCATCTAATATACCTTGAAGTCTTTATGTGTTTCAAAAGCCAAAAAAATCCTAATAGCCTCCATTATTGCTACTAGAGAAAATGTCTCTTCAAAATCTATTCCTTGCACTTGTGCATAGACTTTACACAAAATCCTAGCCTTGTTTCTGATAACTTCTCCATCCTCATTAAACTTATTCCTAAAAACCCATTTAGTTCCTATCACATTCTTATTTGCTAGGCTTGGGACCAGTTCCCATGTCTAGTTCACTCTATCTACCTTAATTATTCTTCCATAGCATTGATCCAAATTTTATCCCTGCATGGTTCAATAACTATTTTAGGTTCTATTTTAGAGAGTTAACAAAAAATTACATGTTCCTCTACCATAGCATATTTTATTCTTTCCAACACTCCTTTGTTCTTGTCTCCAATTATTTGATCTTCAGAATGATTCTTCTTCACATACGTATGAGTCTTAGGGTTCTTTTCCAAAGGTTCTTCCTCTTCCAATAGTATCTCTTTCCCTTATTCTTCTTCTTTTTCTTCTTCTCTGCAAAGGGGTTCATTAGATTCATATCCTTCTATCAGTACTAATCTCTGATGTGATTCTTCATCCACTTTGATACTTATACTATCAATTATTTTCTTTAGTCTCTTGTTGTAGAACTTGTATGCCTTACTCCTTGTAAAGTACCCAAGGAAGATTCCTTCATCTGATCTTGCATCAAACTTTCCTAAGTTTTCTTCATCCCTCATGATATAAAATTTACTTCCAAAAACTCTAAGATATTTCACAATAGGAGTTTTTCCATACCATAGCTCCGAAGGGGTCTTTGAACTGTTCACCATTCCTTGTCCTTTGTTGAGAATGTAAATTATGGTATGGATAGCTTCTCTCCCATAGACATCTGGTAGATTTTCTTCCTTCAACATGGTTCTTTCTACCTCTTGAATTGTCGTGTTCTTCCTCCACAACCACATTCTGTTATAGAGTCTTAGGAGTTGATAAATATATTTTTATCCAATGATCTTCACAAAAAATGTTAAAATAATTTGAGGTGAACTCACCACTTATATCAGACCTTAAGAATTTGATTTTCAAATCCTTTTCATTCTCAACCATAGATTTAAATTCTTTAATCTTATCTAGAGATTTTTATTTTTCTTTGAGAAAGTTCACCCAAGTCACTCTAGAGTAATCATCTATTAACACCATAAAATACCTATCACCTTAAGGGATTCTTTTTCTGGTAGGTCCACATAGGTTTGTATGCACCAGCTCTAAAGGTCATATGGTATATTTTTCCTTAGTTTTGAACTTCTTCCTTGTTTGTTTTCCAAACTGGAACTCTTTGCAAATTGTATTGATATGCTTTGTAATCCTTGGAAAATCTCTCACAACATGAGTAGATTTGATCTTCACTAGGCTATCAAAATTGATATGACACATTCTTCTATGCCACATCCACCTTTCTTTGATTTGAGTCATAAAGCACTTTTGAGCTGATAAACATTTCGTTATGTCCTTTTTTGTGGTGCAACCAAGATTCCAGAGCTTCCTTTTCTGATTTCACAACCATCATCATGAAACACCAAATTGTATTCTTTTCTACACATTTTCCCTACACTAATAAGATTATGTTGGAGACCCTTGACATAAAGAACAACATTTTAATTATGCTTGCCATAAAAAATAATTAAACCTTTTCCATAGATCTTAGCAAATGTTTCATCACCAAACTTAATACAACAAAAAACATATTTCATAAGGTTAAAAAACTCTCTTATCACCTATCATATGATTTGAGCATCTGATGTCAATTATCCATTAATTTATTTCCTCTTTTGCATGAAAGGTAGTCAATATAGTTCTTTCAATACTGTGACCTATTTCTGGAACAATTTCCTTCACATATATCTTAGGGTAATTATAATTAGTTCCAACTTTCAAATCCATCAACAAGCATTCATCAGTTTCATTATATGAATAGTTTGATTCCTCATTATCACTATCTTATTTAACAAAGTTTCTCTTCTTGAAGGATTTACCTTTATGATCTTTATGTTTGTCACTTGAAACTTTATTTGGACATTTTGAAGTATAGTGACCTATATTTCAACAATTAAAACACTTAAAAGGTAACTTACCTCTATATCTGCTAGTGCCCTTTTTCAATCTTCTTACAAACTTTTCTTCCACTTCATCAAAATCATCCAGATCAGATTCACCATTCCTCTCTTTCTTGCTGACTTTAAAACCAATTTCTTTCCTTGGATAATCTCTATTGAAATATCTTAATTCAAAAGTAGTTGAAGTACCAAACAATTGATCTCTAGTATATGGATCCATATTCTAAGCTTCCTCAATAGAATTTGTTTTAGCCATATAGGATTTAGAAAGAGTTCTCAATACCTTTTTCACAACTTAATTTTCCTTCATTTTTAATCCAAGACCATTGAATAAGGTGACAATTTCATCCACCTTGTGCCTATAGCCTACAATATCTTCACCCTTTGACATCCTCAGGGTTTCAAGCTTGGCCTTAAAATTCTGCATCATTGCTTCCTTGACCTTATCATCTCATTTATAAATTATTTTCAATTTCTCTCATAACTCTTTAGTAGTTTTTTAGCTTATCACCTTCAAAAGTTTTGAATATGAAATCCTACTTAAAATAGCATTCCTTTTTGCCATTATTCTCATATTCCTTGATCTCATCTTCACTTGTTGGAGGAGTAGTAGGCATAGTATATCCAATTTTGACTGATTTCTATATGCCAAACCCTAATTTGGTGAGAAAGGCTTCTACCTCGACCTTCCAGAAGCTGCAACTTGTTTCATCGAACATAGGAGCTTTGAAAACATTCTTGTGTGCCATCTAGATCTACCTCAAGCGGTTAAGATTCTTCCAAGGAACCTCTTCTCTAATACTAATTGTTAGACACATATGAAAATTGAGAGGAAGTGAATCAGTTGTGCATTAAAACATTCAAAAGATTACTAAGAATGGAAAAAAATTAAACAACAACATATCCACAAACATTCACAATAGAACACCATATTTTTATGTGGAAAAAACCTATAAGGGAGAAACCACGATGAGGATTAACTCACTATATGAAAACCAAAACTGATTACAAGAGGCTCATTTCTCGAAGGGAACACTACCTAGAGGACTCACTATCCAAAATGAAACGCTCATTTCCAAAGGGCTTACTGCTAAAGGGCTCACTACCTAGGAAGATCACTTCTTTTGTATTATGAAGGAATTGTTGCAAGGAGGTTCAGTATGTTAAAGAAATTGCAAAAACCACCACAATGTCTCTTTACCATTCGCAACATTTGGCTCACTTCCTCCAACGACTTCTAGCACACTAAACTATAGAAACCTTTTACTCATTACTTCTAGTGCTCTTATGCATTCTTTATCATACTTAGATCTCAATACATGATCATGCATAAATCATTCCATTGCACACACATCTCTAAAATCTTTACCTTGCATATATATCTTCCACAACCTTGAATAATGTTCTCTAGATTAGATTCAATGAAACGTATGAAATTCAAATGTGCAACCACCAAATAGGTCTACGCTAAACACCTCTATGGTGGAAATAAGTGAAGGTGGACCACATCAAGGTTTAACTAGGACCCAAATCTATACCAACACACTATACCAGGCTTCCACAAACCATGAGGATCATCTGTAAATAATGCTAAAACCCTAGATTAGACAAACAAACATTAATACTAAAAAGATACCAAATTCATACTTCACTAAGGATGAAAAGATATTTCAGACCATGTAGCAACATTACACAACACCCTAGAATATTCCAACATCAACGAAATATTCAAAAAAACTGGCACAAACACATGAAATTAAAAATACTATCCTCCTATGCAACCAATCAAACTACCATTGAGTTATACAACTCATGAACTAAGCGTGTGGAATAGCTTAAAACTATAAAAACCAAGGGAAGGTAAGTACAAGAAAAATTAGCACATTCCCAAATCTGCAAGATAAGAAATTTCAATGTAGAGAAATGTGGAGCAATTTAATTTCTCCCAAATATCTCTCTTCACAAGCCATAGACAGTCCAACACACTATCAAACATATCTTCTACTTTGGCATGATCCAAAACCTGAAATTCTATATATAACACCTTTGAAGACCTTTGATCATCACTTTTAAACTGCATAGGAACATCTTCAAGAATGAATAAATGTGGAGAAAAATATATAACACTTCCTACTCACCTTATACAAACTTTATGCATATTTTCTCAAAGAAACTTGGAAACCAAGTAGCTCTGCAGCATCCAAAACACCTACTCACCACCATACACACCATCTACAATATCTTCTCAACACCATACACACCATCCACAATACCTTCTCAATACCATACACACCTCAACATGTCCATACCAGAGGTTGACATCAATGACAACATAGTTCAATAGTTATATTGATTATGTGTGGATGGAAGGTATGATGAAGATTATGCTCCATGGATTGTCACTCAGACTTTGTGGGTAGTGATGACACAGTCAGGTGCTTTGATGGTAATGGATTTTTTTTTTTTCTATACGAATGATGGTTGGATCATGAGATGATAGGTCGACAATATTGGTGTATGGGTATGATATGACATTATAATACATGGAGGCTTTCCCTTAATTTTTGTTGTGGGAAGGGTTGGGTATAAATGGCTAGTTGTTTGTTAGGAGAATTGTGTGTTTGACTTTGTACTTGAATTTATCCCCTATCAATGAGGGCTTGTATATAGTTTTTCCATTTCATGCATTTTGACGTGCTATGCCCTTTGATTCTATTCTATTCACAATATTCATTATATTTGAAACATGCTAGTTTAGGTTAGTTTTCATCAAATTTTTAAGTGATGGGAAACTTTATTAAGTTATCTTGCACAATTTTACGAAATACAAATTTTATTGGCTCCCCGAAAGGGGTGTACTTATGCTTAGGTTTATTATTATTTTTAGCTTTTTCTTGAGGTATTGTGATAGTGTTGGATGTTCCTTACTATTGTAATGTGTTTTTAATTTGGGATAAAGTGTTTTGAACATTTTTCACATGTTTATTGTTAGTTAGTCCATCATTCACAACATTTTTATTCTTAGAATAATATTTGGATTTATCATTAGATAGGTAATTATTGTCTTTTTGGTCTTTGTAAATATTTACTATCCCCTTAGAAACCAAGGATTTATCAATAGTTAAAGCCTTTTAGATTACTTCATTGAATGTGCTAACACATTGTAGTTGTAAGTGGATGCACACTTATGTGTTTAAGTTTTCGATAAAGGTATTAACCATTTTTTTTTGTACTTGAAGGGGGGATATACTTTCAAGTTGTCTCCAAAATTGTAGGAAGGTGACAAAACTCTCTTTGAATTTTTTCTTAGAGGTGCATAATTTAGCTACGGTAAATTCTTATTCAATGTTATAGGAAAAGTGTGTGAGAAAACTAACGGCTAAATCAGCAAAGGATGTTATTAAGCCCCAAGGAAGTTCAGTAGACCATTCCAATTCTTAGCCCCCAAGGTTTATAGGAAAGAGGCTCATGAGGTATAATTTCTTATATGTGGCTTATTGGCATGCTACACTGAATTCCTTGACATGTTTGATTGGATCACGTTTCCCCTTGTATTTATCAAATTTTAGAATTTCATAATCTTTGGGGAATGGTATGGAAAATATGTCCTCAAATCTATAAGTCCTCCTAGTTTGACTTGTTTGGAGCCCTTGAATAATGTCTCTCATTTGTTACAACTCTTGGGATAAATTAAGGTTATTGGATGTATGGGTGTTAATATATTGATGATGAGTGAATTGATGTTGGTGAGAAGGTGTTAGAGGAGGGTTATTGATATATTGATTATGTTGTGGTTAATTATTTGGTGGTGGGGGATTATTTATGTATAGGTTATGTTGTTGTTGGTGATTTGGTGTTGGGGGATTATTGATGTTTTGGTTGTGTTGTTGTTGGTGATTAGATGTTGGAGGATTTTTATTTTATGGAGGTTGTGAGAAATTTGGACCTTGTTGATGATTATGTGAAGGGTTAATAAAATTGGCATGAATGAATGTAGTAGGGGGTTGTGTAGAGGTGGTGGGATTGATAGATGTGTATGTGACATTGGGTTTGTTAGGGATATTGACCCTTAGTTGATATGTGAGTGGGGGAAGTTGATCAAGTGATGTGTTTGCTAAAAGATGATGGTTAGGATTGCATTGTGACCCTAGGATGTTGTCCAAGAAGTTGTTAGATGATGAATGATTATTAGGAAGGTATTTCCTCATAATTTGTGAGGGCACAAAATTAGAGGGGAGTTTATCTCCTCTATCTATAACCTCTAATAATATTTATTTTTACTAAAATCAAATAGTTTTTGAATCATTTCTTAATTGTAAGGGTCATTGGAAAAGTATCGTAATCTGGGGGAATGTTTGTCTTGGTCTATGTATACCTCCTCATTGCGAGGGGTTGGGGTTGGGTATAGGTGGTGTCATGGAAGACATTCCTTCGATAATACATTAGTCTTTTAGCTTGTAATCTAGTGAATGACATACAGGAAAAGGATTCCTTTTTTAAAGAAATGTCTTAGGGTAAGTGATGAATGGACTTGGACTTAGATTGAGTATGGTTTTTGAACTTAGATTTAAATTAGATTAAGATTGGATGGTGATCTTGGACTTGGATGGAGATTATATGCAAGGTGGATGGTGATGGAGGGTTGGTGTTAGATTTAAATTAGAGGACTCGATAAAAAAATGGATGATGAATCTTAAGGTTAAGGTTAGTGTTGGAGAATTTGGAATTTAGACTTGTATCAAAATTTAGATGATAGACTTTGGATGTTGGATTCAATAAGTGTGAAGGTTTTTAGGATTTAGGATATGATTAGGATGATAAGAGGTTGGATTAAGATTGATGATGATGAAAAGGGAGAACCTTACAATGATATGATTGATTGGACAAAGGATAGATGCAAAATCGACTTTGCAACAAATATTAAGAATCTAGATCCTTGGATATGGGGTATTTTAGGATGTATCTTTTCTTACATAGGATAGGAAAGTTCCTAAGCAAGGTTAGATAGGGGATTTTTGAAAAACTTAACTTCTGGGAGCCAAATCCTTAGCTAAATAGTCCAAAATGATGTGGTAACCAAGGATGCTACTTAAGATAGGAAATTTGTTAAGCGACACCTAAGTTAGACATGGATGTGTAAGGATCTAGGTTAAAATCTTGGTAGTAATTTATATTTTCAAGGGTTTTTTGGTTTGATGATTAAATAAGGTTTAGATGATATTATATGATTTAGGATGGTTAGGATGACAAGTTGATGATTTACAAGGGTTTTTGGATTTGATGATTGAATAAGGTTTTATGATATTATAAAATTTGGAAAAATGGCAAGAGGATGACCTGGGGGATGACTAGGATGACAAGTGGATGAATGGTATGGCAAAGAAGTGATTAAGATGATAAGGGGGGAAATCAAATGATTATGATGAAGAAAGGATGATAATGGGATGATTAAGATGACTAGTATGATAAAATGGTGAAAAATATTAGGGTTTTATGTCAAGTCCAAAATAAAATGGAGGAAGTGGTGATAAGTCCAAATAATGGTAATGATGGAAGGATAATTATGATGACCAAAGGATGATAAGGGGATGATTAAAATTGTTAAGGTGAAAAGATGATAAGATTCTAATGGTGAAACATTTAAGGTTTGGTACCATGTCCAAAGAGATACTGATAATTATAAATGATGGGAAGGATGGGATGCTAGGAAAATGGGGAGTTTTTGGTTTGTCTAAATGATTATGGAAAAATGAAATGGAAAGATCAAAATAGGATAAAAGGTGTAAGATGATGATGTTAATGATGGCTAGGGGATGATTTGAGTTACAAAATATGATATTTAATTCAAGGGAACCTATGAGGTAACTATTAGAGGGCTCAATTTTCATTTCTAGATGCAAGTGTAGATTTACAACCAAAGCTAGGTGTAGGTACAATTTCACAGGAAGAGGTGTTATTTAATAGGATAGAGGCATAGTTTCACAATGTCAGTGTGTGAAAGTGTAGGTGCAAATTTATAGAGTACAGGCATAGGTCTATGGAATGTAGACACAAGTTTATTAGATGTAGGTGAATTTTTATAGTCTTAGTGTTTTTGAAAGATATTGATCAAACAAGAAAACACAATAGCCAAAGACTCAAATTTTTAAGAGTCAAAGGGCTATCCTTAGCCCAAGAGTTGAGTGGCTCAATATTGGTTTCTCATAAGAAGACATCACAAGCACTTGATCACAAACCTAAATTATTCAAGTGGGATTATAGATTTAGGATGAGCCCACCAAATAATTTATTGGGTTAATACTCCTTGATACTTAGGTGGAACACCCTTTATCATGAAGTTAGATAGCTAGAGATCTAGTGGCACATGCCTAATATGATAACAAGCTCACATTTTCTCTTTCCTTGAGAACTATTAAAGTTCACCCAAATATTTATATCTTAACCTGAGGAAGTACATGGTGAGTAACCTCGAGCATGATACTTTACCCTACACCACACTAAAATATGACCAAAAAATATTAAGCTAGGCTATACAAGCTCTCTAGGATGTCCTCTAAACACCAAGAGGGTGTGCGAGGCACAAACATGAACACTATCCCATAAAAAACATGGGTCAAGAACTTTTGACAAGAAATCTTGGACCAACCCTACACTCTTAGCTTAGAATCACCCTAGTATTAGAGATTCTCTAGACACAACAAGAATAGATTGGGGTACAACTTTTGTTCTTCCCCCCTTTTTATACCCCACTAATAACACGTGGTTGAGGTTGTCCCCTAATGTGATGAAATACCTAGGAATCCCCCCTAAAGGGAAAGACAATGCTAGGTATTTTTGATCCCTAATATCACATTAAGTGTGAGGGGAGAGAATACACACAAAACTAGCATGGCCTAGGTTCTAATCTAAAACACAAAATGAAGATATACACCCTCTATTTAAAAATAGAAGTGATGCTCTATGAAATAGAGGTGTGCTATGTCTCTATGCAGGTATAGGGAATCACTACATAGGCATCAAAATGCAGTGTGGAAGCACTACAGGTCAATGTGTAAGCGCATCTATCATCTACATAGACATAAAAAAATAGACTCGAGACAATAAGAATTTTTAAATATAAGTTAAAATTTGAAATGGAAATGTGAGTTCTTTGACCTTAAAGGTAAATTTTAAACCCAAACAAGTTGTTATGTGAAACTAAGGATATTATTAGCGCTATTTTTCTTGTTATTTTGTGTATTTTGCAATTTTTTAGTCCTTTTTAGATTATACTAGTTGTACTTGCAAATAAAATAAATAAATTCTACAAGTAGAAGATATAAATATATTAGAACCTAAAGGCTAAACCTAACTATGAAAATAACCTGAAAAATAACCCTACAAAACACAAAAATAGTTAGCTAAGTTATAAAATTGCTATGCCCAACATAGGTTCCATTTTGGTGAACATAGGCACCATAGGTTGAAACATAAGCATCATAGAATAAGACAAAAGCATTGCAAATAAATGATGGAAGTTTCACAAGTCAAAACAAAAGCATGGCGAATTGAAACATAAGTGCAACTCTACAAAGGAGGTGTGATTCAGAAACTTTCAAGCTTTAAACTCATAGGAATCTCAATAAACTATTAGAAAAAGATGTGGGTTCCATTCAGAGTACCAAAATGAGAGAGGGAAAATAATTGCAAGCTTAAAATGAATCAAAATGATAGAAAAATACATTCAAAATCATAAGCTATACCTTCATTCCCTCCTCCATGTTTTGATCTCACAAGTTGCACCCAAATACTTGTTGATTTTCTCTAAGTGATTATAATGTGGATTGCTCAAGTCAAGACTCTAGCATAATAAGGCTAAGGAAAATTCAAGATGTTGGAAATGGGAGAGAAGACTTCCATTTATAGAAATTGGATGAGGAGAATGGGAGGATAAGATGCATTGACTTGATCATTGGCCAATATTGTGTGGTGTGAGGGAGCATTAGCATGGTGACAAGTGTCACAAGAGGGAAAGGGTGTAAGAGTGAGGTGTACCTACACATGTGTGAGCACACCTTGGAAAGATTTAGTGGGACTGTGTAAGAGGTTAGTGGGGGTAGGTGAGATTCAGACATGTGTGAGAGGAGGGAAGATGAATAGGCTAAGACACTTGTGATTTGGTGGAAAGTTTGAGGGAGGTGGAGGGAATTAAAAATTAGGAAGAAATGTTAATGAGGGTTAGGCATAGGGATTAGTTAATTAATCAAGGATTACTTAATATAATGAGGATGGGTTGAATTAACAAGCCATGGGCTCATATTTATTATTTCACTCCCATTTTAAATGAAAAATGCTTGTGCATAACTACTTTTGACAGGCATGACCAATTTCGTAGGTGAAGGATGCTCAGAAGGAATGGTCATCGTTGGAGGGAAGAAGGCTAGAGTGGAGGTGAGGTTGGGAGCATAGTAATCAAGGATTGGAAAGAGTGGGTTGGCACAATAATTTTGATCTCTGGAAAACTTGAAGAAACGATGTTGAGGGAAGAAAACTTAGATCAAACAATGTGGGGAAGATTCAAGGTTATAGGAACACATAAAATCCTAGGAAATTTTGGAAAGCAAGTAAATCTAGTTGGAGAAAGGATCAGCTAGAGCATCACCCTTGAGGCAGAGTATCACAAACGTGAGAAGGGAGCTAGTATGGATGCAAGGGTAGAAGGAGAAATGACATAGAACATGCCTTATCAATGGGGGAAGACTTCAAATAGGAAAGATTTTTTGTATGGATGTGGGTGTTTAGGGGGCGGCCTTCCCTTTCAAGCCACTGGAGCTAACTCAGTGAAAGCGGATTTTAATAGGAAATAGTATAGGGTAAACATGAATTTGGAAAGGGATCAGAGTGGTATAGGTCCCAACAAGGCCGAGCAGAGTGAAAAAACCCATATATGGGAAAAACAGAAGGATGAAGAGGAACTGCACCACATTGGTGATTCCATTGGAATTGTTAGGCCAATCAAAATCGATGTTGGAAGAAAGAGATCTATTCACCAAATGGTGGGATGACATGATGGAACCTTCAAATTTTGCAAATTAGAAGTGCCTATGCCCTTTTAGTTTGACAAAAGAGGTAGGTCTACTTCTTGTCAAATCTACCTCAGAGCCCATCTCCGTCGATTAAAATTTTGCAACTCAGAGGTCATCTTACAAATTTGTATTGTAGAAATTTTGTTGATACATATGGTAGTATGCTTGCTCAGTTTTGTGCTTCCTAGATGAGTTTTGATGGGCTAATTAATGCGTTTCTGACAGCGATCGAGCTAAATTTGGTGTTCCATAAAGTTGCAAATTTTACAATTCTGAAGGTAGGTTATTTCTTATTTTAGTCTAAAACATCTTCAGTTTCATTTTCATAAAAAATGAAGTCTATATGATGCATTATTTTAATGTGTTTCAGTTGCGGCGAACACCTTTGGTGGGCCCATTTACAAAGGAGGTACCTGATTTTTTATTGTTGGGAAAATTTTGATTTAAAACCCATTTTAAATAATTGATTATGACCGCTCACAAAAATCACATCTCCAAGGGTTTCCATTTATGTGTAGTGAATTTTTCGCTATTTGGTTGGTAGGTGAAATTAAATTTTCACCCATCTCCTAATGTTTAAAATTTTAATATTTAAAATATTTAAAATATTTTATATTTTAAATACTTTTCAAATGAATATGCATGAGAATAGGGATTTTTAGGCCAAAGTTTAATATTTACAAACATTATAAAGTTTTAATTTAATAAGCTTTGTCTTCCCCACTATCCCGCAAGTGTTACCATCAAAAAAGCTTGCAAGGAACCAAGGAGATGAGCAAGAAGTTTTTGGGGAGTCTAAAAATTTACAAATTCTTTATTAAAGATTTATTCTTTTCTTTCTCAGTTGTTTCCTACTATCCCACGAAAAGAACTGTTGTTGCAAGAGAAGAGCCACAGGTGTGGGGAAGCCATTTTATGACACTTTAAAGCTTTTGAGAAGCTTGTATTACTATTAGATATGCTTCCCATCCATGTTTGAATTCTTTGGGGGGGTTTTGAGGCCTTCAATTTGATAAGAATTGCTGATTTTACCCTCCAAAAATGGTTTGCATCTTTTCTCACATTCCTACTGTATTTTAAATGTTATTTGAAGCTTTTTTAAATGCTCATCAGCAAGGAAAACACACTGCAACTCCTTCCAACTACTAACAATCAAATAAATTTCTTTGCATAATTGAGAATGATTTGAAAAGCTCCTCTCATTCACATAATATGAAATTCAATTATGTTTTTACCATTTGGGGCAAATTTTTAGTGTTTGTAGGTTCAGTATGAATGTTTCTTCATCCAGAAGCTTTCCCAATCCATTTTTCATGTCCAAGAAGAAATTTGGGAAAAAAATTATGTATTTTTTAGCTGCTTGTGAGGGAAAAATGACTAGCAGTTCATTATCATGACCAAGCAATATTTCTAAATACTTCTGCAATATTTTAATGTTGTTATGAGAATTTTGGAAGACTTTTGAAATGCAGATGTAGGTAAAATGGATACCAACCAGCTGTTTGACAAAATGTCAAATAAATTGCAATAAAATGGAAGATCTAAGATTGAAGTGCAAGGTTCACATCATGTTTTAACTCCCAATAAATGGGTTTTGATCCAGATGTAAAAAAATTCATTATGAAGTGAAAATGAAGCTCTAGTAAATGGGTTTTTACAAGAAGGGTAAAAAGTTGCATGGGATTTGCAAATGAAAGAGGACAAGAACTTTTCAGTTGCAAGAATGAAGAGAAAAGAAGAGGGAAAATAATGTGTAAATGGGGAATTTTTTGCAGATATGAAGGTTGGGTTTATGACATGTGTCAGTTTGAAGTGCAATCTATGATTTCTCCTCTTTATATTGTAATTTCTATCTCATTTGAGAGGGTTATAGAATTTATAGGTCTTGAGTATTGTAATTTTGTATAGGGATTGTATCTCGATTAGGAGTTCTTCAAGTTTCAAGGTTCAATGTTATAATCCATTTTTTAATGGCAAGTAAATCAGTTTGCAACTTGTGATGAACTATGTCATATTGTAATGTCTCCAGAATGTATGCATTATATTTTTAATTAAAGTAATCAAGCATTATGATGGTATTTATTGCACATTTTCTATAATAGGTGTTTGGATTGATGGCTCTTGTTTAGACAATAGGTTAAATTTTTCTCTCAATTAAATACTAAATATATTGTGCTACATTTAGGATCAAAAGGAATGTTAAAAATATGTCCTAAAGAGATCTCATTATTGTAAGGTAGTAATGGTTTAATGGTCACTGGTTTTGTGATTGGGCTATTACCAGATAGGTTATTTCATCTTGACTCTGTTATGGACAAGGCACTGGTCTAGTATGTCTCTTTTGTGCAAAATTTGGAAGGAATCACCATTCAAAAACTTAATAAATATTTTTCATTTCAAGTTTAACTTATTTCTAGATTTTTGTATCTTCATGGATATTAAAGGTCATAAGGGTTATGCTTGGGAATGATCTAGTTGTAACTCATTTGTGTATTTGAGATGAAAATTTATCTTAATTTATATGTTCTCAGTGTGGATTCAAGGTGCAAGGGCATTGTGTCAGAATGTAATGAAATGTATTAAACTCTTTATACATTCATCTGAGAACCATCCACATGTTATAAATCTTCAATATGTTATCTAGTGTTGCAAGTCATATTATATGTGCAAATATTTGAATAGGAACACCCTATTGAGTCTTGTGGAGCTCAAAGGGAAGAAGGCTGACTATAGTCTTGTTCATTGGCCTTTCTTGTCCCTGATGTATTGATAGTGCAAAAAATTTGTCTTAACCTCTTGATCCCTTGGTTTAGGCATTGTGATTTTCCTTAGGATTGGGGGTTGTAAGAAAAAACACCAACATGACAGATGCTCTAAGGAAAAAATGCTTGAATGGTGGTCGAGAATTGGAGTAAAGAGGTGAACGTTAAATTCCTAAAACATGATTATTTGTTGATTCTCTATTCCTCTACACAAGTAAATAAAAATTTCTCGGCTTTAAAAAATATGAAATTGGATGGGAGGGGTTTTTAACTTAGAAATTAGGAAATGAACTTTAACCCTTGAAAACATATCCTAGAGAATATGTTGGTCTACCCAGACTTGGGTAATCCCCCCATGGAGTCTTGGAGCAGAGAAATTTTGGAATACATAGGAGAGTCCTTGGGTAAGGTAATTGAAATAGATGAAGAAGCGAAAAAAAATGGGAATATAATGAAGATATAGATTGAGCTATCACCATGGAGTCATAAGTGGGATGGGTTGGATTTAATTACACAAGAAGGGGGAAGGCTTAAGAGGGTAGAATGGGAATTTTATTTGATTCATACAAAGATTTGGAATGGGTGGAAAAGCTGTGAATTTTGGCCTTAAAGCAATACTAACCCCAAGGGTAGAGGGGTTCTAGAATAGGGTGAAGGTACATCTAGGGAAGTTAGCCTCCAATAAAAGGAGGGTGATAGGAATCAAGATAAAACAACACAAGAAGAATAGGGGTATGCATTGGCAGACATGTTGGAGGGGAAACAATTGACCTCAATGAAGGTGGTTGATTCTCCAAAAGTGGTTGGCTTAGGCACATATGTGGGATCAAGGAACTTGGAAATTGCAGTCTTGTAGGATGAGCTAATCAAGGATTGGGAGTCTATCTTGGAAGTCATAAAAGAGATTTGGAATTTTTCTGTGATGGTGGAAAAATTGACTCAGTAGAAGAATGGGGTCTAGAGAACAATCTAGAGTTGGTACAAGAGACAGGGGCTAAAGAGGAAATGGATGGATTACATCGAATTTCCAACCCCTTGATAGAAGTAGAGCAACCTACAGAATATGGGTTGGAAATGAAGGAAGGGGAACATGAGGTGTTGGAGGTTACAACCAAGGATTTGGAGGAACCAAAAAGTAATAATAGGAGGAAAACACCAAGATTGAAATTGGGGGTTAGTCAATCTTCTCATGGTAAGTCTTTACCAAATTGTGGAGACAAAAAGAAAGTAGGGAGGAAAAAAAGTGAAGAAAAAAGGACACTAGCTAGTGAGGCTACTAGGCAGAAAAAGATAACAATGCACTTAAGATCAAGGAAGGGTGTTACCCTTCCTAGGGGGAAATGAGGATCTATAGTCAGAATGTTAGGGGCTTAAACACCCCTAGCAAGAAATGCCTAGTTAGGTGTTTGATGTAACATTCTAAGGAATATGCAATTATCATTCAAGAAACAAAGCTAAGTGGGATGGAGATTCCAGCTTTTAAGTGTAAGAAAAAGTTTTGGTTCATGTCATATGTTGAATAAATGGGGATTCTAGGGAACTGATAATAATGTGGAAGCCTCAATGAGTGTGTGTGGAGGAAGTGGCTGGAAGGAACTATTAACTGGCAAGAAAAATCAAAAGTTTGTCCTCTAATCTTTCCTTCACGGTAGTAAATGCATATGGGCCCTCTTACTGCATAGAAAAGAGAGAAGTATGGGATTAAATCGAACACTTCATGTTGGGTGATAGGATAGGCTTTCATATTCTTGGTGGAGACTTTAATGCAATCTTGCATAGCAATGACAAAAGGGGTGGGGTTAGGAGAAAGACTCAATCCCAACTGGATTTTGAGGAATTCATTAACAAGAATCTCTTGATGGAGATACCAATGGTGAATGACCATTTCACATGGAAAAATCATCGATTGGGTTTCAATAGAATTAACAAGAAATTGGATAGATTCTTGTTCAAAGAGGATTTGGAATCCTTCTCATACACCTTTGAATGCAAGATTGTGCCTCAATATGGATCTGATCACTACCCGATCAAATTGGACATTTTGGGAGATAAAAAAACCTTTACGTTGCCCCTTTAAATTCAAAAAAATGTGGTTCAAGGATGCAAGCTTTCTTCAACTAGTAGAAAAATGGTTGAAGGAGGTAGAATCAAAAGGAAACAAAATATTTAGAGTGTTATCAAAATTGAAGCTTCTTAAATAAAGGATTAAGGAATGGAACAAAAATCACTTTGGCTATATTTTTCAGAAGGTTAAATTGGAGAAATAATTAGGTCAAGTAAAAAAAAATGTGATTGAAAGGGGTATGAATTAGGAGCTCTTCTTGACAGAGAAATGGTTTCTTTAGAGGTTGGAGGAATTTATTTGTGAGAGAGGAGGTTTTCTAGAGACAAAAATATTAGGAAACATGGTTGAAGGAGGGTGATAGGAATTGAAAATTATTTCACAACTCCACAATAGCAAGAAGGTAGGTAAATAAAATAGTAAGGCTCAAGAAAGATAATGGTTTAGAGACTGAAGGGGTGAAATCCATTAATAAGGAGGTTGTAATATTCTTTAGGTATCTTCGCAACAACAATTGTTGGGAAACATACCCAGGCTAATAATAGAGGAGTAAAATGGTTTGAACTATTAGGGCCATTTTCATTAGAATAAATAAAGATATTTTCTTGTCAAATCCATCCAGGCAAGGCTACTAGTCCAGATGTTTTTCAAGCTTGTTTGTTTCAAATATTTTAGAGTTTTGTTGGGTTTGAGGTAGTAGAAGAAATAGAGGAATCCATGGTGCCTGGTAAAATTTTGACATAGAAAACAACACATTTTTGGCTCTAATCCCTATGAAATAAAATATTTATTAGATGGATGAATTTCATCCTATTACATTATGTAACTCCCTCTACAAGATAATGGTGAAAGGAATTGCGAATCAGTTTAAAATAATTTTACTAGATTTGATTTCAAAGGAGTAAACTGGCTTTGTTGTTGGGAGATCAATATTAGAGGGGGTGATAATTGAATGAGAGGTTATCCAAAAACTAAAATATAATAAATGACAAGGAATTCTAATCAAATTGGACATAAATAAGGCCTATGACAAAGTGGATTGGAGGTTCCTATATAAAGTATTGGAGGCTTTTGCGTTTGACAGGTAGTGGGTAAATTAGATTTACAACTATACTTTTAGCCCTAGATATTCAGTTCTTATTAATGGCTCCCTTGAAGGGTTCTTTGAGTCTTCGTAGGGTCTCAAGTAGGGTGACCCACTCTCACCCTTTCTTTTTATCTTGATGACGAAGGTCCTAGGAAGAAAAATTTCTAAGGTTACATCATTGGGGCACATAGAAGGCATCCAAGTTACTAGTGAACTATTGACTGTCACGCATCTGTAATTTGCTGATGACACTATGATTTTGTGTATTTTCAAGAGGAAAGAGGTAGTGGAATTTAGGAAGATTCTAGATACATATGTGGATGCCTCAGGTCAGTATGTAAGTGATGAGAAATCAGATTTTTTTTTCATAAATGCAAGATCGAGGGAAGCGTTGATCAAGATGTTAGTCGCAAACCAATAGTGTAGATAAATCCTCACAAACAGATCATTTGAACCTATATTTACTCGAAAGACTAAACCAGGACAACCTAAATCTCAGGCTGACTCAACTTAATCCCAAGGCCCGTTTATGTCAAGTCTTGACCACACTAATTTTGTATCAAGGTTTTTTGTGATAATACTATTAATAACAAGGGGTAAACAATAATTTTTGGTTCTCAAGGGAATCATACAAATCGATGAAATATATTCTCGATCTTGTCATCAAAAAATTTAATGAAATCAACAGATATGCAATAAAATTTCATGAATTTCAAGCAACTTTTTCTATCACTTAAGTAGATTTAGATTTAAGAATTCAACAATATTATAGAAATGAAATATTTGCAATAATATTTCCATTCATTCATCTCTTATTTGGAACATTTTCTGAAATTTAAACATCTATTCTAAAATAAAGCATTGAAAATACTTAAAAAGTAAAAAGGTGCTCCTAGGTATTATCCATGCATGCCCCAATAATTAACCAGACCAAAGAAAAATACTATATAATTCACTAGAATGCTTCATAGCTAGGCATAGAATGATGTGATATTTTAAAGAAAGGGAGGTTTATTTGGGCAATGGGTAGGTTCTGTATGCACCCTTAAATGAAACAACATACAGTCTTGTCCATCTAAACAAACAACCAGCTACAAAGGATTTCATACTTGGTGGTAGCTTTAAAATTAGCTTTGATATTGATTAGCTTCTATGTGCATACAAGTTTTTAATTTCGAATGATTCAAAAAATAGGAAAAAGGAACAAAATTTAAAGAAGTTTTGGCTCTTCCGACATCCACAAATGTAGAACTTAACTTAAATTGAAACATCTCCCGGCTTTTATAAGAATAAGACACAAGGAAGATAAAACAAATACATGAGAGGAAATCCAAGGGATGAAATGTAAAAAGGCACGTGGAGTATGACAACTAGCGATAGAATTACTAATGAAGTCAACAAATGTCAACTTTCTTTAGCACTTTAAATTATTTTGGGCTTTTCATCTTTATTATCGCCAGGATAATAAATTGAATCTGAATAGGATGTAGGAACTTCCCATATATTCAAAATGATTGCTTTATCCATTTATTCCTACATTCTGGTTCTTCCTCGAGCTTAATACTCCCATGAATGAGTCATACTGAAGGTTGGCACATTCTCTTGCCTCTTTCATAATACTAGAATCTTTGGTACTCTAAAAAAATCAAGCCCCTCTGCATATAAAAACCTAGAATGTATTACCCGATCTAGATATGATTCTATTCATGATCCAAATTTTCTTGACCGTCCAACTCGAATGTTGCATCACAATCTGCTTCTTCTACAAGCACAAATTCCACACATTAAATCTATTTTAAAACATTCACAAAACTCTCATTAAAACAAAACCATTATTAAAATAAATCATCAGTTTAAACTCATCATAAATATCACACTTTTAAAATTATATCCTCACGTAATTATTCTTTTAATTAGGTTAGTGGACCTTCAGATCCTCGAGAAAACTTAAACATTTAACTATAACTCAACATTGTTACCCGGTACCCAGTATTCGATACTTTATCTTTTACCAAAAAAAAATTCATGGACCTCGAATTTTATCGAAAGCCTCACATTTTACCGAACCTTTGTTCTCAGACTGGAACACTTTTCCCAAAACCGTGCATTAACACTTTCACATTTCTGGCCTCCTAGTACTCAGTACACTTGAATCGTGAAGTACTCCAAAATTTATTTTGACTTTAACTTCTGGTAATCTCTTCAACTAGCGAGCACTTGCCATACGCATTAGTTTTTTTCACTTGGGTCCCCAAGTCTTACAGTCTTGGGGCGGGTTGTGAGACCACACAACAAATTACAACCAATCAAACCAAATTTGAAAAAAACCCGAGATTGAATCAACCGCTTAAAATTATCTTATACATATTTTCAAACAATAATTCCCTACCTTTACCTGGATTCTAACATAAAGACAATAAAATTTCTTCAAAAAAGTATCAGTGTGTGCTTTGATTAATTCCAGTTTTTGAAACTCTGTGAAAAAAATAGTTCATTGACATTGAACTACATAGTTTGGTAATCCTCCAAAGCCAACCGTGGATAGAGTCTTGCTACCAGTCAAGCATCCATATCCTTGACAAGGTTATCTTTTTGATTCCCCCAAACATAGCTTTACTGCCAGTTAGGCATCCACAACCTCAATAGAGATATTTGGATAGTCTAAAGACTTGAATTTTTCTCTTTTGATATTTCTTTGATATTCATTTTTTTCATTTTTTTATTTTGATATTTCAATGTAAGCTCATTTGCTTAGACTTGCAGGCAATGAAGCCCACTATTAGGTTGGGAATTACATTGGTAGAAAATGTTACATTTTGATTTTTCATTCTGATGGGATTCTTAGAAATTTGTCAAAATTTTTGTCCAAATTGGGCATGGTTGGTTACTTCTACAAGACTAGTGGTCTGATAGTTTGGGTTTAGGGTTTTTGATCTCTTATGAAATATGATCGGTATTCCTTGGAAACCCTATTGTTATATTTCAATGTTGACTTTCTATGGAGGGTTACCGGTCACCTAAGTTGTCTGATTGAGCCTTCCCTTCGTGCTCCTAACGGCCCCTTTTACCCAACCTATCCGTCTCTTTTTGTCAGTTAGGCTTAAATATTTATACCGCCAAAGTTTTTATTGGCCAGTCCCACCTGAATATTCTACATGTCCTATTGCCAGTCTGGCTAACTGTACAATCACAGGTTTCGATCGAGACCGTTCCTCACAAACCTCGCAAGTTTTCCTGCTAATGTCACTAAAGTAGTGCGAGGTCTGTGAGATGCCACCATCTGGCATGTATGAAAGAGTGGGATTTTTTCCCCGACGCGCTAGTAGTGACAGGATGGATGTCATTTCACCAGTGGAAGTTAAATGATGGGGATAAATAATGACCATCCCTCACAGGCCTCACACAAGGAAAGTAAATGTTCCTAAAGTACTATGAGGTTTGCGAGAAAGTGACATGTGGTCTGTCTCTTGAGGCAACAAGGCTAGGTGGGGCCTACTGTCCAAATGTGACCTCCTGTTTTCATGGGATCTGATTGGCTGTGTTCTTTCAAAGAATTTATTGATCTTTCATGTGAGGATATTTTACGCTCTGAGACTTATTTTATTAATGGCCCTAGTTTTTAAGAGGATTATCTCTTGATCTCCTTGCGTGTGAGTGATAACCTCCTAATAGAAACAATGATGCATTATACACCTGAAATAAATTTGTGGTGGCAATATCAACCACTAATCATTCGCACACCTATGCGGACATTTGGGAAATTAATACTCCCTACACCTGATTATTCTATAAGTAACGATTGAATTGCTTTGTATTACTATTGCAATTTTTTGAGTTGGTAGGTTGTGGATTTGTTTGCAATCTCTAAGTTACATTTTTTCAATGGATAAGTCTGAGCCACGCTGTAGTGCAAGGATAGGTGAAGGGAGTTCATGGAAATTAAAGGAACAGTGTCCTCCGAACATTCTTGAGGAAAATGCCCAGGGTATGGGCAAGAGGTCGGGGTATTGTAATTACCCTGTTGTTATTTCTTCAAGTTTTGGCAGTGATGGTTTTGAGATTGACTGAGATTATCATTGTTATCTTGCAACCTTAACTGAGCTCATGGGTGTGAACGAAGAGGCCCTTGCAGTTGTACCAATAACTGCAATGGCACCGTGCCAGGTTGTTGGAGTTCGTACTGATGTGGATGAAAAGAAGAAGGTGGTTCTGCCTCTAACTGAGGTGAGAACTAGAAACGATCGCCTATATTGGGGCTGTGTGTCAACCAAATGATTGTTGGTTTTGGGTCTGCTGCTCATGGGCGGTGATTTTCCTGGTGTTTCATCTTGTAGATGTGGACGTGCGCGTGCGTGGCACTTTCTTTTTTGTTTCTTCTCCAACTGGTTATTGTGTAACCATTTTTTGATTCCTCAGATCATACACAATGTTTTCTAATGATGAGGAATGTGAATTCAAATTTCATGTTGAATGGAATTCATTTGAAATGAACAATGTAGCTTGATGCTTTGTTGCTCTCCTATCCTATAAAGGAGATTTCATGACTCATTGTTTAGGGTCAGATGTTGGTATCCGGTGGCTTAGTTTCTTGTAGAAACAAGTTTTTTTTTTGAAGGTCCTACTAACTATATTACCTAGTGTGTTATCTTTAGGGTAGGAATATTATAGAACAAGCAGTCCATGCTTATGTAATTACAGATACTGAAGCAATAAAGAACAACTAATTAGAACAGTTGCTCTCCGAGTTTTGTGTCATAAGTTGTGAATGATTCTATCAACGATATATTCATTTAGCTTCAATGGTATATTTGAATGTGTCTCATTTTCATGCTTTAACTTAATAAGTTAATTAAATTGCTTAAAATGAGTTGCAGATTTGTGATATCGTCTTCAGGATTCCTTAAGTACTAGTGTTTTGATAGCTGAATATCTCATGGTGTAAATCACTATGGTGATATGTTCAAAGTATCTGGGTTGTGTTTTATATGACTCCTTCCCAATGGGCGAGGCACTAGATAATCTCTTTAGGATCCCTACTTGAGAATATAGAGCTGCGTTCTAAGGACAGTGGTTTAAATCTAAAAAAATTTATTACATCAAATCTGATCTCTTCAGAGATGCAAATTTTATATTCAAATCTTTAGTCCTATTGCTTTAAGATAATTTTTATTATTCTTTGATATACCAATACCAGAATAATTATTGTCTCATTGTGTGTAGGGACTACAATCTGTAAGAAGAAGTGTTTTTACCAATCATAAAACATTCTTATGAACACACTTAGGTTTACCCACCTTGGTTTTAGAGAGCCAAAAGTGTAGGAGGTTCAGTCTTTGACTGAATCTCATTAGTTGGCCACTAGCCTTTGTGTTTCTTTAATATAGAGGTTGGCTACCTATTAGAGAATTGCAAATCCTAGTTGGGTTGTATAAATAAAACACCAACAAAATGGCGACTCTGCTGGGGAGAATTTTGAATGTCCAATTGCAGACGGTCATAGAGTCATTATTTTTTTCCATTCTGAATTTGCATAGTGAGTGTTTTCAACCCTATCAGGAAGGGGTTATTGAAATAAACTTGAAAGTCTCAGTGATCTGTGGTGTCCTATTGATTTAGGAGTTTTAGTTGAATTGTGTTTTATTTGGGAGAACTTCTGAGAAATTTAAAGAAAAAAGAGAAAAAACAAACTACAATAGTTGGAGGTGGCTATCCCAAATCATTTGTTTAAGAGGAGTTGAATGTTAAGTTTGGATGGTGGTGGATTGTGGTTTTGAAAGAAATTGGTAGCGAAATGGTGTCAAAATGTTTGAGGTATGACTCTGTTGTGGACAAAGACCCAGAATCTAACAAAATTTGAAAAGGAATTACATATTTCTTGTGAAATGCAGTCCTCTGTTACAGAGGTGGTGACTTTGTCTAAAGAACTAATTGATGAATAAAGGAAAATTCCCAGATATGTATTACTTATAGTCAGGGAGAGAAAATTAACAACTGCTGCCGAATTACCAAGTATTTCATCAAATCTAAACAGTTCACTTCTCCTAATTGTGATGGGTGTTTGTAATTAAGGATGAAAATGGTTCCAAACTAGATGTCTAGCATCAAGAAAGTGAACGATTATTAGATTTTCCATACTTCTGATGATGCAACATGTAATAGATTTATGAATTAGTGTTTATGTTGCACCATATCTCTGAAAACAAGAAATAAAAACTTCAGTCACTAATGGAATCATGGTTGAGATGGTAAATGATATGTTTGATAAACATGTACTGTTTTGATGAATTTTAAATGGGTATAAGTGATTTACCATATGTAAGGTTAGACATAAATATGCAAAGAAAACAAGTTGCATTAAGCCCTTCAGGGTGTTCTGTAACTCAAAGGCATATGCCTTTTATTTTTCAGTGATATCAGTGGTTACCCTAATCCAATTCCTAGGAAGATTAGGAAATATTTGCCAAAATATACAAGGCAGAGTGTAGAATCAGCCTCTAAGCATTTACAACATTTTGTAGATATAATGGGAGATTATGAAATCAGTCATGAAGATGTTGCTATGAAGCTTTTTGTACAATCCTTGGGGGGTGATGCCAAGGATTGGTTTTCATATTTACCTGCCTAATCTATTAATTCATGGAATCATTTGGTGAAAGAGCCAATCCCAACATATTAAGATAAGGTTTTATGGGAATCCACATGAAAGAAGAAGAGTTAGTCCCATATTTTAATCTTAGATTTTCAAGAGCTTTAAGGGAAATCCTTAAAGAAATCAGACCAAGTGAGGCTGAATGCTTAGTTGTATATCTAGGTGCTTTTCACAAGAGGATGGGTTACCTATTAAGAGATAAAGAGCCTACAACCCCTTAAGCAAGCATATCAAATGGCTATGGAAATTGAAAACAATATGAAATACTCAGTGATGAAAGGGTGTCTGGCTACAATTATTGATTACCTTAGCCTAGCTTATACTAATAAAATGTTTGAGTTGGCTTCTCAGAACACTAATTGTGATAAGGGTGCTTCAAAAACTGTAATATCTTCATCACTGTAGTGTGATGATAATGAAATCCAAGTTGAAAGCCAATCCAATTTGAATGATGATGATCAAACTTGTCTTGTCCGAGGATTGTATGACATGAAGAGGCAGGAGAGGGAATCGCCATATGCATTCTTCTTGAGATTTTTAGAGGCCTTAATACAAATCCCTAGAGATCATAGACCTAATGACTATGAATGCATTGATTTATTTTTTTCCGGGGCTAAATTATTTACCAGAAGAATTGAAACCTGCTAATTTGGCCCAAGTCATTAAATGGATAGAGATTGCAGAATCAGCTAAGAAGGTACCTACATAAAATGACGATAATGCTTGATTTTTTCAAGAAAGTTGGATAAATGCAGAAAACCTTGAGGGGAAAAATGATGTAGGATTATGTGAAACACCCATTGTGTCTCCTAATCCTAATTGTAATACTCATATCACTGAGATTCTATTACAGGCCAGTGATTGTGATTTTAGAGGTAATGATTGTAGTACTAAGGATGGAACTGGGTTTTTCTTTCTACCAGAGTTGTATGGAAATAAGGAACCTCATGATTTTACTTGTTTCCAAGTGAAGGAACAACTTTCAAATGATAAATATTTAGAGTATACTCTAGGTATACTGGCAATGGAACATGTTTATTGTATAAATGTTGAGGAATTTGAGGACAATTAGGTGTATGATCAGAAGAATAGTATTGGAGATAACCAATATACTGATAAATATATTGGTATTATGGATTGTCCTGACTGCCTATGTGAAGTTGAGATGGATGTGTTGTTTCCTGCTGAGATAGATATTGCTGGTGAAAAGATTCCATCTTATAACGAAGGTGACATTGATATTGCTGGTGAAAAGATTCCAGCTTATAATGAAGGTGACATTGATATTGCTGGTGAATTTTTTTTAGCTTGTGCCAAAATTTTCACTTATAAATTAACACATACAATAGGTGGTACTAAGAATAGGGAGGCTAGTGCATATTGTTGTTCCTTTATTACCTATGATGAGATTGATATATTTGACCCTATTTTTGAGGGTTTTCATTTGAGAATAAATGAAGAAGTGCAGGGGAAGATCTATATTGAGAGGCCTGAGATGAATGTGTTTACACATTCCCTGGAGAATGATGTGGCTAATACTGCTGAATTTTGTAATGCCAGGATGCATTCCAAATTGACAGAGTTGAGGTGGGAGCAACCAAGCTTATGTGGGAAATCCCAGGGTGAGGATTCCCTAAGATATGTATCATCTTTTTTTAGCATTGGAAGTATGGATAACATGCACACAATTTCATATGATAATTTTTAGTTTGATGTATAGACTGATGACGATGCCAGAATGTGTGATGTTGCAGACTTGATAAGTTATGAATGTTTCCAGTTCTCAGCTCAATCAAGCCAGCATTCTATGAAATATGACCAAGGGCAGAGTAAGGTGAAATATTATCATGGTCATATGTTGCTTCTAAAGTTTGGGTACAGGGAATTAACTGAGTTGGTGGAGGGGAGTATTAGTAAACATTATGATACTTCCAAGCATATTGATTACCTCATTATTTGTGAATCATCAAGAAGTAAAGACTGTAGACTTCATTTTCTCTAGGTACCTGAGAATTTTGTTTTTGATAGAGGCAAGTTTTAATTTTCTTGTTTGGTGGCCTAGGGCCACCAAGTCTGTATGCACGAGTCCAATTGACAAAGCATGGTGAAATATCTTTCAAGGAACTTGTGTAATTCAGTGATCTGGTCTGCGAAACCAGAGATTCTAGATTCTTTCTATGCCCATAGGGGGCATACATCCCCAGTCGGAGCCACTGATGGGATTCTTAGAAATTTTTTAGAATTTATGTCCAAATCGGGCATGGTTGGTTACTTCTACAAGACTAGAGGTCTGATAGTTTGGGTTTAGGGTTTTTGATCTCTTGTGAAATATATCGGTATTCCTTGCAAACCCTATTGTTATATTTCAATGTTGACTTGCTATGGAGGGTTACTGGTCACCTAAGTTGTCTGATCGAGCCTTTCCCTTGTGCTCCTACCGGCCCCTTTTACCCTGCCTATTGGTGTCTTTTTGCCACTTAGGCTTAAATATTTATACCGCCGAAGTTTTTACTAGCCGGTCCCACCTAAATATTCTACATGTCCTATTACCTATCTGGGTAACTGTTCGATCATGGGTTTCGATGGGGATCATTCCTTGTAAACCTCACAGATTTTCCTGTTGATGTCACTAAAGTAGTGTGAGGTCTGCGAGATGCCGCCATCTAGCATGTATGAAGAAGTGGGGTTTTTTCCCCGAGGTTCCATTAGTGACAAGATGGATGTCATTTCATGAGTGAAATTTTAATGATGGGGATTAATAATTACTATCGCTCGTAGGCCTTGCACGAGAAAAGTAAATATTCCTAAAGTACTGCGAGGTTTGCGAGAAAGTGACACATGGTCTGGCTCTTGAGACAATAGGGCTAGGTGGGGCCTATTGTCCAAATGTGACCTCCTATTTTCATGGGCTATGATTGGTTGTGTTCTTTCCCAGGTGGTGATGTGGATTTTCAACGATTGTTGACTCGATCTGAGTCGTCTAACTTGCCAGGTCCATTCTACATCAACAGTTCAATTTCAAAGAAGTTATTGATCTTTTGTGTGACGAGATTTTACGCTCTGAGACTTATTTTATTAATGGCATGAATTTTTCAGAGGATTCTCTACTGATCTCCTTGCGTGCAAGTGGTAACCTCCTGATAGAAACAATTATGCATTGTACGTCTGAAATAAATTTGCGGTGGCTATATCAACCACTAATCGTTCACACACCTGTGCGAACATTTGGGAAATTAATACTCCCTGCACCTGATTATTCTATAAGTAACGGTTGAATTGCTTTGTATTATTATTGCAATTTTTTGAGTTGGCAGGTTGTGGATTTGTTTGCAATCTCTAAGTTACATTTCTTCAATGGATAAGTCTGAGCCATGACATAGTGCAAGGATAGGTAGAGGGAGTTTCTGAAAATTAAAGGAAAAGTGTCCTCCAGACGTTCTTGAGGCAAATGCCCAAGGTATGGGAAAGAGGTTGGGGCATTGTAATTGTTAGAAACCCTAGATCAGACATGCAAACCTAAACACCTTCCACAAAAGAGAAAACATAAAAAGCAGAGCTTTGCATGTGAACGTGCAAAATGATATATTCAGGAATTCTATATTACAATGAGATGATTTGCTTTATATAAGCAAAGTATGCAACCCTAATGTTGACCTAAAATTAGCTCAACCTAAGTAAAGCTATGCAAATGTAATTAAATATTAATTACACTAACAACCCCCCATAAGTGCAACTTAGGGAGACTAGATAAGCATGCACCTAAAACTAAGATGAATGCAAGAAATCATGAATGGGTCCCGACAACAAGGCCTGATTAGGTACCCATGTACAAATGCAATAATGAGGTAGAGAAGGAAAACCTAGTGGGACAACCCCCCCAACAATGAGATGACTGCTACAAAGAAGCACTGGAAGAACACTATGGAGTAACATTGGAACCGCAATCCAGCAAAAAAGGAAAGATACTTCTGTCTACAAGAAACCATATTGAAATCATAATAATGTGACAACAGACCCGATGCCATGGAACACTCGAACACTCCAAACTGGAACAACCCTAGAATCCATAAAGCAATAGTAGATGATATGATGATGACAGAATCTAGAAGCCGTGAATCTCGATGCCGATGTCAAAATAAGACTGAAAATCTTCCATGGGAAAAAGTACCATACAGACTCGGGAACAATAACCACAAATTTAGTGGCCCTCAAACTGAGATGGATCCGATGCGGATCACTAACCATAGGCTCTCAATCTAAAGTGTGAACCAAAATGAATCTAGTATGTGTCAAGCGAAGACAAAATATGGCCAAAAGAAACTAAGAAACCAAATTACAACCCATGTGAGCTGTCATCCAAACATGATGAAGATTATGATGCAAGAAACCCCCTTGATGGAACTTTATATCAGTTCATTTATTACAATCCCCAATGACTACAAAAGGAGAGAATTCCTAACATGAATAAACAGAAAATAAAAATAGACCTCAAATCTGTGTAGAGGACTAAACTAGCTTTCCAATGCCGCAAGGATGGTGAAAAAAGGATCATTGAGTCAAAAGATATGCCCTCCGGAGTGAAAAACAAAACATCTGAGTTCAAGGACCTGCAAAATAAATCTAGAGAAAAATCTAGAAAAACTAAAACATCTAATAGATTGGCATTGTAATCAGCTTTCCAACGGTATCTTGTTTGCAAAAAATGGACACTGTATGCAAAAGTTATACCCAATTTCATGAAAGTGCTCGAGAAAGGCCAATAAAGCCCATAGGCAGCCCAGGTGGCTAAAAAAATTCGACCCCTGGTCCTGCATGCGACTAGGGGTTGGTGGACAGGGGCTGGGGCAGAGCCCCTGGTTCTCCATATGACCACGCTGAGAGCTGAGGACCGGCTGGGGGCTGGGCGCATAGCACCCGGTCCCCCATGTGACCGGTTGTTGATGCAGTGGAGCACGCGAGGGCTGCGCTCGGGCCGGCAGAGCTGGGTGGGGGAGCCACCGGCGGCGGTGGCTTCTGGGTGGCCGCCTGGTGGTGGAGCTGATTGCACTGTGAGTGTTGGTGTCGATCCCGAGATCGGCACATTTTTTGATTTTTTTCAAAAACCGTGCCTCGTGAAGCGTGCTGGGGAGGCCGTACGGTTTCCTTGGCAAATTTTTTTTTCCTTCCGGATCAACTTCTTCAAAATTGACAAAACGAAAGGCGATCTTAGGGTTTTCGGCTGTTGCGAACGCAATCGTGACCTCCGTTTCTACTCAAAATGCTTCAAAAAAATGACGACCTCCAGAGCTTGCAAAAAAATACCAAAACTGAAACCCTCACAGATCTGGCGAACGATGACCAAAATTTGCAAAATAAAAGCCAATCCTAACTTTTTCCAATGCTCTGAATCCAATGGTGAAGCCCGATCTGATCCAAAATGCTGCATAGATGAGTTCAAGGCATGAAATCCTCGAGGAACCCCAAATGAACTCTGCAATGAATTTCTCCAGAATTTGAGAAGGGGCTACATGTCAAGGCTCTGATACCATGTTAGAGCCTCCAATAGCTCTGATACCATGTTAGAAACCCTAGATCAGACATGCAAACCTAAACACCTTCCACAAAAGAGAAAACATAAAAAAGCAGAGCTTTGCATGCAAATGTGCAAAATGATATTATTGAGGAATTCTATATTACAATAAGATGATTTGCTTTATATAAGCAAAGTATGCAACCCTAATGTTGACCTAAAATTAGCTTAACCTAAGTAAAGTTATGCAAATGTAATTAAATATTAATTACACTAACAGTAATTCCCCTGTTGTCCTTTCTTCAAGTTTTGGCAGTGATGGTTCTGAGACTGACTCAGATTATCATTGTTATCTTGTGACCTTAACTGATCTCATGGGTGTGAATGAAGAGGCCCTTGTAGTTGTACCAATAACTGCAATGGCACCGTGCCAGGTTGCTGGAGTTCGTGTTGATGTGGATTAGAAGAAGAAGGTGGTTCCACCTCTAACTGAGGCAAGAACTAGAAGCGGTCACCTATACCGGGGCCGTGTGTCAACCAAACGATTGCTGGTGTTGGGTGTGTTGCTTGTGGGCAATGATTTTCCTGGTGTTTCATCTTGTAGATGTGGACGTGCATGTGCGTGGCACTTTCCTTTTTGTTTCTTCTCTGACTGGTTAATGTGTTACCATTTTTTGATTCCTCAAATCATACACAATGTTTTCTAATGACGAGAAATGTGAATTCAAATTTCATGTTGAATAAAATTCATTTGAAATAAACAATGTAGCTCGATGCTTTTTTGCTCTCCTATCCTATAAAGGATATTTCACGGCTCATTGTTTAGGGTCAAATTTTAGTATCCAGTGGCTTAGTTTCTTGTGCAGACAAGTTTGTTTTTTGAAGGTCCTGCTAATGATATTACCTATTGTGTTATCTTTAGGGTAGGAATATTATAGAACAAGCAGTCCATGCTTATGTAATTACAGATACTGAAGCAATCTAATTAGAACAGTTGCTCTCTTGGTTTTGTGTCATAAGTTGTGAATGATTCTATCAACGATATATTCATTCAGTTTCAATGGTATATTTTAATGCGTATCTCATTTTCATGCTTTAACTTAATAAGTTAATTAAATTGCTTAAAATGAGTTGCAGATTTGTGATATCGTCTTCAGGATTCCTTAAGTAGTAGTGTTTTGATAGTTGAATATCTAATGGTGTAAGTCACTATGGTGATATGTTCAAAGTATCTGGGTTGTGTTTTATATGACTCCTTCCCAATGGGTGAGGCACTGGTTAATCTCTTTAGGATCCCTACTTGAGAATAGAAAGTTGGGTTCTAAGCACAGTGGTTTAAATCTAAACAAATTTAATATATCAAATCTGGTCTCTTCGGAGATGCAAATCTTATATTTAAATCTTCAATCCTGTTGCTTTAAGGTAATTGTTATTATTATTTGGTATGCCAATACCAAAATAATTACTGTCTCATTGCATGTGTAGGGAGTTCAATCTGTAAGAAGAAGTGTTCTTACCAATCATAAAACATTCTTATGAAGACACTTCGGTTTACCCACCTTGGTTTTAGAGAGCCAAAAGTGTAGGAGGTTCAGTATTTGACTGAATGTCATTAGTTGGCCACTAGCCTTTGTGGTTCTTTAATATAGAGGTTGGCTACCTCTTAGATAATTGCAAATCCTAGATGGGTTGTATAAAGAAAACACCAACACATTCAACTCAAATCCCTTCATCATTTCACAATTCCCAGAAACTCATTTAGTTATTTCTTGTAGGTGCAACTTTCCAGCTAAATTTTACCACCCTTATACCAAATCCCAGCTAACTACAATTCACTATGTTAAAAAATATTCATAAGTTAAAATTTAGCAGCAAACAATTCAATCACCAAATTTAATCTAAATTTAGAACCATTAGTTACCACCCTTCCATTTTAATTTTATGGCAGCCGCTAAAATACTCGGCTAGCAATTCCAATTTGATGATGTTGCACCACATCAATGCATCAGAGTTGTCATGATGACACTTAATTTTGACCATAATAATCTGCATTTATTTCACACACCTTAACACACATGTATTATTTCTTTTCAATTCCTAGATGTTGACATGTGCTACCTTACCAGCTTGATTTTCCTTTCCACATTGTACACATGGACACCTTCATGATTAATACGGCTCAATTAAACATAATGAAATGGCCACCATTAATTTTGAAATCTTCAATTTTCTCGATTCGTGATCTTCATAATGGAAAACTTCAAAGAAATGGCAACCAATTTTGTGAGAATTAATTAGATTTAACATTTTTCTCTAGAGAAACTTGTTTGGTCTCCACCTACATGTGCATTTTCCAAGACATCAATCCAGGAAACTATCTACCACAACTTCCTCATTATATTCTATAAATTTTGCACTTCTCTCTCAGATTCTTCACATCTTTTCTTTCAATTATCATTTAGCTTTTCTGCTCTTCTTGTGCTTTCTTACTTCCAAGCCGTGGACACTCCAATTTGTCTAACCTATGTTTTCCACCAGAATGGCCTCATGAGTCTCATTACTACCTAGCGGCTTGGAAAATTTTTCTTTCTTCAGACTCTTGGCTTTATTAGACCAAATTGACACCTGATCCTCAAGGAAAATTTGTAGAATTCAAAGCATATTATCGGCTAAATTTAGACTTGGCTTCATAATTTGTAGCCTCACTCTTGGATCTTGGACTTTTTGTTGAAGAAGTTATCACTACTACAAACATGAGAGTGCGGCTTGAATTCTTGGGGAATTTCAACTATGTCCTATCTGTTGTGTAGCTGACCGTCAAAATTCCCTCTACTGATGACATTCCTTTGTTCCTAGAATGAGGATAATTAGTTCCTCTTTGACCATTTTTGACTGATCTTCATACCCCTAACTTTGATGCTCACCGAGACAATTCTTACTTTGGATACACTACTCTTATGGATGAACTGTCCCAAATTGACTGAATGACCACCCTATTTTTGTAGCTCGACTCCTTTTTTCTCTTTTTGCACTTTTACAGTGGGAAATTTTATACCTCCATGTATATACAAAGTATACACACACATAGAGATATATATATAATTTTATCTTTTCATACTTTAAGCATGTATTTACTATGCATGGTTTTATTTCTTCATTTCATAGTGCAATATGTTTACAATATTTCAATTTACTCTGATGTATGTGTGGGTTAAGTTAAGCATAATTTGTTAATACCGAGAACAAACCAAAAAGGAAAAAAACCAAACCCTATGAAAACAAACTAACCTAACTAACCAAAATTTACCCTAACAAATGATTAACCCTAATTGGGAAATTGACTTTAATCTCTCCCATTATCTTCATAATATTTTTTGTACAAATTACAATAGGCTTGTCTTTAAATTAACTTGAATATATTTCAAATTTCCTATTGTAACAATGAATTATCTTAAGCTTTTTGTATTTAAAAAATGTAAATTCAAATGTGTACTTACCAGTCAATTGGCTCATATGTATGAAAATGACCTCATTAAAGATCTATTGCACACACCTTTGTTAATTCCTCTATACTGTACCTTCTTCTAGTCCTGGTTCATTGTTTTCTTCTTCGCTATGTTTTTCTCCATGAACAACAGTGTTCATTTATTGATTCTCCTTCTCTCCAAGATTCTTTAAGTCTTTGGCCCTATCTTCACTTTTAACATCATTAGACCAAGCAGTAACACAATTTACATTATCATCAAAGAGAGAGAAATTAAAAACTTGATATTTTGTATTCTACATGAAATCAAGGAAATTTCCCTTTTAACTCATGGAATTTCAATTAGGGGCAAAAAATACATGTCTCTCGCTTGATTTTCCCAATTTTCGTCTTCATTATTATGTTCCAGGTGTGAAAATTTTGATGACTCATCACTTCTATTTCTCATTTTCGTTGCGGTATTTCCAAGTCTATACATTTTTTCCTATTTTCCTCCACAACTTTAGGATTTACTTTGTAACAATTGTAGTTAACAAACCAATTTGATTTAGCAGTCAATTCTTTTACATTTACAATTTTACTAGGGTTATGTATTTTCTCATAATTTGAAATTCCTCTCATTAACGGTTCCTTTGTCTTTGCAATTAAAACCTCTTCCTCTAACAAAATTATGTTGTGCATGGCCAAACTTACCCTAGTTAGAAAAAATTGCAATCAAGTTCACCATGGTCACTTGTATCATGAATTCTACACTCAGTGACACTTTCAAAGGTGAATAAACTCAAAGGATGCAATCTTCGGTTAAGGGTTTCCCAAAGCTTACCAACTTCCATTTTCATATTACCAGCTTGCATAGACTATCGTCTTACAAGCAGCTCTCAAACCCAAAACCAAGATTGCAATATCGATTCCAAATAAAATTGGAGGGAAAGATAAACATGGCTTCTAGCACTAGGTGTTGTTGATCAATATGTTGGTCACACACCAATAGTGCAGATAAATCCTCAAAAACAAACTATGGGAATCTATCTTTACTTGAAAGACTAAATCGGGACAACCTAAATCTCAGGCTTACTCAACTTAATCTCAAGGCTCGTTTATGTTAGGTCTTGACCACACTAGGTTGAAGTCATGGTTCATTGTGATAATGTTGTTAATCATGAGGGGTAAATGGTAATTTATAGTTCTAAAAGGAATCATAAGGATTGGTAAAGATATTCTTGGTCTAGTCATCAAATAATTTCATGAAATCAATAGATATGCAATAAAACTTCATGAATTTCAAATAAATTTTTCTATCACTTAAGCAAATTTGGCTTTAAGAATTTAGCAATATTATGGAAACAAAATATTTGCAATAAGAATTCCATTAATTCATCTCTTTTTTGAATTTTTTTCTAAAATTTAAACATCTATTCTAAAAAAAGCATTAAAAATACTTGAAAAGTAAAAAGGTGCTCCTAGGTATTATCCACACATGCCCCAACAATTAACCAAATCAAAGAAACCCACTCTATAGATCACCAGATTGCTTCATAGATAGGCATAGAAAGATGTGAGATTTTAAAGAAAGGGAGGTATATTTGGACATCGGGTAGGTTCTATATGCACCCTTAAATGACACATCATACAGTCTTGTCCAGCTGAACAAACAACCAACTACTAAGGATTTCATACCAAGTGGTAGCTTTCAAATTATCTTTGATATTGATTAGATTCTATGTACGTATAAGTTTTTAATCTCGAATGATTCAGAAAATAGGAAAAAAGAACACAAATTAAAGAAGTTTTGGGTCTTTCGACATCCACAAATTCTAAACTTAACTTAAAATGAAACATCTCTCAACCTTTTATAAGAACAAGACATAGGGAAGATAAATCAAATACATGAGAGGAAATACAAGGGGAAAATCACAACAAGGCACATGGAATATGACAACTAGCAAGAGAATTGCTAACAAAGTCAAATGCTATCAACCTTCTTGACCACTTTAAGTTCTTTCAAGCTTTTCATCTTTATTATCACCGGGATAATAACTTGAATCTGAATAAGTGTAGGAACTTCCCATTTATTTAGAATGATTTATTCATCCTTTTGTTCCTACATTCTAGTTCTACCTCAAGCTTAATACCCTTAGGAATGAGTCATACTAAAGGTTGGTGCATTCTTCCACCTCATTCGTAATACCATAATCTCTGGAATTCTAAAGAACTCAATATCCTCCTCATATAAACTCTTAGAATGTATCGCCCGATCTAGATATGATTCTATTCATGATCTAAATTTTCTTGACCATCCATACCCGAATGTTGCATCACAATTTTCTTCTCCTACAAGAAAAAATTCCACACATTAAATCCATTTTAAAACATTCAAAAAGCTCTCATGAAAACAAAACCATTATTAATAAATCATCATTTTAACTCACCATAAATATCATGCTTTTAAAATCATATTCTCACGTAATTATTCTTTTAATCAGGTTATTGTACCTTGGATCCTCGGGAAAACTTAGAAACTTAACTTTAACTCAACATTGTTACTCGATACCTGATACCCGATACTTCAGCTTTTACCAACAAATTTTCTCAGACCTCAAATTTTACCAGAACTTCCACATTTTACCGGACCTTTGTTCTCAGACTGAAACAATTTCACATTTCTGGCCTCCCGGTACTCAATACCTAATACTTGGTACACTCGAATCACAAAGTACTCAAAAATTTCCTTTGACTTTAACTTTCAGTGATATCTTCAACTAGTCAGCACCTACCATAAGTGTTAGATTTTTTTTGCATGGGTCCACAAGTCTTACAGTCTTTGGGCATGTTATGAGATGACACAATAGGAAGCACATGAGATTTCAAAAAAATTCAACTTCATAATCGAGCAATTGCCAATGAAATATTTGTGCCTTCCTTTGGCCAAAGGTGTAAGAACAAGTTTCCTCTAGGACACATTGGTAGAAAAGATCTAGAAACGTATATCTTCTTGGAATGGGAAGTGGTTATCATGGGCTAGAAGGATAATCATGTTGAAAGCTATAATATCTGCTCTTCCAATCTATTTGGTTCCATGTTTGGAACTTCAAGGTAAAAAAGTCAAAAATTTAAATAAGAACATGAGCTATTTCTTTTGGTAGGGGGCTTCAGATCAAAAGAAAATTGCTCTGATTGCCTAGGACAAAATCTCTAAGTCAAAAGACTTGAGTGGGGTAGGTTTGAGGAATCTAATAAAGAAAAATAAGGTGCTTGGTGCCAAACCCGTGTGGAACATGTACATAAAAATGAAGCTAAATGGGAAACAATAATGCAAAAGAAATATTTTAATGAGGACAATGCAAATAGGATCCTCTTGGCAAGAAATCTACCAAGAGGCTTGACGATCTGGAATTTTATGAGTTTCTGCCATCAAGTGATACTAGAATATCTATCTTGGGATATCCATGATGGTTGATCTGCCCTCTTTTGGGAAGATTCTTGGGGTGGATATTCAAGCATAGATAAGTGTTTGGATTTAGAGCAGATGAAGGAAAAACTAAAGAATGTTTGGGGCACTCAGGTTAGAGACTATATGGTGGAGAAATTTGTGGAGTGACATTATGTTTGGGTTTGGAAAGAAATTTCTGGTCGGTGTTTGTGGAGGAGGATGGTCTAGCTATGGAGGCGATTAAGCTAATTCTAGGGTCAAAATTATTGGTATCCAAGGAGAGGTACAAGGTAAATGTGGATATAGCATCTCTATTTGTTGCCTCCCTCCTATATTTGGAGATGTTGAATGTAATGACACTACTCATGGATCATAATTTGGTGATGGCGGATTCGATGGAGGGAGTTGAAGATGAAATAATTATTGTAGAGCTTAGAGTTGGCATGACGTGTACTCGAGACCTATCAAAGATATTGTTTCCTAGCGTACATGTCAAATGTTATCCATTCTTGCTAGATGTGAAGGGAATGGCTCTCTTGGAGCATACGGCTTAAGTAGCTCATGGAGCATAGTATCTAAGGCACTTTCTTTACCTTGAACCAATTCTAGATGTTGAGTGCAGGGTCCAATTATGAGATTTCCTAAAAAGTGAAGGTGTGCAATTGGACTGATGGTCCATAGTTTGGTTTTTGTACATTTTGGGTGTCAAAATGTAGCCAGGTCATTCTATGTTTGGGATTGGTTTGAATTTAGTTCTCATTTTGTCAATGTCCTACTTACTCGGGGTGGCGAATTATGTTGTTACCTCGCTAATTGTATAAATCTATAATATTTTTGGGTTATGGTGTGTTAGTAGGTGCTATCTACTTTATCTGAAAATAATGAATGCAAGGGGGTCTCTTTAGTTGGTTCATATCAAACATCACCAAGGTGGGATAATCTAAAGCAGTTTTTGATATCAATAAAAAACATGTTTACGTAAAAAAAACTATGGGCTCATTAACTAGGCTAGAGTTAAAAGTTGAAGAATGGGCTAATGTTGATTAGGGTGTAGGTAAAGTTAATTAATAATGGATTAATTAAATTAATAATGTTTAGAGGAATTTGGGAAAAGGTTGAATTAATTAAATAACATAGTATTGGAATGTGA